>LKEA01000012.1:478404-510691 GCA_003795315.1 Cytospora schulzeri | reverse complement strand
TACGGACGTCTGATAGAACTAGTAGGCCAAGTTGGACGTGCCCAAGGGGTGGTCTGGGTTATGGAGAAGGTTGAATTGGCACAGACGTTTGGTCCTGATAACACAGGATTGGTGTGTGGTGTGTGTGAGACAGTGCTGGCGCCCTGTCTGAGATGTCGGGAGCACTATGTAGAAGCTGGCCCTTTCAAAGCTTCCAGGTTAAGGGGAGCTGGCTGACTGGCAGGTCGAGACGAATTGAGTCGAGTCGAGATCAAATTGTCTGGAGTGGGCGATGAGGATTTGGGGATGAACAGCGTTGTTGAACCCGACGACCAGCACAGCAAGAAGGTTCCACGGGGGGCGGTCCCACTTACCCTCTCTGGGCTGGAAACGGCGGCACTGCTTGGCAGGTGGGCGAGGGATGGTATTTAGTTGCAGTGACAAGGTCGTTGCAAATGCCTTTGAGTGGTCCCCGACTCAGTTTCGCAGCAGCAGGAGAAGACGCAAGGCACCCCTTTTTCCCTCTTGGTGCAGCTTTTAGGCTGGGCTGCCGGGGCACTAAATCAACAAGCCAGGGGTAGCATACATACACTACCAAGGTAATACACAGTACTAGGTATGCTAGTAGAGGGGGGGGGGGCAAGACCCATCAATTGTTAGTACTTACCTAGGTACCTAAATAGGTACCTTAGTACAGACTTAAATAGGTACCTAGGTACTATATAGTACGGATCCGCTGTATATATAGCAGATGAATATATATACATCTAGACCTTTTACTACACAATCACTATAAGAACGAACCAATATAACTTAACGAGAACATCAGGTATTGTTCAAATCACCTAGACTTATCTAGGTACTCACCGTACCCGGACGTAGTAGAGGAGGGTACGTACGTCCCATACTAGTTGGTACCTCACCCCACCAAGTCATCTCGACCTTGAATGATCAACAATGCGCCATCTCTCGATGGTGATTAACAACAGGGTTATAGGGTTATAGGTCAGGTTGTACACAAAACAGATAGTTGATATTCCGTTAGGGAGATGTGTTTGGTTAGAATTCCTAAACCCAGAGCTGACCGAACTTTTGTCCATCATTGCCATGTACTATAATCTGTAGCACCTCGTATCCATATGTAGTGTAGACTACCCAAGTAGGCACTTACTAACACCACAGTGATCCTCCTGACTTCGACTCCATGCAGAGGACCTGTACTGCACTTCAATGGAGAGGGAAGGGGATTCCAGTTATTACCGTGATCAGCAGCTGGTTTTCTCTCCCGCTGTTGTTGGCCTCCCATCCCAAAGGCCTTCATGGTTAATTGTTCAAAGCAGTCCCGGACAGTTGTATGCTATATGGCCCGTCTTCGAGATTAGCAATATCCTGTCCTCCCCACTTCCTCAACCACAGCCGCCCGTCCTCCAGGGATTTTTCCTGTAACATCGCACCCATTACTACTAATACTTTTTGCCCGTGTTTGCTCTCTCCTGTTAGTTGCTCGTAGCCCGCACAGCCCAGTGCCGCATCATCAAGCCGAAATTATATCGGAGACTTTACCCGCCTTATTTTTATCTTTCAATGCTCAAGTCTCCCTCACTGCGTGCTCGGGGCTTGAGCGAGGAGGTCCAAGGTCAGTCAGTAATCCGAGAGAGAAGAGGGGGGGGGGTATAGTAGTTAGTGTCCACGGGTGGTTTTCCAATCTCATGTTACAAAAATACATGGTCAATGGTGTGCAACCTCTTCCTGACAGGGGAAGGTGGCAGCCTTCCTGCATCCCCGACCGACCACCTGCTGCAGCCCGACCAAGAAAGTTGAAAGTGTCGTTTTCGAAGATGGATGTGACCAGCCCGTCGACCTACTGCCTCGTCGGTAAGCCGTCGATCGAGACCTCGGGAAAATGGGCTTATCTACAACGATCTGCAAGCAATCTACATGGTATCTTAGTTATCTATCTATCCATTCAAGTAGTCTACAATCAAAGACCCCATCTCCTCTCTCGACACGGCTGTCCTTCGATCCGAGCTCTGCCCCAACGGTCGCCTATCGTGCTAAATTATCTAAGGACAATAGGCAAATCTGCATTGTACTTGGGTAGTATTGTGCAGCCTTGCGGTTGACCCAACGGGGTCTGAAATAATCCCATGCTGATAATGAGCAACGTAAATCCTGACTGAATGGCAACACACTTAAGTAGTCTTTCGAGGCAACATACTTGATATAATAGTTGCCTGGACAGCCACATGTCAACAGCATTTCATATACTAGACACTATCTGACCTCCCATTTCTCAGCATCATGTGAAACTTTCAGCTCTGTCGGGGCCACATTCCTCCTGGAATCGGGACGTCATCAAGCAGCTACAGCTGCTCGGCAACGAACAGGAGATTTTAGAGAAATGTAGTAAGATGATAAGCGTGTGCTGATTTTGGGGGCCAAACATCCCCACGGATGTCAGAAACTCCCGCCATTTATAAACCTTCCTTCTCTCTTGAGGCGTGCTTAGGTAAATCCTCCTCCCTGGGAAAACCACTCTCGATATACGGTGGTTCCAAGGTGGACGGACCAGCTTGCCGTGGTTCGTCTCCCCTCCTGCGAAGTTCACCTCCCAATATATCGTATCGTCGTAATTAGATTTAGCCTTCCCCGACGCCACTTGGCCGTCTTCACATGACATTCATTCCTTCCACTACCTAGGTACGCACTAACACGACAACACGAGTACCGACATGCAACCCTGAATCCTGATGAAGAGGAAGAAACACAGCGGCCGCCCGGTGTGTCCCCGGGTGGACCTGGTCGAAAGCCGGACCGGACATCTGGATCCTTCGTCCCCCCCCCTGAACGGCCTTTGTTTTGCCTCCATTCCGATAAACCTCGAAAGTTTGCTGGTTCGGGTGTCACATCAACAGGACCACCTGAAACAACCACCCGGCCGGGTTCATTGGCTTGGTTCGTTTCATCGGGGCATGTCCCCAAAAGGATTGCTTGGACGAATCGAATAAATTGAGTGGGTGGAATTGTAAAAACAAATGCCATACAGTATGGGTGGGTATGCTGTGTTATAACAGGTTGATACAGACCCCCCCCCGCTCTCCCTTCTCCCTCAAAACAGAACCCACTGTTTCCATCTCCACGATAATTCCAAGTGTCTGGCCAGTCGAGACCCAAAAAACCCTTGGAGACTTTTGAGGGGGGAGCAGCATCTTCTTGTCGATCACTTTCTTTTCGCGTGATTGATGTTTCCCGCCCGTTTTTTGTCCCTGCATCTCAAAATTCCTCCATGACAAAACCCTTGTTTATTGATGAGCGAGCGAGCCACCACCCAACGTGCATCTGGAGATCCCCAACGTTCGCCACTCAAAAATTGGACTGACATGTGCATATATGAATATGACATGACATGCCAAACCAGCCAACGCCAACGCCAACGCCTCCCCCAGATTGCACCCCGCGTCAGGCGAAAGACAACAGATAGATTGTGTACGGATCCGTAGTTACTGACATTTCCTCACCATATATAATAATCAATATATCCGTTGCATCAGTCACATCTCACAACCAAATCCGATTCGATAGGACCAAACCAACCGAAGTCAAAAGAACACTAAAAAGAAAGAAAAGCAACAAAACAAAAACAAAAAAGCAATGTCGCAACGTGGCTTCACAGGGCGACATTGCTTCACAGTAAAGGAGGGTTCTAGAAGCAGGGCGAGAAGAAGAAAAGAAGTATATGAAGAAAAAGCCAAGGAGCAAGCAAGCCTCAGCGTAGCAATGGGCTTAAATCAACACCAAGCTGTCACGGTCGATCATGAAACCCGATTTATCTGCAACTGCCCGCGAGGCTTGCCTTGGCCTGAGGCGGTAAGCCGCATGCAGGTTTTGTGAACCAGGGGGGGGGGAGGTAGAGGGGGAAAGCAACCTCGAAAACCTCCGAATTCGAGATTAATAGAATGGTCAACGTCCGACAAAAGTTCGAGGTAGAGTATTTTTGCTGTTGTTCAAGGAACTACCGCATCTGTTCCGTGGACTGTCAATTTCACTATTCACGAAATAGCTGCATAGCGTATACACATGCAGCTCAAAGACACGAACAAGTTATCAGACAACGTCGTAGATATTAACTCAGTTGAAGAAGTATGCAAGTGGTATGAACATCAAGCAAACAGGTATAATCCGAACCATCGACACCCCCACCCCCCTGAGACACCTCAAACGTGCTCTCCCTCCCTATTCCTTGTCCCAGCCAATCGTGTCAGTCGCCATTTTTGTCTGCATGAAGTGAGAAAATGCAAAATGCAAGGAAAAGTCCGGCAGCATGGAACCCTTGGTATATGCCACAACGCCAACCCTCAAACAACAACAACGACAACAACAAACTTCACGCCTCATCGCAGCCAGTGGTTGAGGCCACGGCCCCCCTAAGCCGACCCCCACTCCCTCTGCCTCTTGACAATGTAATACGTAATCAAGCTCTTGGGATCCTCCTTGACATCCCTCATGACATCCCAGAATCTCGCATCCCCGACCCTGCTGTGCAGCGCGACGCAGAGCTGGACCGCGTCCATCCGCACCCCGGACTCGCTGCTCTCGAGACACCTCGTGCACAGCGCCGACATCCCCCGCAGCTCCTGGTCCGTGGGCACGTAGTTCCTCTTGGCGTCGACCATCTCCTTGAGCACGTGGAGACCCATGCTCAGCGACCGGCCGTCGTTGGCGTATGTGTCAGACATCCGCCTCGTCAGCACCGTCGCGATCTCTTGCGCGTCACCGAGCGTCACCAGCTCGTCGGCGAGCAACTCCAGCCCGGACACGATGTGAGTGCGGGCGTCGTACGATGCGCGCGCAGACATCAGTGACTCTAGGCCCTTGGAGACGTGCGGCTGGAAGTGGTCGCGGTGCTTCCTGAGGAGGAGCCTGATGGTCGCCAGGACCTGTGCCTTTACATCCTGCACCTTCTCACGGGTAAGGTTGAGCTGCGGGTCCTCGAGGTAGTCGAAGAGACCGAGGAGCAGAGCTTCGAATTTGTCGTCCGGCAGCGAAGCCTTGGTATCGCGAATAATACCTTGGAGCTTCCTGAAGCCGTGAACATCCAAGGCCTTGGCCCCTATCTTGACAAGAGCACTATCGATAAGCCGCGCGTGCTGTCTTGCCTTTTCCGGTGAGATCTCGGCTGCAGCTGCCGCATCGCCATTTTGCCGGACGGCCAGGTTGAATGCATCTGCATTGATCGGCTTCTCTTCCAGTACGGCCGGCGGTGTTCGGCGTGGGGTTGACTGCTCTGCTGTGAGGGGGTCTTCGTAGACCCTCAGAGCCCTGGAAGGTGTGCCCGTGGGGCTTGCTGTTCTGGCTCGTTCCGCCGTGCCGTCGTTGGGTGGAGGTACAAAGAAGTTGGGAGATGGAGATGGCACGGCTCGCGGATACGAGTTTGCCGAATGCAGAGAAGGCGGCAAGGACACCGCAAAGCTCTCTTCCGTTCTAGGGCTGCCGAGGAGCGGACCAGGTTGTAACCTCAGCCGTGGGCTCTTTGTGGGGCTTGCCGCAGGCGACTTCCCGCGCAGCCTTGTCGGAGTAGGAATGCTGGATTCACTCCCAGTGGGCTTATGAGTAGCGACTGGCCTGGGTAAAGTCCTCTTGGGCGACGCACCCAGAGCCTTGGGAGTGGGAGCCCTTGGTTTGGCCTGTGGCGGCGGCGGGCTCACTGGCTCGGCTTCGACTCCTCCTCGGACAGAATATGGGCCGGCAGTTGCTGGCCGTGGTGCCATCTCTGGTCGTCTCCTCGAGGGCCTCACGGGGGCGCCTGACAGACCATACCCAGAGCTAACGGCAGCCTTTTGCCGAGTTGCAGTGGACGATGCCGTTCCACTTCCAAAACCAGACGTGTTCCCAGAGCCGGCCTGGGCAGGCTGAGACGGTGAGAAATGCGCCATTGCCGATCCCGGCCTAACTGGGAGGTTCCTTGATGCCAGGGCTTTCTTCTGCGCCGCCATTGTCTCCTTCAGTGACGGCTTGCCCATCCTACTACTACTACGTGAAGAAGTCGACCCTCTGGGGTTGTTTGGATCCTTTTCCAGTAGCTTCTGCGCCGTTGGTTCGAGAGTGTCCATAAGTCTAAGATAAACGTCAGTGCCCGATTCCTGTCTGACCGGCTCGAATAGTTGACTTACGCGTCTGCCCTTGCGGGCCAAATACCATAAAAGGTCCAGAATGTCCCTCTCATTTTCTCTCTAACACCTGGATTCGGGTCGTTCAGCCCCTTTTTGATTGATTTCTCGATCAAGTCAAGCCCCCCACTATGTTCGACGTGACTCTTGTGGTGTGCCTCCTTATTGAGAAGCGTCTTCAACCATGCTGTCGCATATAACCTGGGCTGTACGTTCTTGTCCGAACATGCTCCTGCAACATGCTGCATGATCCGGTTGGTATATGTTACCCTGCCGATAATAGCATCAACGCAGGCATTTCCCTGTAGCGATGCAATCTTCTTGGTTGCTCCTGATAGCTTGACGCAAGCTTGCATCAGGAGCTCCACCATTGGATCCATACCGGGACCATAGTTGACAGCGATATCCTGCACCAGGGCGCAGCCTTCTTTCGACAGACTGGTCCTGAGAGAGGTTACCGCCTTGATAATGCCATCGAGGAGACTTCTCAACCCCGCCAGGAACGGGTCGTGGAAGTCAGACACAGCGTTGCCAGCCATCAACCTCCGAAGTTTGTTGATGCTCTGTTCCCGCAGCATCCAGTTGTGTTCCGATTCCCTGCCGTCGAAGTAGCCATGCATATCCCTGAACATATCCTCAAGCTCGCGCGTTGTGTTGAGATAAGAGGGCTCCGCCGCTTCTGCTCTTACGTCGGGACCTGGGGTTATCGGCCGTTCGCTCGGCAGAGACGATGAACTCGCACCGAGATTCTGGCGTGGGGCTTCGGCTGGCCCGTTGTCGTCAGGAGCCGGCGTCGTAGCCCTCGGCACCAGTTCCTTGATTATAGCCTGCTTGATGGCAGGACGGACCTTGAAGTTCTCCAGCTGTCTCTTCAGGTCGGCCTTGGCCGTGCCTGGTGCGGTCCTGAAAAGCTCGATCACGGTGGACTTGGCAGTATCGCGAACGCTGGCATCGGCATCCTCGAGCAGCTCCATCAGCCTGGGGACGTAGGAGCGGAACTGAAGGCCCTGCTCTTGGTGCATCTGCAGGAGCCATTGCATGCTGGCCTCCTTTGACTTGGGGTTCTTAGCCGCCATAGCGAGATTCCGGACATGACGCTCGACATCAGCCGGCACGACCTTGTACATTGTGCCCATGGACTGCACCGCGAGGATGCGGAACTTTTCTTTCTGATCGCCCATCTTATCAGCAAGGAGTGGCAGGGTTGCTTTGGCCTCTCGTATGATGTACTTGGGCTCCTGGCGCGAAATGCGCGTCAGGAGATGGTTGAGGGATGTGAGCCCCGCGTTGACGAGGACAGCATGTTGACTGGAGGATGCGCTGCGCAGGGCTTCGAAGAGTTCGGCGACGCATGTGTCGGGGACATTGTGATGCTTGATACCGGTCTTTACGGCAGTGACATGGGCTACTTTCGCATCGACGGAGGCGTCGGACCGCAGGACCTTCTGCAGGGCTTCTACCTGCTCATCGGTGATTCTCTCGGCCATGTCCCTCGTGAAAGGGAGACGAGACTATGGCGATATTTGGTATTGTGTTGTTTATTATTCGGCGCGGATCGAATTGGCTGGATTTAAGAAAGAAACAGTATCAGCAAATCGGTAGTAGATTGGGTAGGTTGGCTGGTGTTGATGCGCAGCCAGTAGGTAGTTCGTAGATGTCTTGCTGATGCCCAATGTGTTGTTTGTGTTTTGATATGGCCTCCAAAACTGCGCCCGTTGCATGCAAAAGATGAGGGGAGAAAGAGAGGAGAGGCTCACATGGATCTCTGGGGAATACGATATCAGAGCCCAACTTGGATGATCAGCGAAATTGATTGAGCGCTGGGACCACCTGGGCAGTATTTTGTTTTGGAGGACTGACTGGTTGACGAATCCTATGATGTTCGCTTGAGGAAATGCGACAGAGGGGAATTTGGGTGGAGTGCAATGCAAGGTGCAGCAGTGCTTGAGTGCGCAAGTGGGATGACAAAACAAAGGACGGAGCTTCTCTAGGCATCTGAGGTTCTGTCGCCGTTGCCAGGGGCGCCGGAGCTCCACAGGCGAACCAAGGCCCCTCAGTGGTTCAAAGCTACTAAGCGAACCGATCACTAGCGCCAATGAGATGCAGTGGCCCGCTGAGCTACAGCCTACAGGGGTACCTACTTGGGCTACCTAGGCTGTCATGTACACTATCATAGTACTCCCGAGGTCTTTTATGTACACTATCTACGGGTGTAAGTTCCGCCCTGTCACATCTGTCCTCCTTCAACATAGTGATTCGTACAATACAATACATTATTTTGAAGACATCATCACTACTTGTTCGATACAATACGTTAATCCTACATACAGTACATTATTCACTGATGCCAACTTCCATCTCGGCCAAACCAGAACAGCAAGTCCATTGCCACGAAGATCGTACGCGGGACTTATAGATATATACATCACAACTGCTTACTGTCCCCGACCTATTTCCTGAACACATATATATATCATCATCAAAACAATGACCAGAAACCCGCCACAAACATCTGCAGTTCCCAACCCAGCCTCTGTCTTTGCCCTGCCCACTTCTCAACCTATCACGGTCCCTCAACGGACGATGACGGAAACATCCACGGCGGGACCAACTCCCACTCCTCTACCCAATATCAGGAGGAAAGGTGGTGAGGATGAGAAGAGCGAGGATGCTGGAAGGGACAATAATGATCACCACCACGACGGCGGCGGAGATGACCACAAGGATACATTTCCCTTGCCTAAGCTCCGCCTACATATCCAGGACATAACCCATCCCGGCGCATCACGCTTCCTCTCCGCCATCGATGCTTCCACGATCTTGCCCCAGTCCGTGGAAACCGTTCTCAAACTGCTTTATGTATCCAATCGTCATGAAGGTAAGGCTGACTGACTGACTGACGGAAATATACCAATGTCATTCTAGTTGGGATCCTCCTCATCTTCCTAACCCCCACCACTTCCAGGATTCTCACATATTCTGCGGATGAGCGCGTAGCTAACAAGTTGCAGTCTATAAACCGCCACCCACACGCTCAGTAACCGTCTTCCTGGAAGACATGGGCGGGGTGGCCTACACGAAAGGAACCGATTTGGACAACGACCACAAGGAGATACGTACGTAGAATTCCGCCGCGTCTCCAAACCAGCCCCCACTGATGCCCCATCCCCCATACGTCCAACAACATCTAACGCAGAAATCAGACATGAGCCTCAACTACATCAAGGGCATCAAAGAGGCCCCCGAAGGCGCAGACGGTGATGTCACAGGCGCCTACGAGATACGGGGTGTCCTGGTCCACGAGCTGGTCCACTGCTTCCAGTACAACGGCAAGGGCGCGTGCCCGGGGGGTTTCGTCGAGGGCATCGCGGACTGGGTGCGTCTGGCGGCCAGGTTGGGTGCGCCCCATTGGAAGAGGGGGACTGTCCCCGAGAGGTGGGACCAAGGGTACGAGAGGACAGCGTACTTCCTGGACTGGCTTGAGAACGTGTATGGCAAAGGGACGGTGAGGAAGATGAACGAGGAGTTGAGAGTATGCACCATTCCCCTTCCAAAGGACCCACCACCTTGAGTCCCGTCAACGGCCATAACTAATGCGAGAACAATGTACAGGTTCGAAAGTACAAGCAGAGTGAGTTCTGGGTGGGTCTCCTCGGCAGTGACATAGACGCCCTTTGGGAGGAATACCTACGGGTCCTGAAGAAGCAGTAAATGGTTGTCTGCAGTGCCCTTGACGGAGGGATCTCGTGTGGACGATCCATCCAGTCCTGCGCGATTTGAAGATAGAGATACCTAGAGAACCCGTAATATTCATATATACAAATCCTCATTTTCAGACCACACCCAGGATCGAGTCTCATGTCCTCAACTCGTATCTATGATCGATAAAACGCATATTGTTTAGAATTTCTCGAGGTATCCATGAAGAGCGCCGTCTACTATGTGATGTACACACATAAAACGAAGACACCTACATAAAACAACCCCTAAAAACTACGTCTGTGTGTATATGTGTGTGTGTGTGTGTGCCGGCATTTTGCCCCAAGACGCCAAAACAGAGTAATTGCCCCCTTTCCCTATTGCTCCCTGTAACCCTGTGACCCTTTGACCCTTTGTTTGACTCCAGGAAATGAAGAAGAAAAAGAGAGAGAAAAAAAAGCTCCCTCTCAGCAGCAAAAAGACAAACTAATCCCATCATCAAAAACCCCGACAAACTAATCCTATATAAACCACCACCACCAACCACCCTACACGCGCGCAGCACCAACACGGCTCCCATCCTCGCTCTCGCTAACCACACTACCGACCTCCGTCCAGCTGTGCGCAGGCGTGGGCATCCCGTCCTCGTCCTCGCTAAGGACATCATAATACCTAGCCACCGATGATGACTTCTGCGACGCAGCATCAAAATCATTGGCGACGTCAACCCCGGACCCGGCCACGGACCCCGAGTCCGTGGGCGTCATCTGTCCGTCCCCCTCGCCGATCTCATCGCCACTGCTGCTGCTGCTGCTGGCGTCACCTCCGTGGTTCACGAGCTCGCCGTCCTCTGACATGGCCTCGCTGAGAGGCGCGGCGGGCGTCACGGGGAGCGGGGAGTAGAAGGCGAGGCTGGACTCGCGGTTGTGCTGCTGTGCCTGCTGCTGCTGCTCGGCCCAGGCCTGGATCGAGGCGTAGGCGTCGTCCGCGTCGCTGTTGCTGCTGTTGTTGTTCCGGTCCGACTGGCCCGCCGTCATGTACTCGTACTCGTCCTCACCGCCGGAGACGGCGGTCTCGGGCTGCTGCGAGGCGGGGACGGGGACGGGGATCGGGTCGAGGGACACGAGCTCGGGGGACATGGTGCGGGACTCTGACTTGGTGGTGGTGGAGGAGTTGGTGATGACGTCGTCGTCGTTCCGGGGCGTGGCGTTGTAGATGTCGTCGTTGTTGTTGTCCTGCGACGTGACCTCGTCCGTTCCCGGGGCGATCTCGCTCATGTCCATCCGGTCGTCATAGTCGATACCATGCTCGTCGGCAAACGGGTTGGCATACAACGAAGCGTTCAGCCCGCGCACGCCCTCCGTGGCCCCGCGCCGCCGCAGCAGACCCTCATCGTTGTCCCGCACCTCGGCACCGGTGTTGAAGACGTAGGTGCCCTTCTCGTCGGCGGACTTGTCCTCCCGCAGGAAGTCGTCAAACGTGGTCCCCGTGCTCGTTCCCGAGCTCCCCATCTTCTCCTTCTCCTTCTCCTTCTCCTTGACCTTCTCGTTCTCGTCCGTCTGCCTCTCCAGCTCCTTGCTCAGCTTGATGGCGTTCCAGTAGAGCAGCTCCTCTCGCTGCCGCCTGCGGGACTCGTCGTCGGCGTCGATCTCGCCGCCCGTCTGGAGGAAGCCCTCGGCGTCCTCGGGCCTGTTGAACAGGGGCTCCCCGCCGTTGCTGTTCTGGTGGGGGCCCCCGATGCCGTCGCCCAGGGAGTGCAGGGCGAGGGCGATGCGTCGGCGGAGGTCGGTCGCCATGCGCTGCAGCTCTGGGGACTCGTAGATGGCGATGGCGGCGGCCACGGCGACGCTGACGGCGATGACGCCGGCTGATACGGCGGCTTGGTTAATAGGGGGCATGTTTTCACGGGTTTTTGGGGGAGACGGTGTCGAGGACGGACGACGAAGAAGAAGGCGGTGGTAGGTTGGAGGTGAGGAAGAAGAAGTGGGGTTCTTTGGTGTAAGTGATGAGGGAGTACGAATGGTGGTGTAATTATGTACTGTATGGAGGTAGAAAGGACAGGAGAAGGCAAGACAAGAACGAGTATATGCTGCGATGTTTTTGGAGATGCTCAAAAGAGAAAGAACAATAATGCAGATAATCGCTTGTAGGGAATTCCAAGGTAGCAGGTCACTTTCAACAAACGTAAGAAAACAAGGCGAGGATCAGATCAGAAGGGGGGGCGTTTGTGTTGGCGTGGGTTGCGTGGATGGG
This sequence comes from Cytospora schulzeri, assembly GCA_003795315.1. Classification (NCBI taxonomy): domain Eukaryota; kingdom Fungi; phylum Ascomycota; class Sordariomycetes; order Diaporthales; family Cytosporaceae; genus Cytospora; species Cytospora schulzeri. The sequence goes on along the minus strand of LKEA01000012.1, from coordinate 498,593 downwards.
ATCAATGTGGATGTCGCCACCACCAAATGGCCCAAGCAGCGTGCTCGAGTGCTGTCAGTCAAATAATGGTGCCCGCGCCCGCCCCAAATGTTCCGGGTTCAGGCAGTAGTCAGGTCCATCCACAGGCCCATCCACAGGGGGCATCCACTCAGCCACTCCATCCATAGCGGTGTTGAGTGGTCAGGTTAGGCAGACGTTTGATTCGTACAGCACCCGTGGACCACCACCACAGCACCACTGCACTGCAGCACACACACCACCTGAGCACACTGGCACATACACCACACCTGGGCACACACACCAGGCACAACTCATTCACCAATACTCACTTGAGCCCCGCGTTGATCATATCGACAGCTCCAGAACCAGCCATCCTTGCACCGTCCGATATCTTTCATCAACGGGAAAAGGGGGAAAGGGGGTACAGTACATATATCCTTGTGACAGGCTCTCTTATTACAAAACATTCAGCAGCATAAAACACAACAGTACATATTGTAGGTAGTGAGTGAGTGAGTGAGTGGAGTGGAAAGTTGTAGTGTAGTGTAGTGTAGTGAAGTGTACCTCAGGTAATGTAAACGAGACGCAACAGGGAACAGGACGATTCCACCAAACTTTGACTTTGGAAGGGCGAATTACACTGGGTAAATCTGAAATGAAGCAAATAGATACGTACCTTTGGCAGCTAACGGGACAGGCATTATTGATTTGACCTGGAACTTGAACTTATGAGGGACAATGCAGGATCGACATTCGAATGTATGTAGTATGTAGTGTACTCAATGTACCCGGTCGGTATAATCCTTGTTCTTGTTCTTGTCCCTGTCCTGTCTTATCTTGTCCTGTCCTGCCCACCAGGACAAATAGAAAGAAGGTTAGGTACTGGGGAGTGAGAGGGATGGGTAGAATCCAAGAAGGAAAGAAGGGGAAGAAAGAAAAAGAAGTGCAAAAAAAAAAAAGAGAAACGAGGGATGACTGACGGACTGACTGATTGACTGACTGACTGAGGGATGGATGGGAACAGACCGGATATGTTGGGGCGGGCGGACAGTTCGGTCGGTATCGAATTGGGATGCAATGCAAATGCAATGACAATGCGGGCTGGCTGACAAGTAGTATAAAGTACTTCCAATTATCATACGCTCTTGATGCCATCTTTAAGTACCAACTACCTCTCAAAGAGGCCTCGGGACCGTCCTAGGCTGGTCAACTAGGGTTCCATTAAGCCCACCGGGCGGCCTCGATGGGCTCTCGACGGCGTCGTAAGCCGGATGACCGATCCTCCATCGTCGAAAGCTTGGGCCCAGGGCGGGCAGGCAATCATTCTCCTCTTCAGGGCTTCTGAAAACGTATGGGTATGTACTTGTGATTATACTTTCTTATATTCTTAGTAGGTAGCAATCTGATCTGAAGGTTTGTTGTAGCAACCTTGGAAGCTTCTTAAGCGTCCCTGTCTTCAGTGAACGTCAACGCAACACTCGGATATTCACAGCACTAAGTATATGGTGTGTAGTGTATATAAACTTGAGAAAATGATGAGGTTGAGATGGTCTATCTTGTATATAGTCTATATCCCACATACATACATACATACACCCCCAATCATCTCATCTTAATAAACTTCTTGGTCAGGACCTATGTACGGCTGCCAGATATCGTTCAGAAGCTCGCTCCTCCAGGCGGCTTCTTCCCGTTACCGCGGCCATAGCCCCCGACAGCGTTTTCTTGCAGTTCGCGGAAGGCATCACCATTCTGCGCCTTCTTGATAGTCGACTGCGATGCGGCCATCGTCCTCCTTTGAGATGGCTTCACCTCCTCAGTAGTTGAGGACTTCCCATGAGCCCCGGACGTGATGACCGCGTCCTCGATCGCCCGGAAACCCTCCTCGAATGCGTCTTGCCCACCAACCTCGGGTGGGGATAATTCAACAGATTTGTTGTTGCTGGCGTCAGGCTCGTCGTGGCCCCCAAAAGCCGCCCCTTCAGCCTCCTTGAGGTCCTGGAACTCACGGCCCTCCTGGCTGGGCTTCTTCGGCGTCCAGTCCTCATCGTCTTGCTCCTTGACGTCGTACCACTCTCCGTCTTCCACGGCATCACTCCCGGCGTCAACGGATTGCTCCTTTACCACTCCCGCCTCTTCGTCCTCGCCCCAGGACTCCTGCTGGACCGAGGTGCCCTGCCCCCCACCCGCCATCATCAACATCTCCTGGAACGACTGCGGCATGTCCTCCTCGGAGTCCCCGCCCCGCGCCCGCCTCTCCCTCGCCTCACGCTCCATCTCTGCCTCGATCTGGGCCCTCTTCTCACCCAGGAAGATCTTCCGTTCCAGATCGGTGCCTGTCCGCAGCAGCGTCTTGACGGCGGACATGACACCGGGACACTTTTCCACGATGTAGGAGAGCAGGCGGTCCGCCTCAGGACTCCACGCCGCCATCTGCTCCAGGTCCATGTAAGCCTTGGACAGCGTGATGAGGGTGTACGAGATGGGCCGCAGGTGTCTCGCCTCCGACCCCTGCCGGCGCACGTCGAGCGACAGGTGCGTCTTGACGCCCTGGACCTTGCTGCGCACACGCATCCAACCCATCCAGTACGGCATCAGCCGTTCCTCGCAGACCACAAAGGCCTCGCGGAACTTCTTCATTGTCACGAGGAACTGGATGTAGTAGTTCCAATTCTTGCTGTCGGGCCGGAAGCCCGCCTGGATGACGGACGCCATGACTTCTCGGAGGCCATCGGCATCGCCCTGCGTGGCGTACATGCGCTGCATGGTCTTGAGGGCGTTGTTCAGGATGTAGCGCGTGGACGGGAGTGGTTCCGTTCTCGTCGTTCCTGGGGCGGATACTCGACTCATCTGCACGGCCCGATCAAATGTGATCTGCCAGATGTTCATGACCTCTTCGTAATTTCCATCGTAGTATGCAGACAACATCAGCGCATCCAGCAACCTCAATGGCGGATCCTGCATGTTTGACGTTTCCGGTGACGAGGACCGCCAAAGTTCCAGGATGTCATGCACCGTTGTGATGAGCCTCATCTTTGTGAATAGGAAAATCAGCAGAGAAGCTTGATCGGTACGGGCCGCCACGGTATCTGGGGCCCTCGCTGGCTGGATCCACGCGTCTCCATACTGCGTGGCCGCCGTGGGCAGCTGTGCGGTCTCGATGGACTTTCTGAACTGCCGCAATGCGGAGAGGAGGTAATTCCGCTGTTGGCTGCTATCTCCGTCTCTCTGGGCGGTCTCCATTGCACCCAGTGCTTGGAAGACTCGAAGCATTACATCGCCTGTTCGCGGTATGCCGAGATCCCGAAGCAGTGTGCTGGTCCTGAGAGCCTCAGGAGGTTCGCCGGCCCGAAGGTACGCAGACATCAGTAGTGAATAGTGCCTAAGCGTGGGCTTGAAAGAGTGGTGCTTGACGGCAGTATTCAGGAGGTAGAGTGCGTGGTGAGGCTGTCGACTAAGAGCCAGTCCGCGCAGGAGGTAATCGTACGTGTCGGTATTGTAAGGAAGTTTCCGTTCAGTCATCTCAACAAGGATACGATTGATGTTTGTCAAGTCACGCCGGATGGCATGGTGATACAGCAACGTGTTCCACAGAATGGTGCACTCCTCTCGTGAGAACTGCTTCGCTTTCGTGGTCAAGACACAAATATTTTCGGCGGCGGTATATTTGTCGTTCTGGCAGTAAGCTTCCACCACGGCGTCAACCATCGCCACGTTGGGCACAATTCCATCGTCTTTAGCCATGCGGTAAAGCTCAAGCGTGAACTCGAGATCACCCCTTGTTCCGCTCAGGCCCATGATGGTGCCGTAGCTGTACAAATCTGGCTTGCAGGCTTCTTTCAGAACGCCGAACACCCGTACGGCAGCGTCGTATTCTCCTGCCTTGGCATGGGCATTGAGCAAGATGTTCCAGCAGATGACATTGAGCTTGGCGCCATGTGTGCTCTGGAGTGTGCTGAATATGCGCCGTACCTCGCCAAGCTCGCCTCTGACCGCATGGACATGAAGCAAGGGCAGGAAGTCCGGACGTTGCGCTTCGGCGGAGACCTTGCGTTGTGGATAGTGCGTCGAAAACTCGTGCCATAAGCGCTGCACGGTCGTGACATCGCCACGGCGCGCATAAAAGTTCATGCATACTTTGTAGCTGTGTATGTCGAACTTGTCGAAGCGTTTGAACCAGTCCCTCCGTACCATCTCCATCCCAGCAGCATCTTCAGCGGGATAGAATACATGCTCCATCATGCTACGCATGATATGACCTCGAATTTTGACCTGAGGTAGTTTGCGGTACTGAGTGTAGAGCTCAACCATGACATCATGCTTGAACACCTTGACATGGGCCAGGAAGTCTTCGTATAGAAGAGGATCTTTGAGTATTTTGAGCATGGGTATGAAGATCTTGGGGTCCAACCGAAGCAAATACCTGCGAATACAGGGATAGATCATCCTGTCTAGCAGGCTCTTGGAAAAGTCAGGATCCTCGCGCACGACACTCCTACTGGACTGTCGTATACGGATGATGAGAGCCTTGAGTCCACTTCCCAGCTCGTTCACAGAGAGGATGCTCTCGAGGTGATCCCAGTTGAGTGCTCTGACATCGTCACGATGAGCGTCAGGGAACCGTTCCCATATGTCACCGAGAGTCTCCCACTTTTTAAACTTGATGGCCAAGGCAAGCAGCTGGCTCATGCTTCGAAACTTTGTCGCATAGTCGAGGAACTCGTTGCGCAATGCTGTTCGGTCTTCCCTATGCTTCGCCTTGATATGATACAACTGCCACACGCGGTTGAAATCAGATTCGTCGCCAGCCTCGAGAAGCTCTCGCAACATCTCCCTTGGAGACTGGAGTGATCGACCCGTAACCCCGTCCGCGAACTGGTCTGGCGATACGGGATGTACTGCCATGTCAGGAACCTGACCATCGTCGTCGAACTCGCCATCGTATTCGTCAAACTCGTCTTCCTGTGTGGTTGCCGCATCTTCCACAGGCGCATTTGCTACCGCAGAGGAACTTTGAGAGTCACCGGATGGCGGTATAGAATTTTGGGCCGACGACGTAAATCCTCTCGAGAGACCGCCTCGAAGATACAATCTCGGCCGCTCGTATTTGTCTAGGACAGACGGAGAGAGTTTCCTGAGCAGTGAACTGGCACCCTGAGGATATAAGAAGTCGAGCAGAAAGGTGGACGCAGTCAAGGACTCAGCCCTGGAGGACTGCGAAGTCGGGAGGAGGTTGAGCGACTCGAGAGGGTCACGGATGAGGGTCTGCCAGACATTAGACAACTCGATATCCGCGGCTCCATGGTGCCAGAACGTGGTATGAAGTCTCCGGCGAGACTTCAAAGAGGTCGTTGTTGGAGGGAGCACACGTTGGAAGTTGCATGGTTCCAGACTTGCGGCCGTTCTTTCAAGCATTGGCATCAGGCAACGGCGCAGACTGATCGGTTCGGAGGTGGGATAGCTCGATTTCAGGTCATTATAGGTGGGCAGGACTAAGCCACAGAAAGCACAAGAGTCAGCAAGTAATAGTTTACCATGGGCTGGCTCGGGAATGGCCTTCTTACGCGCTTCATGCTGAGTATATGATTCCGTCCTTCTCGCCGTTGTCCTTCACAAGGATTTTCGCTTATGGTCCCCACTATAGAAGCTCGAGTCGGTCGGGCGGCGCAAACAGCGTTATCAACAAGGTCAAGAAAGAAAAGAGACACAGAGAAAGAGGGCGAAGAGTTGGTGCTAGGTGTCGTGGCCAAAGCTGAGCGGATTTGTTGTGGGTGGAGCCTTGCGCCTGGGCTGAGAAATGCTCGAGATTTTTGTCGTCGATGATGCTATGAAAGTGTTGTCAGTCTGTCTGCTCGACTCTTCCTTGATTGACCTCCAGATTTTTGACGGACCCGGCGACGGCAGCGATTCAAGGAGCTTGCGCCAACCAGCGCGTCCGTTATTTTTTTCCCGCAGGGATCCAGAGCTTCCGAGGTCATGCTATTAGATTACATAGTGGATGGTACGGAGTGGCAGCTGAGTGGATGGGTACGGAGTAATACGTATTAGGTACCAAAAGGACGGGGCACCCACCCAGCTGCCACCCTGTTATCCCCCTCCTCGAGTGTTCGATAGCACTGTGTTAGTGTCACTTTACAGGCCACTGAAGCCACATGAGGCTCAAGCTTTTAGCGGGGCAGCTCTCGCAATTGATCCAAGACTGAAGCTAAAGCTCCCAAAGTGAACATTGAACATGGCCTGAAGCCCCTCCACGTTTCTTCTTCGCAGCGCATACTTTAGTCTCTTGACGAAACTTGGTTCTAGACTACTACATTGCACCAATTGGACCTACACCCTCATTAACACCGCCAAAGACCCCAGAAGTGCGTGCCACCATGGACACCACCAAGTTCGTCCTTGACACGAGACAGGAGCTGCTCGACTATGCGAACGACTACAGCGCATACGCATCGAGACTGAGCACCAGACTCAAGAGCACCAAGAAGAGGCTGGGTGTTCCGGACAAGAACCCGGCTAAGCAGTTGTCCAACTATGACATTTCTGCCGCGCAACTGGCACAGAGCCATGAGTGAGCAACTCCACTGGTCCCTTTTGCTCGTGTTGGAGGGCACCTGGTCTAACTCAGTACTACAGGTTCCTCCACGTCCCTCTCCTCACAGCCGAACGATGCTGGGCCAAGTCAATGGCATGGCAATCAAGAGACACCATCACCGCCGACACTCGATCGAACATCATCTCGAAACTCGTCAAGGCAGTCAAGATCGTCGAGAAGCTAGTGACGACACTATCGGAGAGCGCAAGTGGCGCCAACACGTCAGATGTCCTCAGCGCAAAGGCATATGCCGCTTTCTTGAAGGGCGACTCGTCCTTCCGATCCAAGAAGTGGCAAGACTGCCTGGAGAGCTACTCGGTTGCCAAGGTCATCTACAGTGCCCTGCCTTCGGCCAAGCTGGAGGGCAACAGCTTCAAGGACTTCGTTTCTGGCTCGGTCGATAGCCCTCTCAGATATGCGCAGCGCCAGTTGCACATACCGACGACACTTTCAATACTATCCCTCGCCAAGAAGCATTTCCCCCACAGCGACGAGGCATTGGTGGCCGGCGTCGAGGAGGTTGCCCCTGGTTTCCTGAAGCAGGATGAAGATGCAGACAAGGCTGTTGAAGGTGCCCGAAAGACTCTCGCATGGAGGAATAGACAAGTCCCAGTCGAAGACGCCGAAATTGCGCTCAAACTGGAGGCCCTCGAGGCCGCTGCATCTGAGCTATCCGAGAAACTGGGATCATCACCCGATATGCGGCCAAACACCAAGGCAGAATCTTACGACTCTGTCCTCGAATTGAGCAACGATGCGGTCGACGCGACGCAGCAGGCCATGGACGAGCTTAGAGAACAAAGTATTGCCCAGGGAGACCCGCGCATGCAAAACTTGGCCGTCCTGCGCACGAAGCTGAAATACGACCTGCTCAGCTGGCAGATCGGGCGCAACCGCGTTCTGATGGGAGAGAAGGATGGTGCTGTATTAGAGGACGGACCGAGCGTCAAGAAGAATGTAGCGGACGCCGAGGCACCTGCGATCAAGGAGAGCCAACAGGTCAAGCAGCTCGAGAAGAAGGTCAACCTATATAACAGGACCCTGCAGAACCTAGAAGTTGCAAAGGAACTCCCCGGTGTTGCGGCGGACGATCACCTTGCTGCAGAGATCGATGCTGTGTTCAAATATTTCACAGCACTGAAGTAAGTCATGGTAAAACCAGCCACCATCCTCGCATTTTATTAACCCGGACGTTAGATCTTTGGCAATTGCTCGGTCGCATACGCTGATCGACAATCTCGCAAACGCGCTGGCACTCACCAAGCACGCTTATGATCAATGTGAAGCTGCCATGCCAGTGCTTTCCAGCCACGATGAGAGCACGGACTTGGGGCTCAAGACTATCGAGGTTGTTCGACCAGATGCCGACTTCCTCCAGAATCTCCTGAAGGGCGAACTGCAGCGTTCCCGGGCGCTTGTCGAGATATCCAATCTGCGGAAGCACGCCGGCAAGGGAGACTCCAAGGCGGCGCCCCGCCCGTTGATTGATCGACTTGGCCAGTACCCCGCGGAAGGGGTCGATCTCGAAAAGATCGTTACATACCCACCTAAGATGGAGCCAATCCCCGTGAAGCCATTGTTCCTGGATGTGGCGTGGAACTACGTTCAGTATCCTCAGGAGCAAGGAACGCAGGCAAAGGCAGCCGGGAACAAGGCCAACGCCAAGGCGGCAGAACCTGAGCAGCAGCCTGCTAAGAAGGGCTGGTTCGGATTTGGAAGGGGTTAGTGACATCCCTCCAGCATCGTTTAGAGAGTTGAAATCTAGGGTCCGCTCGTGGTTGTGGGTTCATACTCGGGCTGGGTAAGCATATATGACGAGGAAAAGCATCATCGAAGCAGGTGTTACCCATGAATGCTCTGCAATATTTACTTAATTGAACCTCGACCGCGTTTTCGCCCCCTGATTTGTGTGATATTTTCTCATTGGAATGTGGGCGCGGGTTGACATGGGAATCCCACAACATGCCGGTAAGCCTCCCTTATGAAGCCCAGACTCCATATCCAGAGGCCTTTCAGGGCATCTTCCCAAATTGCCCGAACCGCGGGAGATACATGTCCAAAAATATATAACACAAATACGATGGAAAGAATAGACGAGGACGAGGAATTTCTCCCGCAGCGGGGATCGAGGAGGCATATGGACATGCGGGCGCCCTTCGCGTCCCTCATGCACCTTTTCTTCCCAGGACGACAAGTCGACATGAGTGAAAAGATGGACAAGGAGAATGATTGCTTTGAAGAAATCCCACTCGTCGAAGCCAGGCCGGGCAGGAGGAGCATGGAACTGCGGACGTGCATCACCTCCATCACCGGGCTCATCCTCGCCATCCTCTCCTTCGTCTTCGGCGTAGGCTGCGGCCTGGGCATCGGCATGCCATACTACGGCACCTCACTATCAAGCGCCTTCAGCCGCCCCTCCAAGCCCACCTTCAACAGGTACGGCGTGCCGGACGACCTACCCGTCATCCCCACGTCCCAGCTCATCAACACGACCGAGCTCGACCTCGCCACCGACTTCACCGTGTCGTCCGGCACGCCCTCCCTCAGGGAGTACGTCTTCAACATCACGCACGCGCTCGCCGCCCCGGACGGCTTCTGGAAGCCCATGATCCTCGTCAACAACCAGTCCCCGGGGCCCCTCATCGAGGCCAACACGGGCGACACGGTCCGCGTCACCCTCAACAACCACATGCCCAACGCCAGCACGAGCGTCCACTTCCACGGCATCGACCAGCGCAACACGACGTGGATGGACGGCGTCGCCTCCGTCTCCCAGTGCGGGGTGCCGCCGGGCGGGTCCTGGACGTACGAGTTCGTCGTCGAGGGCCAGCGGGGTACCTTCTGGTACCACTCGCACGCCGCCATGCAGTACACCGACGGGCTGTACGGCCCCATCGTCGTGCACGACCCGGGCGAGGAGGTGCCCCCGACCGACGGCGGGAGGGTCGTGTTCCTGGGTGCGAATTATCATAGTTATGCGGGCGAGCTGGCGGATATGTATCTGGCGCCTAGTTCGCCCTGGGATCCGAAGCTGGCCGGGGTGGAGCCGCTGTGTGACAACTTTGTGATGAACGGGCAGGGCGTGGCTGATTGTGGGATCGTGTCGACGACGTACAACTCCTCGACGACTTACAAGGGCGAGCCGGCCTGTACGGGCGGGCAGATGTACACCACGACCATCAAGCCTGGCACAACCCTCCGCCTTCGACTGATTAACCACTCCTCGTACCTGTCGTACTGGTTCAGCATCGACAGCCACAATCTGACTATCGTGGAGATAGACGGTATCGAGATCGAGCCGATCACGAGCCGAGGGGTGCATGTCAATATCGGGCAGAGGTACAGCGTCATCGTCAACGCGACGGGTGGGGTCGGGGACTATTATATGCGACAGACGCTGGAGAGGGACTGCTTCCTGCCGTACAGTACGTACAACAGCAGCGGGCTGGAGGCAATCGGGTACCAAGCCAAGGGGATCTTGAGGTATGAGCGGCCGGAGGGGGTTGACGATGGGCAAGACGAAGTACGGGTGGGAACAGGGGCAGAGGTGAAAACTATAGGGACAGAGGGAGACACCACGAACCCCTGGGGATGCGGCGACATGCCTTTTGACATGCCCGTTCCCAAGAGGCGGGAAGAAGCCTACAAGATGAGTCAAGACGACCCATCGCATATCGTGGATTATCAGTTCCGTCAGGTCGGCGAGATCAATCGGATCTTCATCAACAAGGTGAGCGAGCGACCAATCCCTCATTCATCACATCTGTCCGATCCAATCCAATCCAATCCAATCCATCCCCTCAGTATCTAACCACATACCCCCCAAATCCAGACCTCCTGGAGCCCCTACAACTCCGACGCGGTCCTCTGGCAGGCCATGGACCAGAACTTCACCGCAGGGGACGACGGCGGGCTATACCACAACTGGGGGTTCCGCCTCGACCAGCAGGTCCTCCTCGTGCCCGACGGGAGCGGGGCGGTGCAGGTGGCCATCAACAGCCTGGACGCCATGGAGCACCCCTTCCACATGCACGGCCACAGCGTCCAGGTGGTGGGCTGGGGGCCGGGGCGGTTTGATCCTTCTTCATCCTCGACGACGGTCAATAACAACAACAACAACACCACTACTACTGCTGCTGCTACTACTTGGAACCTCGCCAACCCGTTGAGGCGTGATACCTTTACGGTCCCGGCACAATCACACGTCGTTATTCGCTTCCTGGCCGATAATCCTGGGGTTTGGGTACTGCATTGTCATGTGGCGTGGCATCTTGAGGCTGGCATGTTGGTCTCGTTCATAGAACGACCTGGCGATCTGAAGACATTGGTGCAAGGAATGGACTCGGAGATGAAAGCTTTGTCTCAGAGCTTTTGTGGGAAGCGTAATAGCTAAACGAAAAAGGATGATCGGGAGATGTAGATATACAGTGGTTTTATATATGGTCATTCAGGTCGACCGTGGTGCACAGAGACACATACATATATATCACATGGAGAAGATAAAATAAGTTGAGTTTGAGGGGGGATGTCATATTATCTTTCATCATCAACATCTAACAGTTGTACACACATTTCGAGAGATCTCGACCCCCCACCCAAAACCATGGCCATCGTAGTGTCATCCAGAACCCCGTTCAAATGACCTTCGCCGTAAAACGCAGAAAATGTTTTGATGCTCGGAACGCCTTCCCCGCCCATTGGTGTATTAGACATCGCGTAAAATGAGGTATGGCGGCGCCATTTGCATTTGAAATGGAGCCGTCAAGAGGTAGGTGGAGAGTATGAGTACAGAGGTAAATACACGGATAAAGAAGAGGGATCTATCATGCTCTCACGCTGCCCAGACATCTGACCGAAAAAATGGCGTAAAAGGGGTATAATAACGTCGCTGATTCGGTTCCGTCGTCGAGACCCCGTTTACTTGGTCTCGTCCTTCTTCTCACCCTCAGCGGCACCCTCGGTGGAGGACTGCTCGCCAGACTCAGCACGGGCCTTGTGCATCTTGTCGAAGAGGTTCAAGCTGGCCATCTGGAGATCATCGGTCTTCTCCTTGATCTCAGCAGCGGTCAGGGTACCCTCACCAGCCTGGCTCTTGGAGATGAACTCGCGGAGAGCGGTGATCTTCTCCTTGATGCCCTCGGCCTCGGTCTTGTCCAGGCGGTCGGCGAACTCGTTCAGGGCCTTCTCAGTGTCGTTGACAACGCTGTCGGCGCGGTTGGCAGCCTCAATGGAAGCCTTGCGCTCCTTGTCGGCCTCGGCGTACTTCTCGGAGTCCTGGACCATCTGCTCGATCTCGTGGTCGGACAGACCAGAGCCGGAGGCAATGGTGATAGACTGGTCCTTGTTGGTGGACTTGTCCTTGGCATGGACGTGGACAATGGAGTCGGCATCAATGTCGAAGGTAACCTCGACCTGAGGGACACCACGGTGGGCAGGGGGGATGCCGACCAGCTGGAAGTTGCCGAGCATCTTGTTGTCCTTGACGAGCTCACGCTCACCCTGGTAGACCTTGATCTCAACAGCAGTCTGGAAGTCGGCGGCAGTAGAGAAGACCTGGGACTTCTTGGTGGGGATGGTGGTGTTGCGGTTGATCAGACGAGTGAAGACACCACCGAGGGTCTCAATACCCAGGGACAGAGGAGTAACGTCCAGGAGCAGAAGGTCCTTAACCTCACCAGAGAGGACAGCACCCTGGATAGCAGCACCAATGGCGACAGCCTCATCAGGGTTGACGGACTTGGCGGGGTCACGGCCGAAGATGCCCTTGACGGACTCAGCGACCTTGGGCATGCGGGTCATACCACCAACGAGGATAACCTCCTGGATGTCCTTGGCCTGGAGGCCGGCGTCCTTGAGGGCCTTCTTGACGGGCTCGATGGTCCTGCTGATGAGAGGGTCGACCATCTTCTCAAGCTGAGCACGGGTGAGCTTCAGGTTGATGTGCTTGGGGCCGGAGGCATCAGCGGTGATGAAGGGCAAGTTGATGTCAGTCTGGAGAGAAGAAGACAGCTCGATCTTAGCCTTCTCAGCAGCCTCACGGATACGCTGGATAGCCATGCGGTCGCCGGACAGGTCGAGTCCGGAGGTCTTCTTGAAGTCCTGAACCATGTGGCGAACGAGGTGGATGTCGAAGTCCTCACCACCGAGGTGGGTGTCACCGTTGGTAGACTTGACCTCGAAGACACCGTTCTGGATCTCCAGGACGGAGATATCGAAAGTACCACCACCAAGATCGTAGACAGCGACAACACGGTCGGCCTCCTTCTCGAGACCGTAGGCGAGGGCAGCAGCGGTGGGCTCGTTAACGACACGGAGAACGTTCAGGCCAGCGATCTGACCGGCATCCTTGGTGGCTTGACGCTGGGAGTCGTTGAAGTAGGCAGGGACGGTAACAACGGCGTTCTTGACGGGCTTGCTGAGGTAGGACTCGGCGGTCTCCTTCATCTTCTGGAGGACGAATCCACCGATCTGGGAAGGAGAGTAGTTCTGGCCACGGGAAGAGACCCAGGCGTCGCCGTTGGTGTGCTGGATAATCTTGTATGGCACCTCCTTGATGTCGCGCTGGACCTCAATGTCGGTGAACTTTCGGCCGATCAATCGCTTGGTGGCGAAGAGGGTGTTCTCGGGGTTAACGACGGCTTGACGCTTGGCGGCAACACCGACCAGACGCTCGCCATCCTCGGCGAAGGCAACTACTGATGGCGTTGTTCGGGCACCTATGTAGTAGTATGTTAGAATTGCTGATGATGTTTGACGACGAGTGATTTATTGTTCATTAAAGAAGACTGACCCTCTGCGTTCTCGATAATCTTGGGAATCTTGCCCTCCATGATGGCAACGGCGGAGTTGGTGGTACCGAGATCGATACCGATCACGGATCCCTTAACCTTCTCATCTGTGGACTGGAATCGTGCAAAAGAAGGGGAGGCAGTCTTTTGCAGGAGACCCGCAGAGCGCGAGGCTCTTGGGAGCTGTGGTGGGACATATTAGCTTGAGCAACAACGACACAACACGACACGAGCATAACGCGACCAAACGAGAGGGGAGATCAGCGTAAACACTTACAGCTCTGGACATGCGGGAGAGCATCTTGATGGAATAAAAGAGGGATGTTTTTCTACAACAAGAACTGTAGAAAGGGGGGGGTGTAGAAAAAAAAAGAAGACGAAAGGGTATATGTGATGGGAGAGGTAGATTTGGGAGAAGAGGAAGGGCGTTGCTTAAAGAGGTTTAAAGTTGGAGAGTGAATGGAAAAAAGCTTCAGAATTTTTATTGAGGTACCAGTAATGACGCCCGCCCGCAACAGACAGAAGCTTCCCGAAATTTTGCCTGCCAGTCTTTCCCGCACTTGCCCCGACCTCAACCGGATGCCCTGGTCCGTGCCTCCTCCAATCCTCCAATCATCCAATCATCAATCAGTTGAATCTTGTATACACTGGACTGGGCTGGTAGGTGTTGGACCGAGGTACCGACAAGGATGGACGGGGCCGTCACTTTATCCCTCGGAGCATCGGCTCAGCTAGTGTACCGTACAATCTGTACTTGTACCGCCATCCGGATAACTGCACCGCAATCCGGGGATACATACAGTACCTACTGTAGGTACCTAGGTAGGAAAAGACGACCTTAATAATCAAGAAGTCCCTCCTCCTGCAGCAAAGCAAAGCACCTAGCTAAACTTACCTACTGAGTACCTAGGTATCTAGGTACCTACCTACCTGGTACCCGTGGACACCATGTAGAGCAACGTTTCGAGAAGACATCTCGGGAAACCACGATGCGGGAATCTCTGTGTTCCCTTTACAATCCATGGATTGCAGCACCAATTCATTGGTATAGTTGATTGATTGATACATATACAAAATAAAAAAGAGTGGTACTGCAGCTTCTTGAATTGCCATGACTAGCATAGGGCTGTTCTGGCTCTTGAGCGTTACTAGGCACCTGGCTAGGGTACCTCTTTTTTTTTTATGTACATCTGATCCATGTTCCTGCCCAGGCGGTACTTTAAGTGGTCAGGGTGGTTTAGTTTAGGTGCTATAGATCGGAGATGGCACAGGCCGGGTACATCTGTATATACCGGATTAGCATAGCAATCACATGTACTCTCCCCTTCATGGGCCGGTCCTTACAGAGCCGTCTTTGTATGAGAGGAAGTGAATGTCGCCTCTTGATGAACCAGCAAAAGAAACGTCATCCTCCTACCACTACTCACTACATACTCACTCTCCTTCAACCTTCTTTACATACATAGTATCTACCTCCTTTGACACATTCAAGGCTTCAATTAATTCGTTGGCAATTCCTCTCCTCTACTGACCACCAAATTGCAAGTCCCAGGCCACCTTTTCCCCCCTTAGGCGCAACGAGACAACTCTTCTGCATTCATCCCCCACTTGCTTCCGTATTAGCACTCCTTGTACCTAGTAGGCATCCTTAAGCTTGAAGCATTCGATCCGACTTCGTCAACTTCTCCATGACTCGGCAGTCTTGAGCATCGAGCCTCGCAGTCGGCACCATGGCTGTTATGGACGATAGGATGTATGTGTCCCTTCCCCATCGGAATCCGCCACACATCTCGAGCGCATAACATAATCTCCTTTGGCCTGTCGCTTGTTCCCCGACTTCGCGATCCGGTCTTTTGTCCTCGGGGTCGCAGCAATAGTCTGACTGATTGGAAAACCCGCTTGCAGATATCATCCAACCGACGCCCTCATCCATAAAAAACCGAGGCAACACTACCGTGTTGGTTTGCATGTAGAGTACGTGGTCAACCCGGGTCTTGTTCCGCCACTCCAGCGTCATAGTCTAATACTTGCTTTTGCTTCAGACACTGGCAATTGCGATCCCAGATCGGTCTGTCCTCGCCGCGCCACATCTACTATGTAGGAGGCAACGGAAATACCCAGATCCATAAACTCGACACGGCCGCCCATGAAAGCGAGACCATCAAGATCCTTACCTTTGCACCTCGATGTCTTGTGGCCAAGAACGGTTGGATTTGCGCTGGTGGGGAGTATGGCGAGTTTGTGGCATTCCCGGTGACCGAGGACAATGAAGAACACGGTCGCGGCCGAAGTGGCGAACGCGACCCCTATTGGAGCCATGTCCAAGATTTTGTCAATAATGGTCCTCCTGACGATGCCGACCGAGATCACTTACTCGATGCCTTCCGAGACCATGTCCGTGGGCTCTCCCCGGACGAACGACTGCAGTTGGGCATGGACCCGCCCTCTAACAATGACAGCGACGACTCCATGCCTCCCCTCATTCCTGCGGCACAAGCAAACTCCGATAAAAGCCTGGTTGCGCGATCAAAAGCATTTGGCAAGGAACGTGTCAACTGCATCACTCTATGGTTTCCTCCCTCCTCCGAGAACGAACGGCACCATGGCGCATACTCGAGACCTGTGGCCATTCTTGCGAATAATGACAAGAATGTCACCATCGTGGGCTTGGAGGATCAGGATGCGCTTGACGAGCTGCCACTCCCGGACTGCGTCAATCGCGCATTGATATCGCCAGACGGTCGATTGCTTATTGCTGTCTGCGACGATCCTTATCTTTATGTTCATGAGAGGGTGCAAAAGCAAACGGCCAGCCAGGGTCTCTTTACTCATAAGGAGAATTTCGAGTGGAAGCAATGCGCAAAGATACACCTCGAGAGTCAGCGGAAGGAAGACCGCTCCGATCAGCGTGGCAGCTTTGCAGCATGCTTCTCCAACAACGGGCGGCTACTTGCGGTTGGGACCCAGTATGGTGTCATTTCCATATTTGACGTGGCATCGTTGACGGTTTTCGGGTGTGATCCCCTGATCACCGTGTTCAATTCGTCGAGACCGAGAGAAGACGTAGGGGCAGTGCGTGATATGGCTTTTTGTCCTGGTCCATTCGATCTGTTGGCATGGACGGAACACCGAGGCCGGGTGGGTGTTGCCGATATCCGGAACAACTATGTTTCACGACAGACGCTCAGTCTAGGCGACTACGATGAGTATGAGCAGATCATGGTGACGGAGAGGGGCTCGATCGATCCACGACTGCTGGAGCGTAATGCTCGTGGCGAATTGAGCTACTCAGATATAACAACGGCGGAAAACCGAAGGCGACGGGAACCTACTGATTACCACCCGCCCCTGACGAATGAGGAGACATTGGTTCTCGAGGCGCTTCAGGAGCATCGCAGGCGCAGGGAGCAGGCCGCTGCTCGGAACCAGTCTTCCGGCACGAGCATGTCGAGACTCATGGAACGCATTCAAAATCGAAATCCGACTCCGTACTCGAACGATAACAGCTCTAGGCTTCGAGCAGAGATGAGCAATGCCCGCCGGGTGGGTGATATCCTAAGCGACATCCAGAGCCAGCGGGATCGACTTCGTGACCAGTCCGATCGGCTGCGTGAGCAATCAGAGCGCGTGCGCGCCCGTCGTTTCGCAGTCGACGAAGCAGAGAGGCGTCGCCTGGCGGATACTTCACGACCGTTGCGCGCTCCTTTGGTGCTTCCGCAGAGCACCGATTCCCCTCGTCAAGTGTACATCAACAACTCTTACCCTGACCTCGAGACACTGAGTCACTCTGCCTTTGAAGGGGGCGCCCCCACATCCGGAACCGCTCCTTATGAACCGGGCCAGGGTGAGTCGACGGGCAGCCGCGCACGGGATTACTTGGCGTCCGTCTGGACCACCATCCTCAGGGATCGGGAGTTGGAGACGGATCCCCCCAGCCGGGCCTCTCGAAATCGGATGGCCGTTCTCAACATGAATATGGCGACCGGCCGGATCGACCGTGAGCATGATGACACGGCTGGCCTGGCGTGGAGTGATGACGGTCAAACTTTGTAGGTTATACATCCCATTCGAGTTCGACTCGACTTGAAGTAATGAACTAACGTGTAGTCAACAGGATTATTGGTGCTGAAGACGGTATATACGAATTCCATGTCAACTTGTTCAGCAGGAAGGTCTTCCCCAGCATGGAGATGCGTTGAAGGGACGGGCCTTTTGGTACCACTCTTTACCCCCGAGGGCCGAGGTGACGACGTGGAGGTGAGGTGTACGACATGGTGGCGCACTGGCGTTGAGGCGGGCAACAATGGCATTTGGAAACCCCTTTTGTCTGTAGGCATTGGAGTCGTTAACTTTTAGGGTTGGGTTTGTTTGTTTGTTTGTTTGTGGTATTCTTGGGTTTGCCCGCCTGCTTTGGTTCTTGTTTGTTCCTGTGGCCAGCTCAAATCTGCGATGCTTTTTCCTTCACTCCCAAAAGCATGTGTCGGAAGGTTCTTATTATCGTTACGTATATATCCCGACTACCAGGCGTCGGTTCCTAGGTTTTAATGCTCGTTCGGGGGACTACAACTTTCCATAGGTCAGAATGAAGGGAACGTTAAGGCTCGTAGGCAGAGCAATCAATCGATCGATCTTGCCAGGGAGAGTTCTTGTTCATCTATTTGTCTTTGTCTAGCCGAACCGAGTCGTTGTGTCTCTATAGTGCACCCACCACCAAAAAACATATGCATAAGCCGCTCATCTACTTGTACAACAACCCCTCAACCATCTCCCCGATAGCCAAACTACTCGTCAACCCGGGACTCTCGATACCCATCAGGTTCACCCACCCCTCATACCCATCCTCCTTCCTAATCACAAAGTCATTAAACCCCTTGCCATCCATAACCGCCTGACCCCGCGCCAACTTGGGCCGTATGCCCGCATAGTCCGGCGCCAGGGCACCGACGTCGATGCCAGGCAGGTACCTCCTGATCTCCTCGGTGGCCTGGGCCATCCGCGACCCGTTGACGGCCAGGTCGTCCGCCGAGTCGACCCACTCCACGTCCGGGCCGAACTTGACCCGCCCGCCCATGTCGAGCGTGAGGTGCGTGCCCAGCCCGCCCGCGCCGGGCTCCGGCGCCGGGTAGATGAGGGTGCCGACGCGGGGCCTCGACGACGAGTACGAGAAGTAGTTGCCCTTGGCGTAGTACATCTGCCGGTGCCTCTCGGCCGGGACGATCATGTTGTGCACGGCGCAGGACCCCAGCCCCGCCGCGTTGACGATGGTGTCGGCCGTGATGCTGCTCTCCTCGCCCGAGTGCGTGTCCCGCACCGTGACCTCCCACCCGCCACTGCCGGTGCTCCCGCCGAGGGGCGTGATGGCCGTGACGTTGGACCCCGGCGAGAACGTCCCGCCCGCGTCCTCAAGGTGGCCCAGCAGCGCGACCATGAGCGAGTGGCTATCCACGATGCCCGTGCTCGGCGACTCGAGACACCCGGCCTCGGCCCGCACATCCGGCTCCCGCCGCCGCAGCTCCTCGCCGCCGACCCAGCGCACGGGCACGCGCCCCCCCAGCGCGCCCACGCAGTGCCCGTAGACGCCCTCGAGCGCCTCGCGCTGCGCGTCGTTCTGCGCGACGATGAACTTGCCCGTGTTGCGGTGGGGCACGTCCCACCTCGCGCAGTAGTCGTAGAGGAGTTCCTTCCCGCGGATGCAGAGGCTCGTCTTGAGGGTCGAGGCGCCGTAGTAGATGCCCGCGTGGATCACCTCGCTGTTGCGCGAGGACGTCTCGGTGCCCGGGGCGAGGTGCCGCTCCAGGAGGAGGACCGAGGGGGTGCGCTGGGCTAGGGCGCGGGAGATGGCTAGGCCTACTACGCCGCCGCCTATTACCTGAGGGGGTTTGTGTGTTAGCTGGTTTTGGTCTTCTTGGGTGATGGTTGGGTTGGGTTGGTCTGGATAGGGTTGCGATGAGGATTAAGAAGGGGGGGGGGGATTGTATGGTCGTTGGGGTGGTTATCCAGCCCAACTGACCAGAGAGAGTTTCGATACTCAGAGAGATCAAAATAGTCTATCCTTATAGATATGTAGAATAGCTATCAGCATGGAATTTTCATTTTGACTTACCACATGAGAGAAATCAGCCTGCCTCGCAGTACTCGTTGAGAAGAGCCGCCCGGATGATGATGATGATGCACTGATCTGACTGCTACCGGCTCCCACAGGCCAACTGCCCATGGGCAACCTCCTTATTGCCCTTGAAAACATCCTTCCCTTCCTCCAAACAGTCTGATGTTCTCAAGACTCTTTTCCTTTCCCTCTGGGTGTGTCGTTTTTTTAAAAACAAACCACCTTCATAACTTTGTGTGGACGTTAGTGAGGATAATGGAGAAATCCCAGGATGACGCAATCGCCCCTGTAAGTCTGGAGGGTCCCTTAGATAGGAGCCGACTTCAGAACTCAGGACGTAGTGAAATTACGAGTGATATGTCTTGTTGCTCTTATGCACTTAGGTATTTCCTAAATTGGACTGGAAATGGACGTTGAGATGAGGCAAACCGCGTGTTTGGAGTATGAAGAACGAATGAGACCCGGGCGAAACCGGAGGCTCAGCAACAACGCCGGCACTATCTTCGTATCTTCGTTGCAGTACACTATATAGAAACATCTACGCACTCAGTATCCTTGGTTAACTTCACATGAAAAAAACCACACCATTCATGGGACTGATGAACGATTAATATGTCTGATTGGACCTTGGCCCCTAAGAAGTAATGGCGTTATGTGTCGTCCATCACCGTGTTCTGCGTTCCCATCTCCCCCCCCCCCAAAA
>LKEA01000012.1:447241-478393 GCA_003795315.1 Cytospora schulzeri | reverse complement strand
CAGGTGAAAATCAATAATCATAACAACACCAACCTTAGAAGTAAAAAGCCGGCCAGGAAAACAAAACATAATAGTTGTACAGGAGTATGAGAGTTTTTGTGTCGTAGGAATCCGTCCTGCGCCATACTATAGACCCCTGAAAACAAAGCCCAACGCTCATTCTTGATGCTCACCTCGCCAATAACGCCATGAGACCCTTCGCCCTTGTTGTGTTGTTTCAATGCCGGATAGCTTACTCGTCCTTTGGTGTCTCTCTGATCGGAAGCCCCGTTCCTGCTATGGTTGCAGCTGAGGGCCTGGCTTCCTCAGAGATGGACTCTGACCGTGTCAAGCCTGAGTGGTGTGCAGGCTCTCGTGTCAGGGAAGATGTGTTCGTGCCAGGTGTGGTATCTACAAGCTGTCGTTCTGTATCAAACATAACCCGTCAGTGATCTATCCTTGATTTTGATCTCGTCACCTCCTTGGAAAACACATCTGGAACTCACCCAGGTCTCGGATCCGATGCCGCAGCATCTGGTTCTCCCTGGTCAACATCTGGGTCTCGGCCTGATAAAACGCGCTCTCGTCCCTGCCGCCCAGCGCGAAAGGCTCGCCACTATCCTGGCTGATAGATGTAGATCGCAGTCGAGGCGACGCACCGCGACTAGGTGTCCGGGATCGATGTCGTAGGTCATTGCGTGCGATGTCAAAGGAGCTGCGAGGATAGATGGGCGATCTGGGCAAGGAGCCGGAGGAAGAGATGTTTGGCATGGCTGAAGGCGGGTTCGAGGAGGATGTAGGCACAGGTTGAGGACCGGCGCCCGGGGTCGTCACACCAGGGGATTCGTCGCCGGCAATTGCTGAGGTAGACTGGGACTGGAGTTGTAGTAACTGAGCTTGTTGGTGGCGGATTTGGCCCAGGAGACGGTTCTGAAGACGGGTTGGTATAGTTAGCAACTTGTTCTGCCATCAAAACAACATGCCATATCGTACCACTTGAGCCTCCTGCTCGGCTTCCAACTCCTGATGCAGCTCTCCCAGGCTGGGCGTTCGGGTGTGGTGCGGATCACCACCAGCCATCAACAGGGGCGACCCAGCCAGAGGGGCCACTGGGCTCGTAAAGCTGCTTCGGTGGTGTGCATCGGGGACCATCTCGCCGGGTCCAGGAACGTAGGGGTCGTTGAGCTGGAGGTTCATGAGGACTTGGGATCGTCTTCGGCCGCCACTCGGAGATGTGACCTGTCGGGAGACGGAGCTGGAGGAGCCTGTACATAGGGAGGTCTGTCAGTAAGATGGGATGGGAACGCAGTAGAAAACAGAACTATGCGCTTGTTCGGTTCGGGGGTGACATACGCCGTGAGTTTGAGGAGCGCTCATGTTGCAAACCAGCATTGACAGCAGCAGCGGCCTGCAAAGAAACTGAAGCCGTGCGACTGGGAGTCGGGGAAGCTGAGCCTTCAGGTTGTCGAGAGGCGGCCGACTCACTGCCGTTGGTGTTGGTACTGGCCGACATTGCAGAGGTAGATGAGGAGTTGTTCTGGTAAGTGGTGGGGAGAGTGATGATGGAGGAAGAGAAATTAAAGATCTGGCATGCTTTTTGCCCAAGGGACACTCTTTCTCTATATTTTGTTAAGGGCGGCGCGCATATGTACTTTGTATTTGAGGCAGATGGTTCTTTGAGGTAGGTCAGGTCAGGGTAGGAGCGGCCTGCACGCGGCTGGTTAGTGGGGGAGGGGGTTTGTTCTGGGGTCGATCGCGGGGCTTAGTACAGTAGGTACAACAGTACAGAGTACGTCGAGATGTACTCATCAGTCTGTCAGAGTGCAGCTGTGCGGGCAGCTGTGCGGGCAGCTTTAGCTGTTTACCTAGGTACTGTAGGTGCCAGTGCCAGGGTGCAGGCGGGAAGCTTTGGGGAAGGCGGGGATAATGTGTGTGTGTGTGAGTGGGACACCCTGCCAGCGCCCTGCCTGGCCCAGCCTGGATACCTAGGTAGACAGGTAGAGTAGATACCGCCCAGCTCCTCCACAAGCACACTGTGGTTTCAGTGGAGGGGCAGAATGGGAATGCGTCACAGGTCCACGCCATTTAGACAGAACTGGCATGGTTTATTACAAGACTTTTTGCTCATGGTCATGAACACCACCGAAGATCCTCTTCGACCACAAAAGACAATACCAGCAAAGATTGACATTGTCAGCCATTATGGTAACACATAGGTCAGATTATCGCCAGCTGACCACTTTTTTTTTGCTTCATACAGAGCACACGACGTCTCTTCGCCTTCTTTAGCCTAGCAGCGACGACATCATATCGCACCACCTACACCACTTACACGCATTCGGCGAATTATATCCAACATATGACTTGGCTGCTCGTTAAGTTTAGGTTTGGTTGTACCTTGCATCACTTCTCTTCCTGGTTTTTTCTAGCTCGTGCATATAAAACTCCGACCCCAGATAGCGAGCGCGTGGCATTCCCTTCGTCTAAAACTCAAAAACAATAAACGGTCTAGACCATGAGCCTCCCCCCAGGAAACCCGGATACCACCTGGGCAAGCGGCCCTATAGGCGAAGGCGGGGAGCCGGGATGGCGGAATCCCCGGACTTTGTTCCCAGGAAGACGCGCCCGAGATCTACACAGTACCAGTAGCCTATCACCTGACAACGAACATCGTCAGCCCATTGAGCACTAGGGAGGGGTTTTCTTGTGAGCTGACCATCGGTGGAAACATGCCAGGCTCGATCTTTTGACCCGATATGGCCTGTTGTATGTATTTCTCCTAGAGATCGTCTCGTGCAGAGGGCTTGGAACAATATCACCTACGAGACTTGCAGCTCCCCGTCGGCTTGATGTTCTTGCGACAGGCGGAACGAAAAAGACCTTCCAGGAGACATGAGAGGCTAATCAACCTCCTTGGCGCTTCTGTCTGGCATATCTAGCTGCCTAGGTGGCTGTAGTTACTATGCCGAGGTCATGAGCTCCAAGATCCATGATTCTTTTGCAACTGTCACGCGCCCAAGACGCGACCAGCTTGTCTGTTGCCACTAGGAACGCCATGTCTACCCTAGAATATGGTAACCGGTCCACACTTACCCATCCGATCCGAGAGCCCAGGACAGAAATGTTTGCAAGAAGTTTCAACGTATTGTCTCTGCAACAGCCACCAAGCTTGCTGTTGGCCCCGGATGCGACAGCAGTGCCGTTGTGGAGAGAATTGAGAACTGACGCTGTGGCATCCGAGGTGACAAGAAAGGCCCGATGCGGAAACCCGTTGAACAACGTTGTCAACGTTGCTCCAATACCATGATACGTCGTCATTCGGCGTGTCATCCAGTCAACTCATGAGACAAGAACGGTTGCTCGTATAATTCGAAAACTCAAGATTGTTCAAAATTTCATGTGATCCTGGACACTTATTACAAGTTACGGCGGCCGCTCCGGACAATTTGAAGAATGTCTTGCAGCTATACGGAATAGTCTACTTAGTCCCTCAGCCCTGGAGCTCACCGAGGGGTACGGTTTCCTTAAACTTGCTGGCAGCCTTCCAATAGCCCAGGTAGACACCCACTACCAGGAGACAAGCCAGCACAGTACGGATCCGTACCAAGACAGCGTTCACCGTGCTAGAATGTGTACCTGCGTGCTGGATACGAGGCTCAGCAGCCTTATTCGTCATGTCACTCACTTTGTCACTTGTCCGCAACGGACCTCGGGACCCTCTCTTCCAAGCCGTCGATCCGCCACGGTGGTTGTGGTCCCAGGTCTGGACCACGGGATCGGTGCCGATGAGCACGGCGGAGCCACCTTCGTATCCTAGCTGCTTTTGCTGGTTCCTCGATTTCCTACTTGGGTATGCAGGTGTAGCTGGGATCTTGGCCCGCAAGGAGGTTCTGCCTGGCTCCACCCGCAAGACCACTATGTGTATAGTTCAGTGTATCGAGTGTAGATCAAGAGTTTCACCTTGAGCCTAAGGACGATTGCCTTTAGCCGGTAGTATATGTATTACTTTTCTGTTGCCTTCCTCCTATGGCCCATCCCCTATTTCAAGACGGCCCGACGTTGACGAGATCATCGTAAGCTGGCAGAATTTGACCCTGGACCATATAATAAACCTTCGTACACTCCATTTAGTTGTGGTGGAATCCACTGTTTCCCGGCACAAGTACTCAAGTACCGCTAAGAAGGAATCCGAGATGACGAGGCTCTGTTAAATAAGCGAACACCAGACTAATACGGCAGAAAGGAAACGACCCAATCGATTGAGCACATGTGCAAGTTCAAGTTCATCCATCGTGTATTCATTTCTTGGGACACAAATCAGGGTAACCTGCGAAAAGCAAAGCCGGTGCCGTCATGGAAAAGGTTTCACACAAATGCAGGTATCAAATACACCAGAAGAATAGAAAGGGGACGTGCTCCAGTTGGTTGGTCCGTACTGCGAGTAGTCACATCATGCATACATACAATACAATGCAATACAATACAATGAATGGTATGGTGTGTGGTGTGTGGCCCACGGGTATGTATGTGCGACGAAGGAAGAGGGGGGGGGTGAGAGGGTCATCGAACAATCCAACCTTCGGGAACGCGCCCACCACCAGCCCACAGCCCCTTCGTGACGGCGCTACTGCAGGTACCATATCACAAGTTCTGCATGTGTAATGAATAAAAGGGGGGGCGATCTGCAGTGCGGCGTGCTGCGACATGCATTGCGAAAGAAAACCTTTGGAAGCAAAAGAGCTGAATGAATGAATGAAACCAACCGCGCTGTTGGGAGGGAGAAGCAAATGCTCTGTCTGCTCTGGTTACCTAGGCAATTTAATTAGTGGATGCCGCTCGGTCGCTACGAGATACCCCACGGGATACATATCGAAGGGGGGGCAGAATGGGAGAATGCCATTGTCCCCGACATTTGTGACGCATACAGGCTGGCTGGTAGGCCCGCACATCATAGGTTGAATATATATCCCCATCCCCTTTCAAGTCTCGGAATGATCACTCAATGCCCATACCCGCCCGCATCGTCGACTTTAATGTAGAAAGAGGCACTCTACACAAGGAGGAACCACGCGTCATTCCAGCCGCCCTCCTCAGCGGAGACCAATCAATCAACCACATCTCTGTATCACAGACCATCGTATCCTGTGTGACAGTGAGCATGGATGGAATTCCAGACCACTCAGCTAGATAGCTATCTAGCTGCCTGGTAATCGGGGGGAACGCTGTGTGCCCCCCCCCCCAAACCCCACGAGGAGGAAGATCATGAGACGGTCGCACAGAACGCGCAAGAAGTCCAAAAGTCGGACCAGTGGCGTATAGCAGGAGAGAGCATGGGAATAGCTCGACGTCGTGGAACCGCAATAAGCGAGGGACAGCAAGAGGATGAAGAAAAAGGGAGCAATGCGCGCGTCCAGTTGCTTGGTCTCTCGTGATCGAGAACATCGTGACGAGCTTGCTTTCAAGTCTTACTGTTGCCGCCGCCGTCAGGAGTGGTTCATTCAGGCGGTCGGTCGGTCGGCTACGTGGCCTACCTGGAGATTTTATTTTCGTTCGCAAGTCGCGTAATGGTTGTGTGCGTATGCGCATATATTCGTATGTGCGTATGCGTGGTGCTTACTATGACTTTTCTTCTTCCGACCCTTGGGTGTAGTAGCGAGCGAGGCGGTTGAAGAAAATGGGGTTGGCTTCGAAGCAACCTGCCTGCAGCCCAAACACCTCTCCCACTCCCCTCCCCCCTGCTTTGTCGCAGGCGAAGTGCATGCCACCACCACCACCACTGCAAGCAAGATGAAATCGGAGGGGGCCCGGGGGGAGGGGGTTGTGTTGCTTATGAATGATGAAGCGTGCATCAGATAGCGAGAAGATCGAGTGGCGTGGAAGGCATCCGGGTCCGGCGCCATCATGAGACGACGGCTGGGAGAAAGGGGAAGGGGGAGGGGGGAGGGGGGTTGCATCTTTGGGAGCCGCCCGCATCGAATTCCTCCTTTCGCGATTGTCTCCGGTCTGGTCTGAACCCCCATTGGGAAAAGGGAAAATGTCTGACGAGAAAATCTGTGTGCTGGAGCGTGCAGGTTGCCGAGACCTGTCAATGGCGTGGATAAGACACGCTGTTCGGACTGATGATGGCGCAGAGTCGTCTGTGTACCATTTAGGTTTATACCAGTGCGCGGGTGAACAGACGAGGAAGCATCGAGATCGATCTTTGAGGAGGAGGCTGAAAAAGCCTTCCCCCCCTCCTTCACTCTCTGTCCTCTCCAGGGGCCCTCCCCGGTCTCGCCAGGAGTTCCGTGCTGCCCCTGTACTTTCGTGGTACTCTTTCAGACCAGGGGTTGAAATGTTATGTTCAACGTGACGCTGGGATCAGATTGAGTTCCATGGGGGGCATTTCCACTCCGTACCTTAAGATAGAACCCCGACAACCCACAATCGTCTGTGTGCGAGCGGTTGTGCGAATTAGATGTTCAGGGGTTGTGGAAGCCGGGGTTGCGATTCTTCATCAACGCCCTGTCCACTTGCCCGCCACTGCTAGATTAGAGATAATTATCGTACATCCATGGATATCACCAACGTACGTAGGATAATTGATGTGTGCAAGGGGGAAGGGGGGTGGTGCAAAGTCGGTAGCCGCGCGTTGGACGGGAGAAAGCAGGCCCAAAATGCTGACCTGGCCACGAGTTTATTGTTCGGGATGGATTGATTGGGTTTCGGCCATATGAATCAATTCAAGGATCAAGTTCAGGATCTAGAAGGATGAGAGAAGCTTCGAGGTGGTAGCCAGTGGGAATTTGGGAAAGCATAAACATGGGATTGACAGATGACATGCGCATACATACTTTAGTACTTAATCAAGTATACATAAATCACCATAAGCCCTATGAGGATGGGACGATCTGGCCATTGTCTGAGCTGAAGAGAGCACACACAGTGGACAATCTCTTCCATCACCACAAAAAAGATCACATTACTGTAAAGGGAAAAAAGAGTCACACGATCGGGAGGAAGACAGTGTGATGATAATCGGGATTTTGGTAACGGCATCAACGGCCGGAACAACGGTAAATGGATCAACAATGTGTGTGTGTGTGTGTGTGGGTTTCCAACAGGAGCTTGTTTCAACATCCGCCCCGAGCGTGACATCCACCAACTCCACCCTCCACCCAGGCCACCCCGACGACGAGGATAGATTCCTCATCGGGAACCGTTGGGGAGGGGCACCTGGGGACCCAACCAGCTTGTGGCTCTCCTCCTATTCTAAGTCTAAATTTACAATTCAATTAATCGGAAAATCAGAGAGCGGGGACGTCCTTTCTTTTGACTTTTCCACCTCGACCGAAACAAAACAGATTAGCCCTCTTCTACCTTGCCCTCCCCCAGGGTGGGTTCATAAATAGAAAAAAAGGCCACGATGTTCCCCTGCATTTTCAGATGTTCTCCATGACGACCGTTCAAAAAGCATATACATACCGTCATGGATCACCACGCAGCAGGGGGGGGGGATGAAAGTCCGAATGTTTGTTCGGATCTCCTCTTGTCTCTTAGTCACTCTTAATGTACGGGGAACCGTACAATACTACTCAGCAATGTGCCCAAGCTCGACGACTCCGCCCAACAAGGCAGCATTGGAAATTTCCCGATCGAGTTGTTCAGCTCCTCTCAGGCGTCAGATTTGGTACGGAAGAGCTCGCCAATCCGAATTTCTCCCTCATGTCGTCTATGCATGCGGTAAGGCAATAGTGGGAAAGATAGCGTGCCAACGGCCCAGAAGTCACGACGCGCCGGTGAGAGGGAGAGTGAGAAAGGAAGCAGGAAGAGGAGGAGCGGAGTGTTAGTGTAGGTAGTGTAGGAGGTAGTGTAGAGCAGAGGGAGAAGAGACATGCATCCCATCAAGCGCGACGTTAAGCGGACCAAGATTATGAGTGGTCAGACTCGAGATCCGAAAGTCAGATCTGCAAGATGAGTACCGGACTTTGGCTTCCGGACCGGACAAAAAAGCATATCTGATCATGTATCTACCATTAGTACCAATTGAAAGTACATAACCTGGTAACCTCTCAGTATACACACCTACTTATCCCTTTCTGATGCATATTTCCTTCGAAAGAACCAAATCAAGTATTGAGGTACTATGAGTGTAGGTGTACTGTGAGCTGAAGGTGCATCCGTCCCATGCGTTTCACGGCTGTTCTATGTACATACTGTAATATTGTGATATTGTGATACTGTAATACTGCATCATACATACCTAGGTACACAAGTAGAGATGAGATGAAGTGTGTGTCCTGGCCAGCGTGGAATATCACAAAGTCCACGGCGGTTAGTTAGTCTCGATGGATGTTACGGCACAATCAACGGCTGAACGGGTGTGAAGTGATGAGCACAGGAAATTGATGGCACAATGTAATTGAATCCTCTTTTCCCATGGGGAAATAAAGTGTCCATGTCTTTTCCCACCGATCATCATCAGGCAAGCCTGGCAGTTCCAAGGTTACCGGTAAGAAGTAATAAGTACTTGTGCATCCAGAAGTCTACAATTACCCATGTAGTACACAAAGTAACACTACTGTGTGGTTGAGGCGTGGGGGTACTTTTAGACCCTAGAACCCTGCATCCCGTGGGCGGTCTGCAGTGGAGGTACAGTGAACAGTGGACAGTGGACAGTGGGTGGGCACCTTTTGGGAAACAGTTGAACCCCGGACCACTTGACGATCGAAGTACCTACGTACCTAGAACACTTCAAAGGTGCCGGGTCATCCCAACCACCTGAAGCAAGCCTCGAACCTCATGTTTTCTCTTTCCTCTTCCAGCTTGAGATTCTTTCTGTATTTTTCTTGATCCCAAAAAAATTAAAAAGAAAAAGGGTTACTTCATATTGAATTGTTTTTATCGTGTTCTATAATTCCTCACCCACTTCTATCGATCCTTAAACAAAGCTACGAAACACCACAGACCTTTTTGTTTTGTGTCGTTACTTCCCGCGCAAACCGTCACGTTACGTATCAGACAAGACAGACACACACACACACACACACACAACAGAGCAAGAGAGCTTGAGCTTCTAGCTCTATTTACCACCCCGCCTCGTGTTGCCGACTCTCATCTCACACCAAATATCTCATCTTCCCAACACGCTACAACGCGTACCCCCTTTCATAAACCTCGTCAAACCTTGACGGTTGGCTTTGCACGACTAGGCCGACAAACCGGACGTCACCAGATGTTTTCTTCCTGTGGACGTTGGACTGGCTGAAACTTTTCTGGCCTGATGTTTACATATACCTTCACTTGTCTTGTCTGAGCTTGAATTCTTTCCTGTCACTTCCGTCCCACTACAACTGTCTTACAAAAAGTCATTCGCTCACTTACATTCCTGAGTACATTACTGGTCTTGAATACCGTTTCTCGTTACTGGCTGTTGACTATCCAACGACTGCCACCGGCCCTGTCTCTGAATTGTCGTCATTCCCTCGTTCACATGAGCGCCTCTTACAACTAGAGTCCCGGTGTTGCTTTTCTACACAATCCTTTCGAACCAAACCTACCGATATCGAGCACAATCGAGGCTGCACTCGCCAGTCCCGTCAGGAATACCTCGAGACCCTTTTTTTTATTGGTCACCCCACAAACCTGTCACGCAAAAATGAGGCCCCCAGACTTGGAGCTAAAGGCGAACATGGAGAACCGCGCAGCACTGCGCGATGAGAAGGATGGCAAGCCCGTAAAGAGGGAATCGCGGCTGGGATTCCGAAGCATCTTCGCAAGGCGTCGAGGGGTCAGCGAGTTCGATGACAACAAGACGCTCCGGAATGCTTCAAGGACCGAGATTCAGGATTCTTTGACCGCGGAGGGCAATCCATCTTACGGTCTGCAATGGACAGCAATGCAATCAGAGACGCAGTTCACACCGATCAGATTTGATGGGCCAATCACCAGACCTCGGACTTCAACGCTGAGATCGCCAACCTTCGCCCCACCGAAATCACCACTTGGCCCCTCCCACAAGAAGAGAGGGTCGCTAGCCACATGGGATCCCGTACCCCTGTTCCAGGCCCACCCACAAGCCATCCGGACTGCAACTTTACCAGCTTGTGTCCAGGCTGAGAGTCTCCTTCGAGTCCATAATAGGCGAGAGACGATCCCGGACTTGGCCGAGCAGAAAGGTATGACCCGGAAGAAGCACCGACGCAACAGCTCGACAGTCAACCTGGAGTGGACCACCAAGCTCTATGTTCTTGTCCCGGGCTATCTGCTGCAATATTCCGGGGAGGGCACACACGACCGCCTGCCAGAAAAGGTGGTGCAACTGTGCAAAGACTCCGCGGCCTTTGCAAGTGATGTCATCCCAGGCCGGCATTGGGTGCTGCAGGTGTCTTCGATTTTTGATGAGGGTGCCCTTGTGACCCAAGATACCAGGTCCTTGTTTGGGAAACTTGCTATGCGGGAGAGGGAAAGGCGACAGGCCTTGGATATTTTGATGGTCTTCGAGAGTGTCGAGGAGATGGAGACTTGGATGACTCTGTTGAGGAGGGAGATCGAGTGTCTGGGAGGAAAGAGATCACTGACCGAAACCGGCGCACCAAAGGAGAGTGCGGACGATATCGATCTGAGTGTACAACCGTTTCAACGAAGACTGGCTGTGAGGGATCCAAATCGATTTGCACCTTCTCCCACCAGCCCCGATGCCTCAGCCACCTTTGATGGAACAGAGTTGCACCTCGAAGCGCTCACCGACCTACTACCGGAGCGCAGCTTTGATGACAACTCCACGACCAACAGCATCATCTCTCAGGACGGCCGTCAACTCGAGGGGCTTCGAGATAGCTCGAACCGGTTTTCTTTCATGTCTGCAGCTAGGACCGTTGTCACATCTGACTCTTCGCCCTCCAACTCGCCTATTCGCAACAGCTTTGGCAGCCAGTTCAGTGACGACGTTACTCCGCTGGCCGAGGACAAACCCGTTGTCGAAGTTCGGAGACGACCAAATGCGGCAGAGATAGATGACCGCCGGCAGTCCTATCGGACATCCAACATCTTCTTGGTCGAGTCTGCCAAGCCCGGCCAGTCATCGCACCGGGGCCACTTTTCTCTGTCCTCGATCCAGGAGCCGTCTAC
The DNA here is from genome assembly GCA_003795315.1 of Cytospora schulzeri. Taxonomy (NCBI): domain Eukaryota; kingdom Fungi; phylum Ascomycota; class Sordariomycetes; order Diaporthales; family Cytosporaceae; genus Cytospora; species Cytospora schulzeri. The sequence goes on along the minus strand of LKEA01000012.1, from coordinate 467,305 downwards.
ACCTAACTTCAGCCTCCCACATCCAGGGGTTCGGCGCCGCACAGTAACGAGCGGGGAATATGTTCACATTGCCCAAGCCGCGCTCGCACGCCCACCAAGGAGACTTAGGCGTCCGCCGCCTTCGTCACTAGGCTGGTCCCGACCGTTATCGATTGTGGCGGACTCGCCCTCGCCCTCAAAGTCACTCCTGGAGACCGAGGACAGTGCCGATCTGCACCAGCCGCTGGACTCTCCTCCCATGTGCGCAAACTGGCTCGGCGACAACCAGAAGTCCGAGTATGACATGTCGCGAGCATCAAAGCGAGGCTCGATGAGCCTCCAGGTGCCGACACTCCCTCGTCCGCGCAAGTACGCGAGTACAAACTCGCTGCGTCCGGCTGCCGACACGCTCTGGGAAGGGGTGTCTGAGGCCGACTTGCCGGCCGCTGAAGTGGTGGTGGAACTACCGCAAAACACACTGTCGGTGGAGCCATGCAAGACCTCGAGTAGGAGTCGATCACCGATCATCCGTGCTGTGGCTGCGCAGAGACGGGAAAGCACGTGCAGCATACAGAGCTCGAAGGCCTCACCGAGGCAGCGTTCCGTGTCGGCATTTGCCAAAGGCTCGACGCACCGAGCTACCAGGTCAGACCAGAACGACTTGATAAGCAAGAGTCGGGCTAGGTCTCCCCTCCCTCAGCGCTTACCACGAAGGAACACCGTGGGTCACGACCGGAGCCCGTCTGGCTCTTATGAGCAGAGTATCCTGGACAACCTAGGCAGTCTCCCGCAGATACCCCAGGAACTGGCGCAGACCTCGCCCAAGTTGCCACCTGTGGGACCACCACCCGCGCCGCCGCCCAACAAGGCCTTGCCGCCCATCCCTCCGATGAACAGGAGGAGGAGCGAGAGTCACACGCCTCGGATGAGGATGAGGAGCGCGAGTGTACTCGGCGGCGAGATATGAGCACGATATGAAGTTATGTTTTTGATGATCTCCTTTTGTTGGTATGGCGAAACGGAAAAAATGGGAATGCTTTTTCTTAAGGGGCAATGCTTTTTTTTCTCTCGAATATTATACGCACATGTCATGTCACCACTGTGTGGTGGACTTCGCTTCGAATCTTCTTTGTTTGACCTTGGCAGGAAATGGAACGGAGGAAACCGAAGGGATTCGGTGGAGTTTATAGGTTGAGAGTGACTCATTGATGCTCTTGGAGAATAAGCTGGGGATTCTTGGGAGTTCATCGACACAAGATTGGACTGAGTCATTGAGGGGTGAACGGCGCTCTAACTAGAAGGTTATTGTTATATAGACAAAGGGGTGGTGGCCGTGGCCGAGAGAGTAGGGAGGAAGATAAGTATTCAAGGGGATGGATGCATGGATGGATGTATTGTAGCTTATATAGCCTGGAGTCTGCTGCTGTTGTGCAAGCGAGATACCTTATTTCTCCTGTCTTGACAGGAATTAATAAAATCCGAAAACTGCAAAACCAGACAAAAGGGAACAGAATACCTAGGTGGCTGTGGTGTGTGATAATAGTATGGTTACCGAAGAGGTAGTAGCTTAGATGTATTGTTTGTGTTGAGTGTGTCTTGCCTGGAGGATGGTTGCTGCTCACAGGTCGAATACTGTAGGTAAACGAAGAAGTATTGCTGGTGACGACGGAGACCAACAACTTACTTGACTTACATTTATTTTTAAATCAATTAAAAAGTCTAAATATTTGCTTGTCATGGAAGTCGGTATAGGAATATATCCATTACGCTGGCTGTCTAAATCGAGGGACAGTCAGTCATCCATCAACTTAGGTACATAGACTACCTAGCATACATAAAGCCGTACACGAAAAGGAGTAATCAAGTTTTAGTGGGTTCAGACTTCAGTGGCCGTGCCGTTTTTGCTTGGCCCCAAAAACATTGAAGTCCCCCAATTGATCGAAGAAGCCAGCCTCAAGCAAGTCAACTGGTCTTGGCGCTAAAAGTCCGCCCCACAAAGAAGAGAGCTTTCAAACGCCGCATCTGAATTTCCACCTTCACAAAAAAATCCAACCCCACATCGGCCATCGAACAACGACAACGACATTTAACCTCTTTTGACACGACAGACAACACGACACAACCCCCCATCAATCAAGCCCATCCATCGTCAACCCAGAAACAGTCCCAAAACAAGGCCCGATCCAAGGATAAAGCCACACATTTTCAATATGGCTACCCCCAGCAACAACCCAGCCAGGTAAGGAACCTTCCTCTTCCTCTCTTCTCCTTCTCCTTCTCCTTCCCTCCATCTCTCCATCTCTTTCTTCCTTCCCATCTCCACTCCTATCCTCCTCAAGTATGCTGCTGGCAAAATTATATGGAGGGGAAGAAAAGAAACAAAAGATCACACACCTCACCTAACCTTACCTAACGTGACAACCTGCTTACCTTAACCACCCCTTTCCCAACAGAGACTGGGCCGACGACGATGACAACGAAGAACCAACAGTCAACAACGCCATCCCCGCCGATGAGACGATCCAGAACCGCGACGGGACCAAGACGGTCATCTCGTACCGCCTGAACGAGCAGGGCCAGACGGTCAAGACGACGCGCCGCATCCGCCTCATCACGCACCGCGAGGTCGTCAACCCGCGCGTGGCCGAGCGCAAGAAGTGGTCCAAGTTCGGCCTCTCGGCCAGCGACCCCCTGGGCCCCGTGTCCGACACCACCTCTGTCGGCGAGAACATCATCTTCCGCCCCTCGGCCAACTGGAAGCAGGAGGCCAAGGACGAGAGCAAGGACCCCAACGCCCAGAGCATGAAGGACAAGCTCAAGGACAAGAAGGTCAAGTGCCGTATCTGCAACGGCGAGCATTTCACCGCCAGGTGTCCCTACAAGGAGACCATGGCCCCCGTCGGCGAGGCGGGCACCGCCGACGTCGCCGCCGGCATGGGCGACGATGTCTCCCCCGCCGTGGCTGCTGCCACCGGCGCTGTCGGTGCGGGCAAGAAGGGCTCCTACGTGCCGCCTGCGCTGCGGAAGGGCGCCGGTGGTGGCGAGGGCGAGAGGATGGGTGGCAAGTTCAGTGACCGGGATGACCTGGCTACCCTGCGGGTTACGAACGTATGTCACACTTTTGCTATATTCATCACGTCGTTGTTTTTGATCTGTACTGACATTTTCTTCTTCTTCTTTTCATCTAGGTCTCCGAGATGGCAGAGGAGCAGGAGCTCCGCGACATGTTCGAGCGGTTCGGCCGTGTCACCCGTGTCTTCCTGGCCAAGGACAGGGACACGGGCCGCGCCAAGGGCTTCGCCTTCATCAGCTTTGCCGACAGGAGCGACGCCGAGCGGGCCTGTGGCAAGATGGACGGTTATGGTTTCAAGCATCTTATTCTCAAGGTCGAGTTTGCCAAGAAGGCCACCACCTAAGTGGTGTAGCTCGTTGTTTTCTTGCTTGGGGGGGAAAGGTTGGATTGGAGGGCTGGACGAGGTATGCGGCAAAATTTTAAGGCTGGGAGGGTTTACGGCAGGGCAGGGCATTGCATTGCATTGCATTTGCATCTGCATTTGCATTTGCCTAGTCATTTAATCGTTTGTGGTTATGAATGATGAGTCTTCTTCGGATCCGCCACATATTGCCGTTGTTGTTGTTATTGCCCGTATGTGCAGGATGCTCGGATGCGGATTTTCGACGTGAGATGCGGCGTTTCGCCCTGGGCTTGAACGTGAGTTGGCGAGGGAGGTCCAGAGGAGCCAGCCAGCCACCGAGGAAGGGGATGGGATATAAGGCATGGCATTCAAGGGCTGGAATATGGAATATGGAGGTTGTCTATGGTGGTGAGCCCGTCTTGTTCGCTGTATGACCAGCCAGCAAGCAGCTCTACCGGTGACTCCCGGGACTAATACTTGATTTCACATGGGTTTAGCTGCTGGATTTGCCGTGGTATTATGGTTGTGCTGCCACTATACACTACAGTATATCTGATACTGACGGTCTTCGGTTGCTGGATATTAGTGGAAAGCAACAGATCGTAAGTTGTGTCTCCGTCCAGAGTAGGCCCCAAGGACCATGACCAGCCAGCTTAGCTCTTCTCAGACGGTCGTACAGTCGACAAGGTGCCCAAGTGGTCATACTCGCTCGTTGGGTCGTTGCTTTGTCAAGCCATCAATCAAAGGCGGGGCCGGGGGGGGGGATGGTTTTTCTGAAGGGAGAGGACATTCGTCCTAGACGAAGAGCGTGGGAACTGCCACGCCATATATGGCATGGGCGGTATCTATGTTATCAAAACCCAATCTAGCATACCCGACACATAACCATCGTGACTTGCACAGAACAACCACCTCGTAGACGAGATCTCTCTTACTCAAACCCACTATCATCCTCACCCTCATCTTCAGCTTCCTTGATTTCCCTCCTTCCCACTCCCCTCGCCTTCGTCTTCCCAAAATCCTCCTCCATCCCCGTCTCCGTCCTCCTCTTCTTCCTCTTCAAACTCCCCTCCAACCTCAACTCCCTGGAGGGCGCGTTGGGAGAAGGACGACATGGTTGTGAGTGGCCTTGTTGGAGGTATATGTATGCTGGCAAAGTCTAAGGGATGATTCACTGCAGTGACGAGTGGATGGAATTCTGAACGGGTAGAACACGATGTTGCGTCGCTACTATGAATACAATGCATTGATTCCTTGTGAAAGGTTAGAATAGAAGACGGAAGAAACAGACACAAGACATCTCACGGCGACGACCTCCTTGATACTGCTCGTCCATTTTCAGTGGCTCACTCACCCATAGAGGCCCCCTTCCCCAGCAGTCGCCTTGTGCACCAGGGACACGTGCTGGGAATGGGTAAACAACCTGCTGAAAAGAGGTCACCAGAAAGAAACAGATGTCCATAGAAGTTCACTGGCGGGTGGACCTTGTATCATGCGTTGCCTCTCTATGTGGTCGAGATGTTCCTAGGGTAGAAGAAGTAATGGCAGACAGGTGAGGTTCCACTCGTACCAGACTGTTGATGCCCTCCTTGATGACATGGTTGCGATGATGGGTTAGATATGGTGGATGATCTACGACTTGAAGGGGGGGATGATGCATCTGTGTATATATGTAGTGAATGTGATAAGAATTGATGGGGCATGAATGCGTTCCAACCAGACAAACTCGAGTGGTGCAATGAGTAAGCTCTGGAGAGTCGGGAGGGGGACAAGACGGATGAATGCCCTTGCTGGCTCTGTATTATATGCTATATGCTATATCAGGTTCTCTCTATCAAGAACCCTATCCCCTCTCCCTGTCAGTGGAGTTAGAAACATGGGAGTACCAAGGTTTTCGATGTTGCCATCGAACGTTTGCTGCGTGTGATGGATAATATGAGAAGATGTAGATGTAGAGTGAGGTGTGACTACTGAAGGTCTGACCTAGTAAATTGTCCCAGGAGGTAGCTAGTAGATAGTAAATAGTAAACAGTAGCAGTAAGGGAGTGAATGAATGAGTGTGGGTGAGTTGGACACGCTCAGACAGTCGGAGCCGGACGATATTGCCCCGATCCCGGGTTTCTCCAAGTGTTTTACTAGAAATAATTAAAGTCGCTAAACAATGCGAGCAAATACTTCAACTCGGCATCTTTGGTGCTGATGGATCGAGCCTGCTCATTATGAGCTATAAACCTCCTTGATGAGTGAGTATGGCCACCCAAGCTATTAGTTGAAGACACCCTGGGCAGGTAATAAATAGTATGTAGAGAGGAGTTGAATGAAGAGTGACAATCCCCCACCAACAACCATCCATCGGTCCCGAGTTAATCTGATAGATCAGTGATGCAGATATCAGGTGGGTCCTGATGATGGACGATCTGGGAAAGGTGGGAAGAGGCCCTGAAGATCATGAACAGAGAAAGAGAACCAACCCATCAATGATACACTCACTCTTCCCCTTTCCTTGCCCTAAACGCCTAGCAACACCTAGCAACACCTAGCAAAATAATAGGCAAACGCGTAACGTCATCTGTCTTGCCGTCTTGTTTCGACCAATAACGTCCTTCTGATGACAATAAGCCAGACTTGTCAAGTTATTCGCGTCGGACTATAAAAATTCCAACGGCGCAACATACATATCATATCATAACGAGTCGAGGACGGACCTCAGCAGCCCATAACCAACACAAATTACAACCCAGACTCTTTATTGAGCCCCTTGGCTTAGTGGGGAACGAATATATTTCTTTTGATATCCTGGTCACTGCCCTCAAGAAAACATTCCCTTCTATGCTTTTCTTAAGGCGATCCCCTGCAGCCCCAACCACTCACAACCAATGCCCTAACCAACACCGGGGGTTTGTCTACAAGATGATATCTCGTATGTATAAGGCATTGTCTGCTATTCTACCACTCTTCCCTTCCAGAGTTATCGAGCCGTCTAGGATTTTGACCGCACACCCGGACCCCCAAACTAGTCTGTCTGTTCAACCCCTTCTCCATCCTTCTTACAAGAAGACATGCAAACAACACACGGAAGAAGGGCCAGGGTCCCATGCTCACTTTCCCCCCCATCCCATCCCATCCCATGCCATGCCATGCCAAGAGTGAGGAGTACCCTCTTTCCCCATGAGAGCCAGTGCTGTGAACCTGGACTCCCAAACTTCTCCATTTCCCAATGTCTCGGCCCAGCGGCCTCCCATCATCAAGTCAGTCGATTTTGACATTTTCACTGGAACACCTCTCCCCCTGCCTTCCCCCCCCCAATGCGCTACACAGGGTCGGTAATCCACTCCTCAAGCCGCTGCAGCCTGTTCTCCAGCGCATTGAACCTCCGCCCCAGATCCCGGTGCATCCCGTGCATCCTCTGGTGGAGCCCATTCACGCCGTCCAGTATGCGCCGGAGGAGATCCGTATCCTCCTCCTCGGGCCCGAGCTGCTGCTGCTGCTGCTGATGCTGTTGTTGATAATTCGTCGTCGTCGTCGTCATCTTTGCCGTTGCCATCGTGCCGTCATCCACCACTGCTGTTGCTGCTGCTGGCCCCGTCGCCGAGTCCTCGCCGCCACTTCCTCGTATCGGTATCTCGCCGCCAGCCGCCGCCACCGGTGGTTGTGGGGGCGGTGGGGCTAGTGGTAGTGGTAATGGTAATGGTTGTCGCTCTCTCTTTGGCCGGCGGTACTCGCCCTCGTATCTCTCCGCCTCGTACCGGTTGGCAGACCGTGGCCGCTTCGCTGGTGGGTATGATAGGTTCTGTGCCGAAGCCCTCTTGTTTGCCGCAACCCCACCATCCCCATATGGCCCTGCCGCACTGTTTCCTCCTTCACCATCGCCTCCTCTTCTTTCGCCTGTGTCTCCTCCTCCCCCGCCTCCTCCTGGCGGTTGTGGAAACAATGGCGTCCGCGGCGTGTTTGACGACACGGTCGGTGTGTGATCTGGCGTCTGTGGTATGGGCGAGGCGAGGATGTGCTGCATCTTTATGCCCCCGCTCGCCGACCTCTGATGATGGTGGTGATGGTGATGCTGTTGCTGTTGCTGATGAAGATGCCCGCCACCCTGCTGATAATTCCCCCCCTCCCCCACCGCCCGGGTCGTCACCGCCCCCATCCCCACCCCCACCCCCGCCCCCGCTCCCCCAGGCAGCATAATCCGGGCAGTAGGCATCTGCAGTTCCGGCTGCAGCGGCGTGGCGACGTGGATGAAGCCGGGGGCCATGTTCCTCAGCAGGCGGTAGACCTCGAGCCCCTCCCCGTCCAGGGCGTGGACGTCGTCCTCGGAGACGCGGATGACCTGGGACCTCAGGGCGGGCCGGATGACGGGGTTGCGCATGTGGTAGCGCCACTGGACCACGCGCGTGGCCAGGCGCGCGGCCCAGGTCTCGTCGGTCCGGGGCCCGTGGGCCTCCTCGTAGCGGGACCGCTGCTTGTACAGGGGCCGGTTGAGCTCCGCCAGGAGCTGGACTACTAGGTGCTGCAGGCCCGCCTTGGTGGGGTCCGGGGAGGCGGTGGTTGTGGTGGTGGTGGTGGTGGTGGATGAGGAGCCGCCTGGGGAGGAGGAGATGGCGCCGGGGGCAGGGGCGGTGGTGGTGGTGGCTAGAGGTTGGGGTGAGCGAGACTGTTCTGACTGCTGCTGTTGCTGTTGCTGTTGTGCTTGTGATGGTGGTTGTGATTGTGATTGCTGCTGCTGCTGCTGCTGCTGCTGCTGCTCGCTGCCCTCCTTCTGGGCGATCATGAGGCCCCTCACCACGCGCTCGAGGGCCTCGCCGTCGGGACAAGGGCCCTGGTGTATCCTACGCGCGGGCGCGGTTGGTGAGGAGGAGGAGGTGGTGGTGTCGCCACCGGCGTAGTAGTAGACGGTGTTGAACTCGCGGCCGAGGATGTCCTGGAAGAGTCGGAGGAGGTCGTCGTCCGGGTCGCCGTCCTTGAGGCAGGGGTCGAACTCGTGGAGGTGGAGGAAGAGCTGGAGGAGGTAGATGGTCTGGGTGAGGATGATGGTGTCGAGGTCCTCGTCCGGCACGGGGTAGCGAGGCTCGGTGAGGGCGGCGACGACGTCCTCGTCTATGCGCCACTGGAGCTGGAGGCACCAGTATGACGAGAGGCCTGGTACCCTCGCCCATGTGTCGCAAACGGTGTTGCCCCTCATGTTCTAGAGTGGGGAAAGAGAGAGGGGAGGAGGGAGGAAGGAGGGAGGAGGAGGAGGGGAGGAAAAGAGATGAGATGAGGTGAGGTGAGGTGAGGTGAGAGCAGGCAGGGCTGAGCAGGGCTAGGGCTGGGGCAAGAGCCCAAAGATGTGAGTTTGGTAAGATACAAGAGCCTTGAGATACCTAAGTAAGGAGGATGAGGAAAAAGGAATGAAGCTGTTTACAGAAAATCTGGTAGCGAGAGGTGGTGATGGGCTTAAGCGAGGGTCTGGTTCTCCAGGGTGGGCAGAATCAGTCAGTCAGTCAGTCAGTCACTGACGAGGAAGACTGGGACAGGCGCATATATGGTAAGTAGCATATGGTGAGATGGCCTAAGGTAAGGTAGGTAGGTAGGAAGGAAGGAAGTTGGGTATGGCAGGATGACAGATATTAGAAGGCTGTTGGTGAAGGATGGGGTGAGAAGGGTGAAAAAGACTGCTTTTTGAGCCAGCAAGGTGAGTAAGCAAACAGGTAGGTAGGTAAGTAGGTAGGCAGGTAGGTAGGCAGGTAGGAAGGTGTAGGTCCTTGCTTGTATGTACTTATGTATTGTATCGTATTGCATGTATTGTATTGTATGTGTGTATGTGTGTATGTATATACCGTACTGTGCTCTATGTGCTGTGTGCTGTGTGTGTGTGTGCTGTGCTGTGGACGCGTGGGCGGGAGGGGGGCCGGAAAATGGTCAAGGTATGTGGTCAATTGGCTAATAATATCTGGCTGGGCGGGCAACTGGGCAAGAGTTTTTGATGATTCCAGTTTATTGGGCAGCAACAACTTCTTTTTTCCCCCTTCTTTTTTCCTTCTTTTTTGTGTGTGTACACACACAGGAAGAATGAAAGGAAGAGAAAAGAAGAAGGAGAGAGAGAGAAGAGACAAAAAAAAAAAAGAGAGACAGATGTTGTACAACGGTAACGGGTGACACCAAAAGGGGGGGGGGCAGAGAGGGGAGTGGGAGGGATTCCCATGCGAGTGAGGTAAGTTTGAGTGTGAGTGTGGGTGTGATGTGTGTGTCGTGGGCGTCGTCAAGGTGTGTGTAAAAGGTGGGTTCATGGGTTTATGGGTATATGGGTCATCTTTTGAGCCTTTTGAAGCTCTTTTTGGCGCAGTCTGGAACAGTTTAGACACATATTAACACTCACAAGAAACACAAGACACATAACACACACAAACGGCGTTGCCGCCATTTTGACGCTTGGAAAGGCAGAAAGGGTTCCAAAAAAGGGTTCCCGCAGCGGACCGTTCCCCGTCCCCAGCACAGCGGTAAATACCACTAAACCACAAGGAACCACAAGGGAACCACAAGGGACTTCCCGCTGTGAGACCCTAAAATAAACAGGGTTCAACCACCACCACCACCACCACCTGGGGCATGTTTTTTACTGTATACTGTCTGTATACTACTGTGTATACTCATACCTAACATACAGACATATATACATATATACATACATGTAAATGCAGATAAACCTTGGAATACCCACCTAGGTCTACATACTGTAGGTAGGTACTAAAGTATATATGTAGGATTACATGCATGTAAACTTAAAAACCAACCTTGATGGTTTGTTCATTCCTTGGTAAATTTCTATATATATGTATACCTACCTAGGTATGCACATAAGAACAGTTTAGGTTAGGTTTAGGTCAGGGCAGTTCCTGACAGGATATGCACTCAGGATCTCGGCAGTACAAAAGTCCCTCTGGGCATCTAATTTCTAAGTATTTACCAAGTATTTACTGTAAACAAGGTTTTAATCTCAGCAGAGGATCGTCAAACTCGGTCAGAGTCTTTATGTTCTCGACTCTTGATTTGAGTTGAGCTCTTTTTTTCTACTTCTTTTCTTCTCACCCGTCAACTGGTTAGTAGTAGCAATAGTACCCTAGGGTAGTAATAGTAGTAGCAGTACCCTTAGTAGTAACAGTAACAAGTAGCACACTGTGGCTGGCACTCTCTCTCTGCTCTGGCTCGGGTTGCACAACTTCCCGCTACCTTTTGTTTATTATTTTGTCATGCAGTGTGTTCATGCAGGAATGGCCCGGATTTACAATGCCACATTTATGCATCTGCTAGGCCTATTGGGAGATCCTGCAGGCACCGGTGAGCAAAACCTGAGGGGACCTATGACAGTTCAGTACAAGTATGCAGTATGTAGTATGTAGTCTCACAGTAGTCTATGTCAACATCTGATTATCTGATTATCTGGATATCTAGGTATCTCCAATCAAAGTGGGAATATGTACCGGTATGTAAACCATATCAACCAACTACTTGATAAGCGACAATGCAACCAGCCATACAGGTTTATTGACCGGTATATTTGTACACTCCAGAGAAAATCAGAGATTATCACTATTAGTATTATTGGTGACCTCATCCAATATATTATTCAAGTGCTTTGGTCTACAGATAAACCTTGGAACATAACGGCAAAAGCGGGTAAAGGTATTGGACCATATAATCATCTTGTATCTACCCTCTCTCGTATAACAATCAGTACATATGTAGGATGCAACAATATCATTACCTACAGTACAGTTTACCTGTTTTCTTCGACCCATTTTACCTCTTGTTTGCAGGAACTGTCAATTAGGTTGAATGATTGAAGCGGTTACATGCACCGCACCGGGGAGTTACATAGTAGTGTATACGTGGGCTTTTTTCTCCGTTGTGTCCCGGATCAAGGCACCGCGAGCCCCGACAAGTCCCACCGGTTCGTGATGATAGGTCCGTATGTCCCCCCCTGGCACTTCCAACAACATCCTGGTCTCCCAGGGTCGTCCATGTTCTTGAGCCTGCAGGGTGGGGCACTTCCTTCTCGTCCAGTCGTCGTCATGTCTCAACAGGAGACAGGGCCTCTTGGGGAGGGGGGAGGGAGGGGGGAAAGAGACTACAGGAGAAAGTGAGAGAGAGTAGGCCCTGATTTGCATGTGATACTGAGATCTGAGATCTATCATCTACACTACACCATGGGGGAGAGAGAGAGAGAGAATGAGAAAAGTCAGCCAGCCTGTCAGCTTCCAGTATTCTATGGATGCACCTAGGATGATCTGTACCATGGTACTGCAGTGGCTTTTCGGGAATCTCGACTGTCTCACTGTCTCACTGTCTCAAATGGGTAGTTTTCTTGTGTCACGTGTGTTGAAGAAACTGATCTGAACCATTGACCCAGGTCACAGGTTAAAAGGTTAGAGGTTACCGCCACGTTGCGAAGGATCAAAGCCCTGGAGGTTGCCCAGAGTGGACGGACGGACTCACTGGGGGTGGAAGAGTAAGAGTGTTGAGGTGACATGAGGTACCGGCCAGAATGAGGGGTAAAAATTGAGACAATTGAAATGGGATCCTAGTCGTCAATTCTTCAATTGCTTCCAGCTTGCTGAGACTTTCTATTCAAGAGAATGCAGATGCAATAATGATAGAGTTTCTCCCAACAACCTTGGGAAAAGTTGAGGAGGGGTGACCTTGCAAAATGAGATGGACTTGGTGTCTTAGTGAGGCAGCAACTGCTTCCTTTCGACTCCATCCCCTTTTCTATTATTCGTTGCCTTGTTATTAGGGAACAGGAGACCCAAAAGAAAAGAAAAAGGGCACATTGCAAAAAGTCGGATAGCCGCATTAAACCGCAATACACAACTTGTTGAACCGCGGGAAGACGGGAGGACGGAGGGACGGAGTGACGGGCGTGACGGGCGTGACGGCGCGATGACCTCGCTCCCGAGCCTCTCTTCTCTCTCTCTCTCTACCCTCCTATTATAATTAGCCTACCACTTACTTGGCCATTCTCCTTCCTCAAGTACTCTAGTCTTTCCTTTACACACACACACGCACACACACAGACACAAGGACACAAGGCACTGACTGCAAGTTCAATCATGCCAAAACCCCCACACATGTTCTCCCTCAAGTTATAATAACAACTTTTCCCTTTTTCTCCTCTTTGTCCATTTTCTCTCCTGAACTCAACTCTCAAATCCTTGAATTCAACTTCAAGGATGAGCTCTTCTACTACTGAACTCTCCGCCAGTAATGGCAACTTACGCCAGCGTGGAGCTGCTGTCTCAGAAGGAGAACAGCCTGTCTCTGACAGCCATGGCGAACAGACAATTAAATACGAAGCTGAAGATGGCAAGCCTGGAAAGTCCAAGAAGACTTACGGTCGAACACCAGATGGCACAGGTACAGCACCAGCCTTCCCCTAACCCAACCAAACCCAACCCAATTCTATACCCTCAGGATACTACTACCCCTTTCCACGTCTAGTAAGGAAACATTGGCTGACCTTGTTATTACTAACTGCCAGTCTTCATTGTTCCTACCACCCATGACATGGTCTCCCAGCTCTTCGACCCTCGAGAGCCCAAGAACCTCTCCGATGCCATTGTCTTCGTGATTCTTGCTCTGCATATCCTGCTAGCCTACCTGCTCCCGGCCGACCTCAAGAAACCGGTCATGGCTGCTGTCTTCCTCTCCTGGAGGGCTTCGTACAATCTCGGCATCGGTGTTCTCCTGCATGAGCAGTCCAACTATAAGCTGATGGTGACATGGGCCAAGCGCTGGAAGCTCTTTGTGAACCCCTCCACCGGGGACCAGCCTCGGCCGTGGCTGTACAGTCTCCTCAAGAAGGAGCTCGAGGCAAAGGTCTCCGAGGACTACAAGTTCGAGAAGGCCCCCCTCGAGTACAACACGTGGCTCGTCTTCCGCAGGCTCGTCGACCTGATCCTCATGTGTGACTTCGTGTCGTACTGCCTCTTCGCCGTGGTCTGCGCCCACGTTCCGGAAGGTGAGACGCCATTGGTATTCCTGTGCCGCTGGGTCGTAGGCGTGTCGCTGTTCCTCTTCAACGTCTGGGTCAAGCTCGATGCCCACCGCGTCGTCAAGGACTACGCCTGGTACTGGGGCGACTTCTTCTTCCTCATCGACACCGAGCTTACCTTTGACGGTGTCTTTGAGATTGCCCCCCACCCAATGTACAGTATCGGCTACGCTGGCTACTACGGCATATCTGCCATGGCCGCCAGCTACGAGGTCTTGTTCATCTCGATAGCCGCCCACGTGGCACAGCTTGCCTTCTTGGTCGTAGTCGAGAACCCGCACATCGAGAAGACGTACAACCCTCCAGCCCCGCGGTCCAAGTCCGACCACGAGACGGAGTCGTCGTTCCCAGAAGACCCCGATGATGCGTCCAGGGAGGCGCTGTCACCGGTGCATGACCTGCTCGGGCTCAAGAACATCGACCTGTTCCGGTCTACCGACTACTCTGTCATCCTGGCCTCGATGTACGTGGCTGTCCTGGCGGTGGTCACCCCCAAGACGCCTACCTACCAGGTACTGTTCTTCATCCATGCTCTGCTCTGGCGCCTGTGGTACTGTCTGGGCATCGGTATCCTCCTGAACCTGCAGTCGAAGAACAAAATGATTACCAGGCATTTCGTCAAGTACGGAGAGAGTCCTGGAGAGGCCTGGCGCCAGTGGAAGGGCCTGTACCACTTCAGCATGACGCTCTCTGTGGCTTCTTTCTGCGCCGTCTGCTGGAAGATGTATACTCCGCCAGAGGACTGGACCCATGGCTGGGCCCTTTTGCGACATGTCATGGGAATTAGTTTGATTGCACTGCAGATCTGGACCTTTGTCAGCGTCTACGACTCCTTGGGATCGTTTGGCGTTTACTATGTAAGTATTTGCTGACGCGGTAGTTACTGACTGGTATTGATCGCCTGCTAATCATTAACAGGGTGACTTTTTCTTTGACCGCAAGGCAAAGCTGACATACAAGTCCATCTACCGGTTCCTGAACAACCCAGAGCGCATAATAGGATTGGCTGGTCTCTGGGGCGCCGCCTTGATCACTTGGAGCAGTTCCATTGCGCTTTTCGCCCTTGTCAGCCAGATGCTCACCATGGGATTCATTGAATATGTTGAGAGGCCGCACATGCAAAAAGTGTATGGCTCTCGCAATATTCGGGAAGAGGCCGGCCTTACCAAGTTCATCAAGAAGTCCCTCCCGCCTCCCGTCAAGGAGTGGTCTTCTAGTGTGGACAAGGTCTTGGACGAGACGAGGCATTTCGTCGACGAATTCATCGAATCCGCCGGACCCATGCTTGCGAGTGGTGTGTCGAGTATTGTTCGTGATACCACTGCGCTCTTCAACACATATCCGGCTCGGCTTACGATCACGCGCATCTCCCCGGCCCTGGCTGGGGTCAACCCAAAGGACTACACTCTGAACATTGCTGGCACGTCCGCGATGTCTCCCCTCAGCGAGAGAGCGACCGGCAAGGAGAGTCTGACGGCTCGGGTCAACAAGGACGTCAAGACCCACGTCTTGGAGTACGGCGCCCCTATCCGCGTCAAGTGGACTGCCCCTGCCAAGCACAGCAAGAAGGACTGGGTCGGTTTGTACATGGTTACGGACAACCGCTCCCGAGACGTGACGGAGGTTTCCTCTCTTGGCCGCTGGGTGCCGACGTCACCCGGCTACTATGGCGAGTCCAACGACCATGGCGTCGTCAGGTCCGACGAGCCCATGCCCGACCCCAACCTCGTCTGCGGGGAGGTACTCTTCGAGGGCGACAGGCTCTGGTGGACACAGGGTGTCTTTGAGTTCCGCTACCACCACGACGGGTCACACCAGGTGATATCCATCAGCGAGCCGTTCGAGGTGCGCATCGGGCGGTTCGACGAGGACGGCGAGGAGTACGACGGCGGCGAGGGGGCCATGGGGTTCCAGGCCAAGGGCCTGTACGAGCAGGAGGTGGCCGAGGCGCTGCTCCCCGTGGTGCGCAACTGCCTGGACCGGGACCCGGACATCGCGCCCAACACGGTGGAGGAGCGGTTCGGCAGCCACGTGGAGAGGGACAGCAAGTACGCCAAGCGGGTGGTGTATGCCATCCGGAACATGTTTGGGATCGAGTTCGCGCCGGCGGTGGTGCCTGCTGATGGGAACGTGAGGAGGTTGGCCTGGCGGGTTTGTAATGCGAAGCAGGTCCTGGTAAGCACTTTTTCTTCTCTTTCTCTTTCTTCTTTTCTTCTTGCCCCCCCCCCTCCCCCTTCATGTTTGGGCGTAGGTGGTTGTTGATCTTGCTAACCATGTCTTTATGATAGGCACCTTACTCTATGTCTCATTCCAAGGGTCCGTCAACGCCCGTTACGGACAAGTTCCCGGATGAAGTACAGGGCTGATGATGATATACGTTTGTTGGGAGTGGGTTGGATGGGTGCATTGAGAGTGATTGATGGTTTGAGGAGCATTGGAGGTGATGAGTATGGCATGAGATACCAAATTCCTGTTTTGCATATGACGGCGTGTTTGGTGGTAGTGATTTGTCTGAGCGCTCATATAGCTGATGGCGAAACCAAAAAAAAGGGGGTATGAAAGGTATGGAATCAACAAAAATGGACTCTAATAATGACAGGAGATGATTGAGCTCTTACCGGCTATAATTGTAGTCAGGGTATGTCAGAAGAGGTGATAGTTGCCATGCACGTGTAAGTGCCATACACACTTGACACAGTAATGATGGAACTCGAGCAAGAAAACTTATGGCAGCCGTGATCGTGACGGCGTAAATCGTGATTTTCTTTCCATCCTGGGTATCTTTATGCTGTTTTTCCGTCCAAAGAACAGGGGGCGATATGTATCAATCCCACCCACACCCACACCCACACCCTGTTTTCCCTTTTCAATGACCTCTTCATTCTTCCATCTTCCATTCCTCCTCCTCCATCACCTACCTACCCTAACCTAGGCCTTCTTCCCAACCATCCTCTTGACCTTGTCCAGCAGCACAAAGCTCTCCCTCCCCAGCTTCTGCTTGCCCGCGTTCCGCCCGTGCGTCGTCATGCCCTTGGCCTTGAGCATCTGCCTGCGGAGCCTCTCGCGCTCGGCCACCCGGCGCTCGCGCTCCTCCTCGCGGCGCTTGAACTCGGCGGCCCGGGCCTCGGCCTCGGCCTTCTTCTTGGAGCCCTCCTTGAGGGCCTTGTCGTAGTAGTCTGGGCGGCGGTTGTGGTGGTTGTTGCGCTTGTCGCTGGCATGCTGTTGTTCGTCGCCTTCTCCTGATTGTGGGGGGTGCTGGGTGAAGGTGGCGTTGCTGGGTTTGGGTGGTTCGTTGTGTTCTGCTGCTGCTGCCGATGCCGGTGCTGGTGCTGGTGCCGCCTTTGGTTTCTGGGGGATCTTTTCGCCGTTGAGGAGGGCTTGTCGCTCCGGGTTCATGTGTGCCCTGTCCTGGGCTGGGTCGATGGGGGTCGGCTTCTCCTCGCTATCGGCGGCTACTGCTTCTCCTCCTTCTGTTGCGACACCATCCTCTGGTGTGATGGTGGATGTGGTGGTGGATTGTGGTTGTTGCTGCTCCTTCTGCTCCTTCTCCTTCAGGGCCTCTGCCTTGACCTTGGCGTACTCCTTCTTGACCTTTGCCTTGTGGATGAGCTCGTGCTTGATCTTTGTGTTCTTCCTCCTCCATGCGCCGTCTGGTAGGTTCTCGGGGCCGACGCGGAAACCCTTGCGCTTCTTGGCTTCTGGGGCGGCTGATGCTGGTGCATCTGTGTTGTCGACCTGGTCGTGTGGGCGTTTGGAACCCATATTGTGGAAATAGTAGATAGTAAATTAGAATGAATGGGTGGTTGATTAGTTGGTTTGGTTGAATAGTGGTAGGTTTAGTTGGTTGGTGGTTGTGGTTGTGGTAAGTAAGTAAGTGAATGTTAGAAGCCTCCCAAAGGAAGAAAAAAAAGATGTTATCGAGCATCAAGTAGCCTCACAATAAGCAAAGATAAAAGATAAAGATAGAGAGAGATAGAGATAATCAATCATACAACAAAGTGGGACCTTGATGGTCAATTCGGTAAACCAGGATTATCTTTTTTTTTTTTGCCTTTTCCTTACTCAGTATTTTTTTTTCTTTTCTGCCTTTTTCCCATTTGTCCAGAGACTTGTTTTCTCCGACTGGGCCGAGCATACCCGAGTCGGATCTGCATCTCCGAGCGAGTTGTCACCAGTAAATAGCGCAGCAAACAAGCTCCCCCAGTGGGTTTCCAAGGTTTACCTAGGTAGTTATTGGGGTAAAGTTGGTGGTAATTGGGGGAGAATTGGGGGGGAGAATTGGGGGGGAAGCATTAGCAATAGGTAGGCATTTTGGGGCGTAGTAGTATGCTAAAGGCTAAAGGCTAAAGCAAAGCAAAGCAAAGCAAGCTTTCGTGTGGGCGACGACATCTTCACTTTAATTCTTCTTTCCTGCAAAACCCAAAACCAACCACCAAAAAACAACCACAACCACAACCACAACAACAACAATAACCAAACTCCACTCTCAACCCTCTTCCCTCTCCCACCCCTCCTCTCATTTGTTGTGTGGTCTATCTCTCTCTCTGTGTGAATTGTACACCCCCCTCCTCAGAATCGCATATACATCCATCCATCCATCCATCCTCTTAATCAAACAAGATGCTGGCCATTCGATCTATGGCTGCGGCCTCCTCCCCAGCCAGGCGCGAGTTCGTCCGTGCTGCTCCCCGCGCCACCTTCGCCCTCAGCCAGTCCCAGATCCAGAGGAGATGGCTCTCCAACGCCGACAGGGTGGCCAAGTACCAGGGAAAGAAGGACTCCAACGGAAACTACCCCGTCTCCCTGATCGAGGGTGACGGCATCGGCCCCGAGATCTCCCAGGCCGTCAAGGACATCTTCGCCGCCGCAAAGGCCCCCGTCACATGGGAGCCCGTCGACGTCACCCCCATCCTCAAGGACGGCAAGACCGCCATCCCCGACAGCGCCATCGAGAGCATCGAGCGCAACAAGGTCGCCCTCAAGGGTCCCCTCGCCACCCCCGTCGGCAAGGGCCACGTCTCCCTCAACCTGACCCTCCGCCGCACCTTCAACCTCTTCGCCAACCTGCGCCCCTGCCGCTCCGTCGCCGGCTACAAGACCCCCTACGACAACGTCGACACCGTCCTGATCCGCGAGAACACCGAGGGCGAGTACAGCGGCATCGAGCACACCGTCGTCGACGGCGTCGTCCAGAGCATCAAGCTCATCACCCGCGAGGCCTCGGAGCGCGTCCTCCGCTTCGCCTTCCAGCAGGCCCAGGAGATCGGCCGCAACAAGGTCCTGGTCGTCCACAAGGCCACCATCATGAAGCTGTCGGACGGCCTGTTCCTCAACACGGCCTACGACGTCGCCAAGGAGTTCCCCGGCATCGAGCTCAGCTCCGAGCTGCTCGACAACACCTGCCTCAAGATGACCACCGACCCCGTCCCCTACAACGACAAGGTCCTCGTCATGCCCAACCTGTACGGCGACATCCTCTCCGACATGTGCGCCGGCCTCATCGGCGGCCTCGGCCTCACCCCCTCGGGCAACATCGGCGACGAGTGCTCCATCTTCGAGGCCGTCCACGGCTCCGCCCCGGACATCGCCGGCAAGGGCCTCGCCAACCCCACCGCCCTGCTGCTCTCCTCCATGATGATGCTGCGCCACATGGGCCTCAACGAGTACGCCGACCGCATCGAGAAGGCCGCCTTTGACACCCTCGCCGAGGGCAAGGCCCTGACCGGTGACCTGGGCGGCAAGGCCAAGACCCACGAGTACGCCGCTGCCATCATCCAGAGGCTGTAAGGGGGGATCAAAAAGAAATCAAATCGAATTGAATTGAATTGCAGAAATAAAGGACGGAAGTGGGGGAACTATACAGGAAAGGGAAGGGAAGGGAAGGGAAGGGAAAGAGGAAGGAAGCGGCATTAGAAATTTCAAAAAACGAAAACTATTACCACAAACACACACACACATCAGAAACCATACCCAGAACGCGTTTAGGTCTACCTACTACTTCCACTACCACTACTACCTACCTACCTACCTACCACGATGACCAGTACCCACAACCCAATGACTTATGCTTGAGAGTGTGAAGGAAGACAGACAGCCCAGGCTATATCATGTCATTGTTTTCCCCTTTGGACGGGGTGATTGTTCTTGGATGACTACAATACCATAGGGGAGGCAATGCGTGCATTTGTTTTCATCGTTATCGTTGTTCGGCATCTCACTACACTTCCGCCATCATCGGCATTTCCTATTTTGGGTTTTATGCTGGGCCGGAGAGGTAGATTAGATATACTCACACGAATCACAAGGGGAGAAAGGGAGGGATGGCAGGGGCGCAGACGGTGGATTGATAGAGGTTGGGAGGGTGAGGATATTTGTTGTTAAGACTGTATAGTGTTCCAACTGTACGAAATGCAAATTATTTCGAAAAAGGCTAAAGGCTAAAGGCTTATCATATTATACATGTATGGAATGCATGTATGCACGCACGCATGCATACATGCATGCTTGTCTGTGCTTATGCTCGCTCGCTCATCCATCTCACCACCACCGATATAGCATCAACCACACCATCAAAACTCAATAAATAAAACAAACATTCCCTAAACCGAGCCCAACGACGTAGTACTCCCCGTATCCCCCCTA
>LKEA01000012.1:422702-447191 GCA_003795315.1 Cytospora schulzeri | reverse complement strand
CCCCCCGACCCTCCTGCCCGTCCTAGGCTTCCGGAAGCAAGAGAACTCGTTCCTGCTCGCCTCGCGCAGCCTCTTGAGCACGCTCCGCATCTCGGGCAGCTCGCTCTGCAGCCGCGCGCGGGCCTCGTTGTCGGTCCGCGCGTCGAGCTCCTGGTAGATGGCCGACTGGGCCTCGGACGCCCTCTCCGACATGTACTGCGTCAGGGTCTGGGCGACAAACTCGACGTCCAGGGTGGCCTGCATCAGGGCGGAGAGGTTGTAGCGCGGGCGGGCGGCCCGGAACGCCTCGAGGAGCTCCCGCGAGGACTGCTCCAGGAGGTACGAGAGGACCTGGCTCGTCAGGGAGTTGGCCGTCGTGGACACCTGCGTGTGCACGAGGACCAGGCTGAGGAGGGCCTCGTACACGTAGGGGCGGACCTCGCGGGGGCGCTCGGTGGGGGAGGCGGGTGCCCAGTCTGGTGCCGTGATGCCCGCGTGGATGATGGTCCGGAGCGAGTCTATGTACGGCCGCGTGTACGTCTGGAAGAGACGCGCGTCGATCTGGCCCAGGACGTCCCTGATCTTGACCGTCTCGTCCGTGAGCTTGACCGAGAAGGCGTTCTCGAACTGCGTGTTGAGGTTGGGCACGACCTCGGCCCGTAGGGACTGGAAGTTGCTCAGGGTCAATAGCATACGAACGTTCTACCCAAGGAGGTTAGTACACTGAGCTTTCCATTAACCAACAACAAGACTTGAAGGGATGACTTACCCGGTCATTGGCGTTGATCGTCGTGCCGCTCATGTTGGGCACGCGTGAGTTGGCCCCATTAACGACGACAAACCCTTCCTCGGTCGTCCACTCATCATCTGTCCTCCTGATGGAACGTTCTGCATTCTCCACCATGCCACTGAGCGCCTTGTACAGCGTACTGACATACTGGTTCCGCACCGTCTGCAGCAGCTTCGTAGGTGGCGCGTGTACGATATCCCCGGCGCCAGGCTTGGACATGGCCTCCTCAAAGTACATAATCTGCTGCATGCCCGTCAAGAGGGAGCTTTCAAACGACTTGAAGCTTGCAGGCATCTTGGTCATCTCCTTGTTCTCGGGGGACCTGCTCCAGTCCTCGACGTATTTGATGAGCTCCGAGTCCTTGTTCCACGCGCTGCATACGGCGTTGGCACATCGCTCCCTTGCGGACCCGATGAGAGTCCTCAGTCGCTCGAGCACCGCTCCATCGCCGCGTGCGACTGGTTCCAGGCTTGCCATGTCGCAAGCCCCTGAGCCTACCACAGCGAGCGCCTTGGACAGATAGTGCACACCACTGACCGAGTTAGACCATGGAGGCCAAAACGCATACTTTTCCCAGGCTTCGCCTCGTTTTGGTGAAGGGGGTGGGATGTTGCCTGGATCGATATGATGGCGAGGGTCTCTCAGAGTGCTGGGCGTCAGTGTTCCCTTGAGGGCTCCTGAGAAGGGTGTGCTGGGTTCTGATGGCGGCAATGGGGAAACAAGCATTGATAGGTCCTCGGGTGGCGGCCCAGAGAAGAACTGGAAGATATGTTCCCGGATCATGTCCACGAGCTCCAAGATGCCTTTCTGCAGTTCAGCCGCCCCCTTCGCGGTCACCTCATGGTGTTTCTGTGATTCGCCCTGGTACCCGGTTGGCAAAGACTTCTGCGTCCTTCCATCCAGGAAGCCCTCAACTGTCTGCCAGAAGTCAACAACCTCTCCAATAATCCCCTGAGAGGAGAGCATGCTGTTTAAAAATGAAACGATCTTCTCCCACAAGTCCACGATGTCGGGCGAATCGAACGAGTGAGACCTGCTCTCAATCGAATGTCGTGTGTTGGACTTCAAGTGGTTTGCGATCGCCTGGGGGCTGGGTCTGTCGACATTGGCAATCCGCCTCCTGGCCACCTCAATTTCCACCTTACTCCGGTCTGCTGTGGAAGAGGCCTTGCTCTTTAGGTACTCAAAGCGGCTCAGGAGCCAGATCCATATAGGGTTTTCGTCGACGCCCAAGTCGAGCAGTAGACTAATGATTTCCAGGTGCTGGTCCTGCCGACCACCCGTTTCCGACTTTGGAGCAGTGTGAAGGTTGACGAGCTTCTTCCACATTTCCCGCTTGAAAGTCTCGATCTGCTCGTGCACATCGTGCCACATCCGAGCAGCCAGCAGGATCCGGTACACCTGGTCGTCTGGTAGCTTCTCCCCACCACCTTGGGATATCTGACGGGCCTCGTCGGCGAACTTCCTGGCCTTGTTATACTCCTCGACCAGCGCCTCGTGATCCTTCCGTTTTATGCTTTCCGCAATGGCCGCGCCAGTTTCAACGTACTCCTGGTACTTCTCCAGCGTCGCGGCGACATCCTTGAGCTTCTCCTCCTTGTCACGCCCGCCCAAGGCCGGCCCCCAGACATCCATTGCTTTAGCCGAGACGTCCAGCAGTGGGCCCTTGATGCCCGTGACACCGTATTCGCTTTCCTTGACGAGCGCATTCTTCTTCCTCGGGTCTGGCATAGAACTAGCAAGAGCCATCCCGCTGCTGTGGCGGAAGTTACCCCTGCTGGTATGCCTGGAGTGTGGGCGTCCTCGTGTAGCGGCAGTACCAGCACCGGGGGGCGTAGGGTCTGCCCCGCGGTATTTCATCTCCTTGTAGACATTGTCGATGGTTGCTTTTGCGCGTACGAAGCGCTCGAAGTTGGATTCGACGAGGACCTTGAGCGAGGCACTCTTCTGATCGATGGATTGTGACAGGATCTCGAGACCATTGAGCAAGGACTGGGTGTCGGCTGTCGCATGCATCTGGGAGAGGAACAAGGCGGGCGAGAAGGTGGTGGAGGAAAGGAGGAAACGGTTTCGCATTCGAGGGTCTTCCTGCACGGGGTAGCCTCTCTCCTTCAAGGCCCTAACAACACTGTCGGTTGTGCCCAGGGGATCAGGCTCGTCCTTCTGGACGATGTTGCCGACGCCGTTGGCCGACACCTCTTGCCCTGGAAGCATGCTGGTCCTATTGCTAACGGCCCTCTCTAGGGCTTGATACCTCGACTTGCGCCGGTTTATCTTTTTCTTGGTCTCCTCATCTTCGGATACATCGCTGGTGTCCTTCTCGGCGGGCCATTCGACGGGATATGGATTCGACAGCTGGTAGAAATCCAGCACAGTTCTCTCGAGATCGGCCATGGTGAAGTAATATTAGAACCCGTTTGCTGGCCGTGATCACCCAAGGGGATACGATACAACTCGCCGGTCGCCAGAGGGCAAGAGTTGGAAAAAAGGGTGGTTGTAGGAGTCGTGTTTCACATGTCGGAAGCTCCCAGGGTTTGGAGTCGTCGGTGTGTTGAGGGAAGCTGAGCGCACATGCCAACAATACCGATGCACAGACCACAGCTTATTTCCACTCACCTTGTCATCAGGGTCTTACACGGTATCCCTAAGTATAGGGTACTTACTTCCTCAAGTACGTATATGCATTGCCTAGGTACAGTCCTCAATATGGTAATCCCAGATGATTACCTAGGTACCTAGGTAGTCCGAGTTATTGTGGTATCTTTTGTGTTGACAACGGGTTCAAATCATCTCGATCATTTCCGCTCGTCCACTGTTGTCTCGCTCCTTGGGGGAGACACATCTGGAAGGCAAACCCATACATACATGACTGGTTATTATTACGAGGTTATTTCACCCCCATAACGTTCCACCATACATGTAGCAATCGAAGGCATACTGCAGTCTCGAAACAGACATGGTGACTTCTTGTATTCTAATAGACTCGGCAAAGTGTCAGTGGAAAGGCGGCCCATGGGGGTTAGGGGTGTATGTAACCCCCATATAATAACACCAGGGTTAGGGAGCGCGTAACACCATTCTCTCGCAGCTAGAGTGTGCCTGGTCTTGATAGCCTCCAGCAGTGGTGTGGTGGTACTGTACCATCAAAGAGAGCCGAACTCGGCACTCACGTCGCAACGGGGGCGGCAGCATGCATACCAAAGTCGTACACACAACGTATATGTTGATATTGACTTACATGAGCAACCAAACGATGATTCCTGATGGAAAGCCGGGGCACCATAGATAACAAGCCGCTGTCACAAACCGTATCGACGGTCAAGTTCCGAATGCGACGGCAATACAAAGAGGATGATAGGTAAGAGAAGGAAAAGCAGATATATCTTGTGAATGTGAGGCTGGAAAAGTGGAATATGCAGATCCATAGTACATATCGGGAAAATTCACCCTGCAGATGTCAAGTCACATCAAGCATACAGACATCGAGATGGTCGTGGCCGATCAATGAGTTGGTCTCTTGACATCCATGACACACGCACGCACATTGCATTGGAATCAAGATTAATTTCAATAATGTCAAAATGGTATCTCTGTTGGTTGTCTTGGAGACTAGAACAAACTTGGCTCTCGGTATATGCAACGACAACGGTGGTCATTTACAGATCCGGGATATTTCCATGGTAGTAGCCCAATTCTGCACCTCCACGGATTGCCGGTTCTAGACAAAAAACGACCCCTGATTGAGTCGCATGGGGTTGCAAGCGCATACAGGGATGTTACTATCCGGAGCCTCGGTGTTTTCAAAAGGACGTTGCGACAACGACAAATCCTCTTGAGCCATTTAACCCATGAGATCGAGGTCTCATACGCCCTTCCGACACTCTGCGAAATGCCGAAAACATGGAGCTCCAAGACACACTCTCTCTTGTCTCTGCCCTAGCACTCCATATGCAAATCAAACGGTGGTATGAAAGAAATGTCGGCAATGGTGTCGTAAATGCATCAACTGTCGTTTCCTCTCGTCTGGACGGCCGGTTCTCGGGTTCCGGTGTTTGTACGGTATGGGTATATAAGGGTATATGGTATAAAAGGTAATGTAGGGGTTATGACTCGGCAGACGACATCATCCCGTTTCGGCTCAAAAAATAGGGTGTCCCACTATTTATTTGGACTCGGAGGAGTTGACGGAGTCGGCAGAGCTGGTCCGGGTGGCGTTGTTGACGCGATCACTGCGAAAGTGGCTGGTTAGCATCCGACGAAGCGCGAAGATCCCAGAAGTACCATTCATTCATTCATTCATAAGAAAGAAGAGCTGGTGGCATCATCCTGTCCTGACTTGGCGAGCATGACCAGCCGGTTTTAAAATGGAGCAACTTACTATGATGCGCGGTCAGTGTGAATCTGAGCGACGTAGGAGGCGCCCTTGGTCTGGATCTTGAACTTGAGAGGCTTGGTGTCGAGGACGGACTTGATGTCCTTCGCAGCAGCGGGGGCAGAACCAGACATTTTGACGGTGGTTGTGGATGGGTGGAGAGATGGGAGAGGTCGAGTGGTGACTTTGTCAAGAGGATGGATACTGGTATAAGAGCTTGTAGTGTTTAAGTGCCAGAACAGGATGAATTCAAGAAAAGGGCCACGGACGAGGGAGACCGAGGTGGGAATCGAGGCATATAAATATTCGAGGCCACAAAGGTACGTCTCTTTTGTATCCCAATGGGATGGATGGTGCGACTTCTGTTACTCACTTACAGAACCCCGGCCACCGAAGACCGAAACGAGATCGTGCAAGTGTACACAGTAGTGTAACTAACTGAGTGATTTTGATGCTGATGCCGCAGATCCGGCCCCCACAACGGTCTTGCCTCCCTCCTTCGCCCTTTGATTGCTGATGAGAAGATTGTAATCTGAATTACCTTACCACAACGCTCGCAAGGGCCATCATCTGACTGGACTGGAACTATACCATAGTAGAATAAAGAAGCCTCGGCCACTCAGGAAGCCCGGACGAGTGGTCCATTTCCAGGGTCGTTCAGGGTCCAGGGGAATACATGCCAGGCCTGCCATCCATGCTGAGTGATGCCCAGAATTGTCCACTCGGCGCCGGCACGGTGACTTTGTGGAGACGCGGAGTTACGTTGAAGGGTAACCCGAAGCTATCCTGCTGCGTCCAAGGGATATCGCATCTCGCATCTCGCTCGCCAATAACAAAGACGTGCGGGTCGGACGGCAACAAGGGGCCTCGTTTTCCCTCCATTTAGTAGGATAAGGATGCTAAAGTCTCATGGATTCGAGAAAGCAACGCTGAAGAATCTCATTTGCCGACAGGGCTGAATGATTCAGACGTCGATGATACTAGTACATAAAGTTGCCGATCTCGGGTGATACACAACGTCGCTCCTTGGCTGCTTACATGTACTACAGCCCAGGTGTGTGTGCAGTTATCTCGATGTGAAACCAAGTCCTCGTTCACTGCCCTCACTGCTCGCTACCGAGGGGATACCGTAGTCTGCATGGGATGTCGGAATCCCCGAACCGCCGTTGCCGTGCCGCTTTGGCCGTTGAAACATGCCAGTCTTTGTTAGAGGAAGCGTCGGCGGGATTTATCCAGTCTTGTATCATTGTATGCCCACGTTTCCCATGTTGCTGTTGTGTGGTTTGTTGGTGTGCTGTGAACAGGTCGACCGGTAATGAATTCCCCTTTCTGCCGGAGCATTTCATCGATGACGATCAATACATACGTAGACATACATCATGTTAGATATGCCCGGTATGGTAAAGATCTCATGTCACATGTGTCGCATTCGAGTCCACCTGTAGGCTGTCGTGCTCTTTGTGGTTCCAGTCTTCTTGCCCTGTGGAGCTTCCGATGTTCACTTTCACTTGCTTGCAAATCCCAGAAATCCCCACGGCACCCCCAGCCCACACGCTGCCCACACGCTGCCCACACGTCGAGTTGCCCCATCGTCATTTCCCCAGGTAAATGCGGGCACACTTGGTATTTTAAGTTTGCACCGTCGCAAATCGAATCGGCCATCGATCGTTCTGCTTTTTATCACTCCCGTGATCAGGGCACCGCCTTGGCTGCTTGGCAGCCTTGGAATATCGTCTGACTCCAAGGACCTTGGCGTGCGATTCATGTTTGTTGTGTCTGTCCTCTACCTAGGTATCGTTAATGGGTTTCTTGGCCTCCGACCTGCCAGAAAGAGAGGCACATTGCAACTCCCACCGCTGTTATTGGACGATCGTCTGTGGGGTCATGAGAGAGCCTCACCTCACTTATGACTTCACCTCAAGGGCGTCCGCATCGGTGAGACCGCTCACCTTGTGACAGGCTGTCTGGTTGTATGTTGCACAACGTCCAGGGGGCATTATTATCCTCCTGTCATTGCAGGGCATATGTCCCGTGATTCAGGCCAGTTTGGTCAGTGATACAGTCGTCACCGAAAATGCCGACTGGGGTTCACACACTCTCTCTGTGCCCACTGAGAGGCCCAAAACCTCCAACGGGCCCTTGTCCATGTTGTGCCACTTTTTTGACGACGGACTCAAGTGTTTTGGCGGCGGTACTAGATGCCTGAGGACCGGAAGTACCTCCTTAAACCGAATTTCACCAGCTATCAGCCTCGAAGTCGACGAAAATAGTTCCTGGCTAGTAGATCTCCTCGCAGCGTGGTCTCATCCCCAGGACTACATATAGAAGGACTGATAGACTTTCCATCTATTGGTCCCTTCATCAGTGCACCTTGCTCGGTGTTGATCACCACTTGACCGTTGACATGATTGCCCCGTGGGGTGGGTATGGATGGACTGGCTCAGTGCATATGCATGAAATTCGGCAATATTGTGAATATCTTGCCACTTGCAGTCAGGCTTGTGCGCATTTTCATAAATCGTGGGGCCGAGAGGATATAGAAAGGACTATAGTCGATAATTTCAGGACCTGACCTGACGTGATCAAGCTCGGAGAGTAGCAATCCATCATCCTGCACGCCTGTAACGACACAGCGTTTGTCCACCCTTGTTATACTGATCCTCAGCAAGCTAGCTAACTTCATCGACCCTAACCGCCCATTGCACGCTGGATGAAGAGAGACATATCATCCATGCCCTGCGGCTCATTGATCCAATGACCACCGTCTTCGTACACATGCCACTCCACAGCGAAACCCATACCATGAAGCGTAGAGCGCAACATCTCGCCATTTGCCACGGGTACAACCTCATCGTCTTTAGCATGAGCGAGGAAGACAGGGACAGTCTGTTTCTCCTGTGCGGTGTATTCGAGACAGGGCATCCAACTGCACCATCCAATCAGCCCGGCGAACCCGCCCTTCCCCTCGGCCAGAAAGGCTGACAACGCAGCTGTGAAGCCTTGACTGATACCAGCCAAGAAGATCCTGTCTCTGGGGATCCTTTGCTCCTCCTTGCTGATCAAATCGGCCAGTAAAGCGGTGCTAGTCTTGAGGCCTTCGGTCTGAATTTCGCTCTTCTCGTTCGGATCCTCGACAGACCACATGTCGAACCACTGGGACATGTCTGTGTCAAACCGCTCAGCGCGAATGATTGGTGCGGCTGGAAACACCCAACGTATGGTTGGGAACAAGTCCGGCAGGGTTCGTGGCTTGCCGGGCCCTGCAATCCCCCTGGCTACTTCATCTGAAGCCTCGCTTTCGAAGAGCTCGTCAGCGAACTCTTTGGCTAGGCTGTCTCTGCCGTGGAGGAAGACAATGGTGTGTGTGTGAGCATGGCCCGCGCGGGGGTCGATGATGTGAGTAGAGGTTGCCATTCGTGTTGAAGATCGCGCAGACCAATCATAGGGTATTGTCGATTTTTTGGGTATGTGGGGTAGCAATGCGACACGGCTCTCTTGTTTTCTTTGGATCACTCAGAGGCAATACAGGTTCCTCGGCCTGGCTCTGCGAACGGGTTTTGTTGTGCTGATATTTGTTGCTGCCTTGACGTGGATACTTTGAAGCGGTGAGAACCGGTGGAGCTTATGTTGGGAACCAACGCTCACGCTTCAAGGTTGAGATAGACAACCAGAAGGTGCATATTGGCCATGAACTCGCGATAGGGCCATTCTAGGAACAATATCGTATCTTTCTTCATGAAGGAGGTACGATTACTACATCATTGAGCAAATTCGGTGAGATTTGGGAAGGTTATGCCAGCTGGTTTTATGGAATCGGCAGCATAAGATGGCGGGCGCGCATATTGCAATGGATTTGATGTTACCAAGCCTTCAGTATGAGTGCAGCTCGCTGGTAATTCTTCTAAGCACTTACTTAAGTAATATAAATTAATGGGTTTCCATGTTACAGTGGCATCAATATTTAGGGTATTCCTATTATCCCTCCCGACATCTGGAAGTTCAAACGTGAACAATTATATACAAAACAGACGACTAATGTGGGAAACAGTTTTGTCTAAATGTCTCAACAAACGAAATTATCAATAAGGAATCCATTAGGAGCTTTACAGCGATGTTCGTCTGGACTTTCATTACAAGAGGGACTCCCAGCGTTTCATATCAGACTACATGAATACAATTATTACCACTGCTACCACTATCATCCTCCTCGGGCTGCCAACTAAAGGCTATAATTTGATAAGTTCCTGCTCAATATGAGCCCAAGTGGTCTTTGAAAGCATCCCCATGATCCAATAATTTCCACTCAGATCCTTCCCTCGTATGCTGAAAATGTTCCGATGAGTTGGGTCGGGCTTGGGGTTCGCATCAAACCCAAAGAACAGAACACAGATTGCGTTCTGCACGTATGCCGTGGAGTGGTCGAACAGGCTTCCTAGCCGGCTTCTCATATCAAATACGTTCATGACTGTCAGCGCCCGTTTTCGTTTGCCGAGACCGAGGTCGATCATTCTGGCTCCCCAGGCTGATAGGATGTCACCATCGCTGATGTATGGTTTGGCATAGGCGGAATCGCTCGTATCTGTCTGTTTCGGGTCGTCGTGCTGGAGGTCGTCCAATGCTCGCTGTCGAAGGGCCCTGAGGGACTTCTGGGGGAGGAAGATCAAGCGTGTCTCCATCTTCGGCCCAAAAATAACCTGAAGGGTGAAGTTGAGCGCAAATTGGAGGAAACGGCACCCTTTCAGCTTGAGATCACTGAGGACGTATTTCTCTCCTGCGTCGTCTTTATCTCCTGAGGCACCAATGCTGTCGAATGGATCATCCTCTTCAAGAGCATCCACGTCCTCCTCACGGCCTGCTAGCACCTTGCACCAGTTCTTGACCAGCGCAGTAAGGCCGATCGCATCCGTCAGTGCGTGGGGGAAGTTGAGAGAAACAATCATTGCATCCTTGAACGACCAAACATGCAGCGCGAGCGGGGGCTCGTCACTGTAGGTGTAGTCCTCTATGGTCGACGGCAGTTTGTCTCCTGTGTTCAGGTCTCGAAATTCCTCGCCCCCTGTCTGGATCGAAGGGCCATCAGTTGCGCTGGGTAGCCGAGACGCAAGGGGATGTTCGCTAAGATCAGTATCAAATGACACTTGTGAGAAGCGTAGCGCTGGGCGTTCCGAGTTGTAACTCTTGGGCACGTGGATCTCCAAGTCCCCTTGTGGCTTTCGTGACACCATTAGTACATACTGGGGCACATTGGTAAGAGGGCGAGAGCAAAAGTTTGCTGGCATACATCTAAACGCAATCTTCCCACTAAGCGCCGCCAATCTCACCTGCTAATTAGGGTATTCAGTGAGTCTCGTAGCTTCTCTGCGTCAAGAACATCGTCGAAACGAGCCATCCAGCGCATAACTACTGGTCGTATAGCTTGGGAATTGCCGAAGAAACCCGCCGCCAAGACATCATCTGTGGGAACGCGATGAGGCTGCTTGCGCATATCTATGTGATCAAAATGCCTTCTTTGTATGACTGAAAACAGTGTTGTTTGACTCAAGGGATAAATCGGTAGAAGCTGGTGGTAGTTCTCCTAGGCAGATGAGAGTAGCACATATACGTCTGCTCAGCGACACGAGAATAGCGAGGTCTGTGATGTTGACTACGTATTGAGCCCAGGAATACAAGGTTGCCAGGTAATTTGAACTTATTATACTGGCAATACAACATTGCAGTTAGTTTCGGAGTCTCATTTGGCTTTCCAGTGGGCCCAACCTGCGATTCCTCACAAAATTGCCTGTGGAAAGAAGTGGCCTTATGTCGTTCTGGTTGTGGGGTGTTTTCATTCTCGTCTGGCCGTTGGTACGGAATCGCGAATAAGAATCGCCAGATTGATTATGTTGGTTTAAGGATCTCAGAAATAGACACCAGCGAACCTTACCAAAAGACATTCAACCTTCGGGGGTAAGTCACTCTATATTGTGTGAACGTATAAAACGTTACTCCGCAACATTCTGAATGTGACGATCGATAGCAAGAGGTGCAAGAGGGTCAACATACCTTATCAATATATTGGATCAATACATTCAGAGGCCCGCGCATGGGCGGGTATGTGTCGCATAGGAAGGTATGTTTATCGTGAACTTCTACTGGTACGTACCAGTTGACGGTAGTGTTCAATGTTTAGCTCATTCGAGCCTCGAGCCGCGATAGCATCAAGAGTACTTAAGTAAGCGGACCAACCTTCTCGAATTGATTCCCAGGGCTGGTCAGCTGTCTGTCAGACCTGTGTCTGCATTCAGCCTTGGGGTCCGTTAACCTTTGCTTGTGAATCTCATTTCGCAATATGACCGTGTGGCTGAACGGTAGACCAGTTGAACGACCCACTACGTAGTATCAAGTTGCAGTGACAAACTTGGAAAGCCAGATACCCTTACCAATAAGAGCTGCTCCTGGCAATTTTGTCTACGGGTCGTCTCAATAGACAGTTCTTCAATGGCACAAGTGTGTCCAGTTGCATTTAGTGCCGCAGTTACAGCGCATCACTAGCGGAGGGCAGAATGCAGGTGCCTAGGATCACTTCGAAAAGCAACAGCAGAGCTTAGCACAACGTAAGCGTCAGGTTACAGTGCATTATCGATGGCTTCGCCCCCAACTTGTTACCTGAACCCCTTCCGACCAAGAAACACACAAGTTGCTCATGGGATATTCTATTTATAACGTTAGAGTGCCTCAAGTGCTGTGGTGCTGGATCTCAGCGCAGGCTTCTGGGCCAGCCCGGGCAGCTACCTTTACGAAGGTCGTACGTAGCCTGACACATTATCAATGTCCAGGTGTGCTTTACACGCCTGGAAAATATGTACGTATACAGCTAGATCGTGCGTGTGGTGGTTACACAGCCCGGCTCCTGTCGGCGACAGAAGAGAGCTTGGTGACGTTATTCCGAGAATTGTGTCCGCGTAAGGAAGTGAGTGGTATGGTACCAAGTTATCCCATCCTGCGAGAGATCCCGCGAAATATCGATTGCTTAAAGGTGGGCAGGGCCAACGTGGCTTGTCATCTCCCGGCATCTCGTAGCTACTCAACCTATTCTGAATATCCTCAGAATTATACAGCAATGAGCTCTCTGGCGGGTTCAGGCATTGACCTCTGCGCCTACCCGGCGGCAACTCCGCCCAATGGTGTCACGTCGAACTTTATTGATCCTCCAACATATGCGCCTGCAGTTATTGCTGTGACGGTTATTATGTTGACGCTTTCTATTCTCTTCACGGCTGGACGGTTGTTTGCAAATTGGAAGGGCTTGGCATGGAGTGACTGTAGGCCAGAGCCCAACGACTCTACTATGTACTTCCATGGTTTATGCATCGTCAAAGTGTCTAACACGAGGCTTCCATAGATACATGTTTTCTCGCCCTTTTCTTCTCGTTGGCTCAAGGAGGAATATTATTTGCTCGTATGCTTCTCTTACCTTGTCTCTCTCAATCTAAGTCTCGCCCATGGGGACTGACACCATTATCAGAACTTAAGTATGTCCGCCATCAATGGGATATACCGGTTTGTTGGCTCCTAGGAGAATATTACCCCAAAGTAAGTGACCAAACCATCCAATATTATCGTGAACATATGCTCAGCTACTGGAACAGATTGTGTTCAGCCAAGATATTCTCTTTGTACCCGGGCTTTTCTTCTCCAAGACCTCTCTCTTGTTACTACTCCGCAGCATCTTCGCCACCAGAATGCAAGGCTCCATGAAATACTTGATATGGTTCGGCTTCTTCGCAGCCTCTGCAGCTTGTCTTCCCGGCATACCCATCGGAGCCTACTTCAGCGCCCCAAGTCCCGGCCAGAGCTGGTATGGCTTCATGCTGAGTGACAAGGCGTGGCATGGGGTCTATTGGGGTCTGGTGCAATCCGTGTTGGGCATCCTCCTCGACCTATATATCTTCATCCTTCCCCTCCCCATTCTATATCAGCTGAAGATGTCCAAGAAGAAACGCATCCAAGTCACCGCGGTGTTCTCTACAGCGTTTCTGTAAGAAAGACCCGGAAAGAAGCCCAGAAATTTGGGCCCTTGGCTAACTCCTTCACAGGGCAGTCATCGCCACTGTGCTATCTCTTGTATACCGCGTATTGTTATACAAGGACACAAATGACCAAACCTGGTATCTCTACGCCCTTCTACTTTGCACGTACGTTGCCCACTCCTCTCACGTGACCACCCAAGCTCGAGGCTCACACACGTTTGCCTACAATACAGCGTCGTCGAGCTCAACATATCCATCATTGTCTCCTCGATGCCTGGCTTCGCCAAAATCATGAGGCTCCACGGAAGCAAGTGGATCTCACTCGCCTCGCGGTGGTCGAAGAGCTCGGGCACCCGTGAGAAGTCGAACAGCAACTTCATCGGCCAGGACCTCTGGAAGCTGGACTCCCTCGGGACAGGGCCGGTCGAGCCGGCCACTTACCTCCCGCAGAAGCCTCAGGCCCTTCTGCTGGCCTACCTCCCAGCCTCTCACACCCCGAAGACCGAGACGAGCGGTCCCCACGGCTACTATGGCTCGGCGGACGCTGCTTACTTCCCCGCTACTCACTCCCAGCAGCCCGGGACAAATATATCTGAGGGACATTACGAATTGATGGGCAGTGCTCCGCTTGAACGCCCGGCTCCTCGTCCGCACAATCCTGACAGTTCCTGGCTTACTGACTGAGAGAAGGGTCGGGGCGAGTGTACTAGACGACCAAGACCGCAGCTTACAGGCATATAAGATAATCATCGTTTTCACAAATAGAAGCTTGCTAGACTAGGATGTTAGGCTGAAATGGTACTTCTTCAACACGGCTATCAATGTGTAATATGTAGAGCTTTTCCTGAAAACAATTCCTAGGGACGCCAAAATATCCAATGCCTCCAGGGTGCCGACGCCTATCCAATCCCGGCCCTTAACAGAGTGAGTCTAATTATACACAGGTCCCGTCCCATCCATCCATGAATGAGACGACACAAACAATTATCCTGATTTGTTACTAAGCCCGCGTTTCATGGGCCATCAGTCATGAGAAACAACCAGGGTTCACATTTCCTTGTTCTCCTCCTTGCCGTCCGTCTCCTGCTGATACACATTCTGCATCCCCAGCGACCTCAGCCTCAGCGAGAGCAACCCCTCAGCGGCGGCAGAACCACCCGCACCAGCATTACCACCTCCATTCCGTACATAACCCCCGATCTCGCCCTTAGCGAAACTCAGAGGAGGCACGACGGCCCCGCCCGCTGCAGCATGTGCAGCGTGCACCGGCGTCGGAGCCACCAGGACTTGACGACCAGCCATGCCGGAGCCCATCGGCCGCCCAAGCGACATACCCCTGTCCTGCACACTCGAGGCCCTTGCGCGCAGCTGGGGCAGACTGGGCATCGGCTCGTTGGGGTCGAACGGCGGCAACTGCTGCCCGAACGAGAATCCGGAGCTCCTCCTCCTGAACGCCTTCTCTGCGGCCAGGCTCGCCCCGGGGCCCGACGTCTGCTGCGTCGCGAAGTGGTGCATGACCCTGATGGGCTTGTAGGGGGTGAACCTGGGCTCGGGGAGGGTAACCTCGTTCCTCAGCTTCTCCTTGCCGTCGGGTACGCGGTTCGCAAAGACGACTCGGATGCTTTTGTAGAGGTAGTATCGGCCCCGGGCAGGGCAGCAGACGTGCAGATGGGCGAGGTATCTCAAAGCCGGTTTGTCGTTGCCTGTATCTGGGACGTTTTCGATGATTGGACCTCCGGCTGTGTAGCTCCGCTGACGGATGAAAGTCTTGGTTCCCGGCTCCATGCCCGCGAGGTCGTATGGGACAAGGAACAATTTCACGGCTGTCTTGTTCTGGTTCTTGATGATGATTTGGATTTGACCCTTCTCGGGAATTCGGTAGCTCCCACCAGGTGGTGCCTTCGGGGAATGTGACCTTCGCTTCTGCTTGGTTGCTTTTCGTACATTAAGATCAGGCGTCTCGCCGCTGGGATCCAAATCCGCCATCTCCACGTCATTGTCCATATCCCGCTGCGGTCGCTTTGTTTCCGAGTTTGTTCGTTGACGGGACTTTCGTCTCGCTGCTGAAGCCTCTGTGGGATTTGGGAGACCATTTTCCAAGTCGATTTGACCGACGTATGGGCTAGGCCCATCGTCACTCTTGGATCTTCCGTGAGACGTGCTGGCGTAGCTATAGAAAACAGCAGGGAAAGGTAACGTTACGTGGGTCGGACAGCGAAGACTACTCTTGCAGTTTCCGAGGCCAAGGACGCCTATTTGAGCGAGGAAGTCTAGAGGCTTGGATGGCGTTGTTGACATGCGGCCTCGTAGAATGCTCTCTTCGTAGGAACCCACCATCGAAGTCTGGTGGAGCGGTGATGAAGACTCTATACCGATGGAAGGACGTCTTGAAGACGCCAGGTTATGGGGCGAGGATCCAGTCAGAGGAAAGCTTGGAACAGACGTAAGAGATCTCCTTGGCTGGTGGGCTTGGTATGGGTAGGTTCCTTCATGCCGCATGGTAGGAATCCTCTGAGCCGTGATGGGTACATGTTGAATCGAGTGAAAGCTTCCCAGCGTCTGCCGTCGTGGAGCACTGCCTGGGGTGGGTGGGCCAATGTCAATATTACTTATGGGCAGAGAAAAGTCTAGATCGTCGTTGCTTTCGGATTGGACAAGGGGACTTGTAGGGTGCTTATAAACGAAGCTGGACGATAAGGATGACGATAATGATGTCGAAGAAGACCTGAATCCGTCTGGTGAGTCGGCAAAAGGGATTCTCCTCTCGAGTCTCTCGAATTTGAATGGATTGAAGTCCCGAGGAGGTGATGTGGCAAGCCAGGGGTTGCGATTTGAATCAGGCTCCCGCCTGTCCTTGTTGTCTGCTTCACCGTAGCGAGAGGACGAAGTATTCTGAGTGAAGTCACCACTGTGAAGTGCTGACCTTGGCCGTTCAATCGCCAAACCCTCGCGCATTCGCTCAGCGTTTTCCGCCTCTTGACCATTTCCGTCTGAGGTTGCCTTTGCCTGTGAAACACTAGGTAATGCTGGCGAGTCGCTCGACTTTGGCCGTGGGCTAGTTGATTGCTCTCGAGAGCCGTTTCGACGGAAAATAGACTCAAGCTGGTACACCAGTCAGCATGCTACCGATTCTCTGAAGACTAGCTGGAAGCGATGGCCGTAGACGTACATGCCGCTTAGGGCTCCAGGTGGGGCTCTCCCCTCTCTTCAGTTTCTCAATCAGCTCGGTTCGGTCGGAGGTTGTGTTCGAGGCCGACTCTGATCTGGGAAACATTGGGTTTGGGGGGCTGTCCGGTATTGGACCGTCACATAGCTCTGTACGAATGCTCTCCTCAGAAACCTTTCGCCTCAAGGAGCCAGTGTTTCTCTGGCTCGAAGGATCCCTCTGCCCATGGATTGGGAGAGGTTCTGGGGTGACTTCGGGCTCGGCCTCGGCCTCTGCAGAGGAAGATACTCGGGCATCATCTTGGTCGAATGGCTCTTGAAATATGGGCATTGTAGGCTGCTGGTGATACTGTTGTGGCAGTAGTTCTCCTTTCAATAGTCCCAGGTTTAAGTTTGACCACCCTTGGTCCTTTTCAGAACCATGGGTGGGCTGAAATGCAAAAGGTTAGGGTGGTGGCCAGTGGTCAGTCCCAGTGGTCGCCAAACCGGGCCTCTTCATGGGTTCATCCGACTGTGTGCAGATGATTGTCCGGGCTGGCAATCCAACAATCCCTCCCTCTTACTGGGAGCTGTTTCTTTTCTTAGAGGATCCAGGTGCAATCCCCAGAAATGGGAAAGAGAAAGGATTCGAAAAGATCCAGGCTGTATCCGGGGCAATCCGGAGATTCCCAAAGGATATCTCGGTAATAGATGAGAGAAGGGCCTCGGGTTCTTTGTGTGGTGTCTGGGGTTCACCGGTAGATAAAGTTAACTGGTACCTATAACATCACCTGTCACAGCATTGTGTGGGTCAATGAGACAAGAGTGTTTATGGCATGAAAATACAGTAAAACACACGCAGGTATATACAGGGCAGTGTTTTTTCATGCTATCTTGAAGGAGGAAAAGGGAGAGTGAGTGGGAGAGAGTGAGTCAAGAGAAAGGGTCTGGTCAATGCTGAAAGTGTACTGTACTACAGGTGCGTAGAGATGTCGTCGAGATGGGTCAAGGATGGCACTTCCGGAAGCGGAGTTGATCCTTGGGCGATGATGATGTGACCCCACCCAACCTGGGCACAACTGCACACCAGTCTGCCAGTACCACATGCAAGCACTGAAAAACAGACAAGGAACAAGGGACAGGGGACCACAGTACCTAGCTACCTAGGTAGGTAGGGACATGGACCAGGTGCCAGGGGTCAGGGACCAGCTGACAAGACATGCTATTGCACACTCTCATTGCAGGTTGTTACGGCTTGATTCCGTAACCAATGTAACATCCGTACGCCTTCCGTCCACTACTCTTTACGGGGCTTCCGTTGGCAGACAAGACATGAGACATGAGACACCTGGAAAAAGAGCCTTCCCCTATTTGGATTGCTACAGGTTGTTTTCTTCAAATGTCAAATGCCTTCTGACTTTTCACTCCTCTCATAGCCAGCCATTTTCTTATTGCATCTTGAACCAGAAACACATAGTTCTTTCTATATAATTATATAGATATATTTACAATAGTGAATACGGACTTGGCCAATATGTCAACTCTAGATTGAGACCTTGAACATCCGGAACTCTCAGTTTAGTATCTAAGTAGCTAGGTACATTTTCAGAACCAGACACGAAAGCAGGAACGATAGTCCCGACAAGTGTTCTATCATTGGACTATATGAGGTAGTACCTTGAGTAGTTCCAATATTTGTCGCCTTGTCTGCCAACTAATTATCTGGGTATTAAACTGATTGATCGGAACTGACTAACTGTTCTATGATGGTTTACGGTGGTCCAAGCTTAAGCTCCTGGTCCCTTCTCAACTAAGTCAAATTGTCCGTCCCCGGATTGCCCCATTTATCTGCCGTTGGTTCGAATGCTGTTAGAGCACTTTGAGTTGTCATCCCGTCATTTCATCAAGGAACTCGTCGCTTCTCTCAGAGTGACCCGGAACTGGAACTTCAAACTTGGCTTGCCATCCTGCCTTACTTACCCCTTACAACTTGGAACTAACAGACACACAGACTCAGAGACGCACAAACACACAGAACAGGCAAACAAACAAACAGACAATCTCACGTTGCGTTAACTGTCCAACACATCAAGCCATTCGGAACTCATGGCCACCTCTACTCGGAACTAGACATCCGGGGACACTCCAGAGGTCCCATCAATATCCACCGCCCCAGTGCGTGCAGGGCACATTGACGCTAACACCGGCATTGGCTCTCCTGACATGAATTCCGTCCGGCGCTCGTGCAACCTCAAACCGTCGTTTACACCGTTGAACTTAGATCACCAGTCGCCCCAACAATATTGAAACACGAAACCCTCAAACACTTCCCTTCTCATTCGTCCTATAATAAGAAGCCTTGTTTGCCTGAGAAAAATTCTGGATTTTCCTGCATCCCATCAAAACAAAATCCTGTCCGAGAGAAGCCGCCTCTTCGACCAGGGGCTCAGGTCCTCTCAAAACATCCACAATGGCGACAGGTCTGGCTGCAAAACGCATGGCCAAGGAGCGCAAGGAGCTCGAGAAGGAGAACCCAGATTACTTTGTCGTATTCAAAGATGACAACCTGCTCAATTTCGACGCTTATGTCGTCGGCCCGGATGACAGCCTCTACCGGCACAAGCTCGTGAAGCTACACTTTGAGATCCCCCGCGAGTACCCAATGAAGCCCCCGACTGTTAAGTTCATTCAACATACTGGCAACCGAATTCATCCCAACCTCTACGTTGATGGTAAGGTGTGCCTGAGCATACTCGGCACTTGGCAAGGAGAGCCCTGGGCTTATAGCATGACCGTGAGTGGCTTCTTCACCAGCTCGAAATCCTATGTGCTCGCCTCTCTCAATTTCATGAAATATCCTCACGACTAGCCTGCACCCTTGGATATCATATAACTCTACAGGAACATCTATTTTTTTCTTCGAAAGTTACTAATGCGGAAACACCCAAAGTGCCACACTGTGCTCATAGTAGTACGCTCTCTCCTAGACAACGAGCCGTACAAGCATGAGCCCGGCAAGGGGGACAATCCCGAATTCAACGCCTACGTCCAGTACACCACGTGGAAATGTCTCCTTCTGGATTATTTGGAAAGGGAGACCGAGCCCGCCGCCAAGTCATGGCTGCAGAAGTACATTCGCCAGAACGGCCAGGACATGCTGCGCGACCTGGCCCGGCAGCACGCCGCCAACGCCAGGAGGACACAGTTCAGCTGTCCCTACAAGAACGCCCGCGTGCAGGCCGATTATCCTAAGTTGACCAGGGCTCTGCAGGCGTTGGTGTCGGCATTCCAGCCCAAGCCCGTCGAGGAGATGTCAGCAAGGTCGAGTCCGCTGGTGATAGGATCGTCCAGCCCGGAGAAGGCCAGCCTGAAGCGGAAGTGCGGATCTGAATCAGATGATGTGTCTCAGTCGCAGTCCCGTCTCCAGAAGAAAACACATGATATCCTGCCGGATGCTGCAGCCCGAGAGTCTGAGAAGCCGAAACGTGTGAAGCACGTCGAGGTGATCGATCTCACGTGAGGCTTGTGCATTGTTGAGAGGAAAGTATGTATTTGGAAGGCCTCGAAAACGAATAGCTACTCTCTGCTGAGTACATATGAAGCTAAGATACCACCTTATCCCGCCAGGACCAACTCTGGAAGCGAGTGGAAATCCCTTGCGTCTCAGCAGGATGGATGGAACTCGGGGTTCTGCACAGGTTCCGGCTGTTGACCTAGCCCCGGCGAACCTTCAGAGCCAATGACGAAATCCGGCGACATAAGGCGCAGAAGTTCATGCAGGGCATTGGCATATCAGTCCTGCTATGCAATTATGGGGAATGGGGAAGTGATTGGAGCCCGGGGAGGGAAGGGAGGGGAGGGAACCAGTGCCGGCTACCATCTCAGCTCTGGAGCGTGGCACGTAGATGGTGTCAACTATTGGAGCCGCGGCTGCAGTGGAGTATCAATACTGTTGAGAGGATGGGGAAGTCAATTTTCCATCTAGTCATCATAGCTTATGATGATTGGATGTGATGCCCCAGTGCAAGGGTTCACACGGGCGGTTATGAGCGTCTACAAGGGCTTGACACATATATTACAGGCGATCATTACAGTGCCTTTATTTAATGGTCAAAGATGACGGTACATTGTCCCTTGTGACTTGTCCATCCCACACCTGTGTCGATAAGTCTTGACTATTGTAGCATTCGAAGATGGCCACAGTTGATGACGGTGGGTACGGTTCTGTAACTTAATCAGAAGCTGCCCGTCGCCAGTTGACCGGCTCAGACCTAAGCACAAAGTCCAGCGTATGCATCTCCGCAAAGATGTCATCCCAAGTAACTATGCCGTATCCCATTCTTCACCGTTCACCTTCAACCTCTAGACATGATACGACCCATCCGATCCCATTTCTGCGTCCATCAACTATATGTCTTTTCCAACCAAACGATGCTTAGGACAGAGCATGTGTAATTCATGGTCTGCTATTGAAGAATCTAATCTAATCTAATCTTATCAATCTACAGCCACTAGTGGTTGATCAAATAGCGGGGATTACGGCACCGCTAAGTCGCTACCCTTGCTTACCGCTTTTTCTGTCCTCAGCAGTCAACCATGCAGCTACCTCTCTCCGCCAAACTTTGCGCCGGCAGAATCTCGAGAAAGTCGACCGCCAGTATCAACACTCGCCTCGTCATTGCACCATATCCTAGCAATCCCAAGCTTGCCTTGGGAAACAAACGCCATCATGGGTCGCCGCCCTAACCAGGTGATCCAGCAATACTTCCAGCGAGGTCCAAAGCTGGCAGACAATTCCAACAGGTACGTCAACCTCAGATGCCCGCCTGCCTTGTCCGTCCTCGAGGACACTTCTTCCTTCGTGTTTCAACCTTGCCTGCAAAGAGGGTGGCCCTCGTTGCTTGCCTCACCACTCCATCCCCGAGCCGTTCTCTGTGTCGCTCTTACTGATTGCTGACATTTGGTTGCACAGGTATCCCCAGACCTGCAAACTTTGCGGCGAGAACTTCCCCAAAGGTCGAATCGATAGTCTTACCACCCATTTGACGAAACGATGCCCTGCCATTTCCGAACAAGACCGCATCAATGCCTGCCTCATGCTTAACGGCATCTCAGCCGCGCGGACCCCCCGCACCCTGCAAGCCCGACAACAGCAGCAGATGCAACAGCCTCAAGCTTCCCATGTAGACCTCCCCTTGATGCAACCTCACCAGAACTGGACGCCCTTGGAGACTCTTGCAGAGGTGTCTAGAAGACAGATAGACCACTTGAACGAGCATGGAGATGAACGGTTACATACACATCACTCTCAGGTTGAGCCCTTCCCAGGTGCCCTGGCTTTGGCTGCGTCGCCTGGACTCGACCGGATAGAAGCACAGGAGCAGTTTACTGTCGAGGACCCCTCCTCTGCGTACAGTCACCAGCCTGAAGGAACTCCAGGTCAGTCAGCCCTCGTGAAACCCCAAAACCTGTTTTTCCAGTACAAATTCTGACTTACCTACAGTGAAGAACGAGCCGGAGGTTGAGCCCAACACAGAAGAGCGGATGCGGGTATCTCTTGAGGCTGCCACTTCTGCCACTGATGCTCCCAACTTGACCGTTGCTGCGGCGGCGGCTGCTCGGTTGAACAACGCAATGCTGGACCCAACGTTGTTTCTGGACCACCACAATCTTGGAGAGGATCTGGCACGGGCTATTGAAACCGTTCAGGACACCGAACCGGAGCCGGCTCCAGCTCAGACTCCAGCCACAATTCCTACCCCAGTCTCCGTTGCCCTTGAGGTTCCTGCACCTCCTGCAACCCCTGAGCATCACCAACCACCTCCAGTATCCCATAATGCCCCGCCACAACCTGTCTCGCAACAACCTTGGGGTGAGATCACTTACATGGCAGACTCACCAATGCCTCCCCCATCTGCTCCGATGCAACAGATTCACGGAACACCTCTCTCGAGCAGATCCGTCTTCCGGCTCGATCAGAACGGCTCACGGTCTCGACATTCCCGGGCGCGTTTCGACGAGCAACGAAGGAAGGAGGTCCAGCAGGTTCGCAAGATCGGCGCTTGCATTCGTTGTCGGATATTGAGAAAGACCTGCTCTCAGGGTGATCCCTGTGATACCTGCCGCAAGGTCTTGTCACCTCGAATCTGGCGATCGGGATGCGTCCGTACCAAGTTCACTGACGAACTGAACCTCTACAACGCTGGCGTGCAGATTGTACATTCTCAGAAGCATATCAACGGTTTCAAGTCGACCTTGAACCTGGACCACCCTCGTGTTGTGCTCGAGGCATCTCATTTCCCTGGCGAAGGCCCGTCGATTGCCGTGGAAGCTCTTCGTGCCACCAAGCCTAAGGAGTCCGGTGTGGAGCTTCTCGAAGGCGAGGAACGCTGGGCGACACCGCAGGTTGTCATGATTGATGACCAGGAGGAGATCTCTGGAAAGCTGGAGGCTTATGTCAGAGAGCTGCTTCCCGAGTTCGCCCGCAAGGAGAAGGCCAACTTCTCGCGAATCACTGTCGAGACTGCTCTCCAGATCGCTCACGAGACCGACGACAGAAACCTCAAGCTGGCTCTGGAACTCTGGGGATTTGTTGAGGTCATCGACCGAGAGCTTAAATGGCATCTTGATGTTCGACCCTCCCCCATTACCCGTGTTGCAGGCAGAACAATCACACAAGACACGGAGCCGGAGCTGTACAAGACCATTTGCCTACAACTGACCGCCGCCGCGGAGCGGAAGGCATCGACTACGAGCAAGAATCTTCTTACCCACATGCAGCGTGATCTCCAAGATGCAAGGGTAAAGATTGGCCATGGCATGTTCTTCACGGTCTTGGTATTGCTCATATGCGTTGAGAAATCGACCTGGGCTTTCAAGGCCTGGGAGGAGATGAGCAAGACCATCAGCTGTTGGCCCCTGGGGAGGCCCCCGAGCTATTACACCCAGCAAGGTTACAGGATCTCTGAA
Source organism: Cytospora schulzeri (assembly GCA_003795315.1). NCBI lineage: Eukaryota > Fungi > Ascomycota > Sordariomycetes > Diaporthales > Cytosporaceae > Cytospora > Cytospora schulzeri. The sequence goes on along the minus strand of LKEA01000012.1, from coordinate 423,928 downwards.
CTCTTGGGGATGCTTCTGGGGATCCGTCGGGCCCTGCCGAAGACTGCGGTTCGTGAGAGCGATGGTGTCCTTGTTGGTGAGGACCCGGACCCTATTCTGCGGTCCTACTTCGAGCATATAAATCTGAAAGGTAAGGAATTTTCCTAAACCCGGTGCCCACAATACCATACTAACATCCTCTTAGCTGCGGACATTGTCGCACAACAACAGAACCCCCAGTTCTCTCCCTTGGATTCGCGCACCCTCGAGCTCCATTTCTGCTCGAACTTGCTCTTGCCTTTCCAGGACGCACCTTCTGGCATGCACCATGAACATGGCTCTGGTACCCCGGAGATGCATGGCATGTCCGAGCATAATCACGGATCTAGCCATGGCTCCAACCACGAACAAATGCACGAGTCCATCCACATGGCCGCGGAGGCCACTGCGATCTCTGCGAATCCCGACTCCCCTGGAATGACTGGCTCATAGGGCGAGAATGTCAACCAGGAAGGACTGGCTCGCGATATTTCCTCCTTTTTCTCTGCTTCGCAGTCGTACTCGTGAGAGAAAACGATAGTTATATATCACTTCCGAGTCGGCTAGCTAAAAAGAAAATAGCATGGCGTCGAAATGTGTTGTGGTGGCGCTCCCCGACGAGTTGCCCAGATTATGGAAAAGCGGGAGTTTATTGATCATGATGTTGTATGTGTGTGTGAACAAAAAAAGAAAAGAAAGAAGCAAGCAGGTCGACAGGCATTTTCTTTGCTGAAGATTACCGAAAAAAAGGCTTTTATATATCGATGCTCGCTCGACTTGCTCCTCTTTGGAAGGGAAAAACAGCACTTTTGAGAACTTAGATAGGAAACGGAATACCCCCTTTGCTTCACTTGGCGTTAGAGGCCACCCCCCAAAAGTGCAGTTAATATGATGAACCTATTTCTTGCAGGAGATTGCTGTCTTGGCTTTGTGAAGGTTCCTGTGAGGAGTGCAGTAAAGATTTTGACCGGGTTGTGACGGCGGGCTCTCGAGATTGGAGACTAGGGACGCCATAAGACTGAATACTTTTGCGACGGTGATGAAAGTCATATTAAAATAGATTAAAAGATTATACAATGCTAAATGGCAAGTTGCAGCCCCGAATATCGCTATGCTGTGCTATGCTATGCGTATCCCACCATCTATGAAAATGCCGTCCCAACCTCACAAACCCCTCAAAAGAAAAGGAAAACACCTTCCTCCCCCCC
>LKEA01000012.1:409610-422665 GCA_003795315.1 Cytospora schulzeri | reverse complement strand
CCTCAGGAACTCCCCAGAATCCTACTATACGCATCCTCCACCTCGCCCGCCAGCTCCAACAGGCTGACAATCACAATCTGGTGCGTCAGGTTCGGCAGCCGGTCCCGGTGCAGGCCGATCCACTCGAGCGGCGGCGTCGCCTCGCCCATGTCCCTCAGCTGCGGGGTCTCGATGATGGGCGGCTCGAGGGCGTTGTACTCGTACTTGGACTGCGGGAGGTCCACCTCGGCCGTGATCTTGCCCTGCTGCTTCCTCTTCTCGCCGTCCTCCTTCTCCTTCTCGACCTCCTGCTTCTTCTTCTGTTGCTGCTGCTGTTGCTGCTGATTCTGATCACCAGCCGACTGCCCCGGCTCGGGGAGGACACCCGTGACCTTGATGGCGCTCGTGAGGGCGACCTCGCGGCCGTAGGCCTGTGCGAGGGTCTTCGTGTGGTTGGCCCACATGTCGCGGATGTAGCTGATGCGGCTGTAGTTCCAGCCGACCTCGACCTTGCCCTCGAAGGCCGACTTGAAGATGTAGTCGATGTGGCGCGAGTCGGGCCTCTGCCACGTCTGCATCGTGGCCTCGACCTTGGGCACCTTGAGGATGGTCCCGCCCCGGGACCCCGTCGCCGACTGCACCACGTCCTCGACCGCGAGCTCGCTGAGCGCCTTGGGCGCCTCCACCGTGCGCACGCCCGCCAGCCCGATGCGCAGCTGGCCCAGCGTCAGCCCCAGGACGCTGTGCACGCGGCGGTCGTCGATGGACGCGGCGAAGCGCGCCTGTGCGTCCAGGGCTTCCATCTTGAAGACTTGGTGGTCTGAGAAGGTGTTCTGGAATATGCCGAGGTTGAGGGCCTTGAAGGTCACGACGACGTCGGTGTCGAGCGAGATGGGTGCTCTGCCGAGGATTCCATCATCTGGTGACTTGGGTACGCTTGGTCTCTGGACAACTGGAGCGTTGGATGTGGACGACTTTCGTCTCATAAACTTCTCGATCTCCTTGAGCGACGTCTCGAAGCTGGCCTTGCGCTCTGCCACGAGCTTCATAAACGCTTGGTAGAGGGCAATTCCCTGAGCGGCAGACGTCGTAGTCCCAAAGACTTGCACGGCATCACCTTCGAATGTTGCCACAAGCCGGTCCCCTGCCCCACCCTGTGGTCTCCTGACATTATACATGAGGAAGTCCATGGACTTGATATCGGCAACGAGGAAGGCTTGGTAGTCGAAGGCGGCCTTGATCTGGAACTTACTGAAAGTGACAGAAGCTTGTACCATGGGAGTGTCATTGAGAGCTTGTTCTCTCTGGGGCCATTGGATCGATGTCCGCAGCTTGAAATCCTGCATCGCGACGAAGCCGCTCATGCGTCCTTGACTGTCCACGCCGATTCTACGGAACCCAAGGCAGAGGTTCTGCTCCCAATCCGACGTCTTCTTGGATGAGACCCAGAAATCTGTGATGGCAAATTTCGACTTGCCGATGGCCTGACCAAGGTCGACGTTGATTGTCAGGGCCTCCATGGATACTGTTGCCGTCCAGGGGAACGCGCCGGTCGCTGCGACCTGCTGGTATCTCTGCACAAGGTGTGCCTGGGAGGTCTCCGTCTGCATCTTCGCCATGGGGTTGGTCGAGGTCTGGCGGATATCACGAGGGATCCAGATCTCTCTGAACAGAAGGAAGTCCTGAAGCTGTTTTGCGTTTACTGAAACCTCCATGGGGCTGAACTTGAGGATAGCTGATGCGCCGCTGATGCCGCTGACATGTTTGCTGTTCATCAGCGACAGAACGATCGAGTTGACGTTGAACTGTCCCGTTTCTTCCCGCGAGTAGACGTGCCGAACAGAAGCGTGAAGATTGGTGATAGCCCCAGAGATGGCGAAGAACTTGGCCTGATCGGCAGACGCCACTGTATTGACCGTAAAGTAGACATCGTCAAATGCAGCAGTGGCCGCCACACGAGCGATCGGCTGGCAGCTGAGCGTAAACTCCTGCCTACAGACCCTGAGACCCAGGTTGAGTTTCAGGCGTCCAATGACCGCACTTGGGTCCAAGAGATAGTCCTCCTGAGCAGCTTTTGTCTTCGCGAGCGTTTGCTGTGACTCGACAGGCTTGTCGGAGGTATCTGCCACCACCTCTTTGATGCTAGACGTCATGTCCATGACAAGAGGCACGAATGACGGATACAGTGTGTTGCTGGAGGCGTCAATCATGATCTCACCATAGAGAGACGGATCCTCTTTGCCGGGGTCTCTGTACTCCACCTTGAAGGCAATTCCAGGTGACTTCATGACTGTGCTACTACCGGTATCATCGGCAGAGAATTGGCCATACTTGCCCGCAAGCCCAGCACGCGTCGCTCGGGATGATCGAGCAGCATCTGCGGCCTCCTTCTTCCCGACCAGGTATACGACGGCTCCAGCAAAGTCTGCATCAACGAGGCACGACTCCATTCTCTTGTTGCCAAACATTGCCTTGCGTGGCTCAGATGGCTTGTCTGAGGACGTCGCTATTTGACTAGGTCTCCTGGGAGGGTTCCAGTGCTGCGAGGCTCGTCGTACATTCTTCACGGACAAATTGATGGAGTCGATCACATTCGAGACCGGAATGACGAAACCAGACGTGAGGCGTAGATCAAGAGACTTTCCGACAGCTTGGAATGCCATCCGGCGAGTATTTGACGTGGACACATAGGCCACGTTGAATACCACCTCAGGCATCAAAGCCGAGTTTGCGGACCGGAGCCTCTTGTCTTGATTAGTGGGGACGGTCTGGACCTGGAAGTTCTCAATCGTGAGTCTTGCCGAGTTCTTCGTGCGGGTTCCGAGCTCGATCTTGTCCCAAGTGAAGACCAAATCCTCCTTGCCTTCAGAGGGTTCTTCTGTTGCCGTGAGGACAAGCCAGCAGATTTGCATCTTACGGATCTCAAAGTTGTATCTGATAGAAGACAGCCACGAGTCCAGCAAGTCTGGCTCCTCTTGGTCCTCCTGTTCATCACTGACGATGATCTTTGGTCTCGTCTGTCTCAACTTCCGTAGCAGCTCAAGTTCACGAGAAGTGTCAAGATCCTTGATCTTGTCACCCATGTAGCCAAGAACGTCCACCGCGGTAGAGACCGTTTCGGGTGAAAGGGTGACATCAAAACCGTCAGTGGCGACATTGAAGTATCTCTGTTCGCTTCCATCCTCTGCCATTTTGGATGTCGCCGTGACCAACGCGCCGAAGGCCACCCTGCCGCAAGTCCGAACACCATCGTCAGACATCCTAGCTATCTCCCACTCGATTTGACGCAGATTGATGTGTACTTCAGGGTACTCCAGAACATGCCTGTGAGTCTCTAGGTGATTGGTCATCTCTAGGCGATTCGTCATTCGCAAATGAATGCCCGCCAGACGGAACAATATGTATGCCAAAGGCTCTCTCTTCGACTTCAGGGGCGAGTTACCGAAGATTTCCACGCCCTCGAAAGTCACATGAACCAGATACGCGACAGGTGACTTTGGCGACTTGTCGGGTGTATTTTCTTTAGGTGACGGCGGGCGGCTTTGTGTTATACCAAACGTTTCCTGGATTTGTTCCTGGATCATATGTACCTGCTCTTGTATGTCGTTGATCGTACTCGAAATTTCAGGCCGATTCAAGGCACTGAGAAGACTGTAGACCGCAGACGCATCAAGCTGAATGAGTTCAACTGAAGCGTATGTGATGACTTTGGTCTCTTCTTGGCCTATGAGGCTTTTGACCCTCCCATTGATCGGAGGGATCTGGAGGAGCGAGAGGGAACGCGGTTTGTTGTTAACCTTGACCTGTATCTCGTGGGAGTTCTCTTTGATGTCGAAGTCAAAGATTAACTCTTTCCCAAAGTTTGCTGCTATCGCAGCACGAGCGACAACGCCTGAGATGCAGTACGTCAATGACTGCAAGAGAGGAACACTGATATAGTATTCGTCGAGGAACATTGCGACATTGACCCTGAAGGAAGACAGTCGGTCTTTGATCCTGATATCAGGCTTCTTGGGTTCCGGGTTCGACAGAGACGATGGTAGATGGCTCTTGAGTCGATACAGCTGTGCTGCCTCGTCCTTAACTAAGAGGTCAAGCACTTCCAGGAGGCCAAGTGGATCCTGCTGAACTGCCAGCGATAGCTGCTTGCTGTTCGCCGATGCTTTGATTGTATGGGAGTCAGTCGTCTTCGTCTTTTGCAGTGTGTGGGAGGCCACAACGGCAGGCTCGCGAAGCTGGAATACTCCGAGTACTTGCGTATGACTACGCAAACGTGATGTGACGGCTTCACAGCTGAGAATGAAGTCCGTGTCGGAAACGTCCTTCGTGTCATTTCTTACGAGGAGGGATGCTTTCATCCCACTAACAAGAGACACAGAATTGAGGTTGATGGCATCGAAAGCCGCCTCGCCATGACCAACAGCCACAATGACATGAAGTGATCCGCCCAGTGTCTTGGTGGAAGGCGTTTCCTGCTCCCGCTCCCGTTCCGGCGAGAGCTCTTCCTTCCGACTTTGCATCTTGGTATATAACTTCAGAACATCCTCGGCAAGCTCACAAAGGTCCCAATTCAGCCTTATGGCAGCCTCAGCACAGTAGACGTTGAGTATTGTCATGGACGCCTTCTCAGAGCCATCACCCTCTGAGTCACCGTACAGGTCAGGGGGTTCCTTGTCTTGGAACCGCGCAGTGACATCCGTAATTGAGATCTCGTTTTGCTTAGGGCCTGGATCAAGAATGATTTGGGTATCCCGAAGTCGCATGATGGCAAGGAAGGCCATTTGTGCGCTGGGTGATGCAGACGGCTTGCTGGAATCCTTGCCGAAAATGTCTTGAATGAGGTCTGCATGTTGTGTCTCATGGAGATCCCAACTCCTCCAACGCTCAAAAGCATGGACGACCTGTTGCCGAGCGTCCACTGGATAGTCGAATGACGACCCAAAGCTATCCAGTCTTAATTGGTCCTTGCTGCTGGGATCTAGGGTTGCCCATATTTGTCTTAGCCGCGCAATGAGCTTCCAGGAATCGAATGTGCGAAGGTGATATTGTGCAGATCGGAGGACGGCTGAAGGCCTGTTCAAGAACGTCGGATCTATGGCGTTGTGACCTTCGGTGATCATTTTGTACGTGAGATATCTTGTGAGCTTGCTTTCGCGAGCTAGGGTCGGAGTGAAAACCCTTTCAAGATCTGTTGCCAGTGCCGTGGTTCTGTCTATTAGAGAGGCGATATACTCGATCTTTTCCGATGACAAGCTACTTCTGATGCTGCCAATATCACCATCGAGATACGTCACCTCTTTGCTGCCCATGGAGACCATAACGTTCTCGATCTGCGCCTTGGCTGCTGCATGGGTCTCTAGATGTGAGGCCAGCCGTTCCGCTGCTGCTAGTTCAAGGAGTCCAAGCCTGAGATGGAAAGAATCCTTCTTCTGCACGCTGCTTTCATCAAAGGGATTATTCCATGAGCTCTGTGTTCGCTTCATGAGTGACAGGTCGCTTATATGGAAGTCATACTGGTCTTGCTCTTCTTTCGGCGGCTCAGAGGAGTCCATCTCGGACGAGTTGACAAACCGCAGATTGGCCCTTGGAATTCTCAAGTGAAGGTCACTGAAGCTTCCTTTCATTTTCTGCAAGTTCTGCTTTTCGAATATATCCGACATCGCACTGATTTGCAGGGCATCCAGGACATCTTCCGGATCGGAAGGTTGCAGCGCGGATAGCAGTGCCGCCAGGTTCTTCAGCGCAGTCGGATTCATGAACGCTGTGAGTCCTGCTGGGAGCTCTATCATCACACTTGAATAGGCGTGATCTTCTTTCATATTCTTCGGGTCAACATCGCCCAAGTCAAATGCAGTATGCGAGGAGCCTGTTTCGTCATCTTCGAAACTCGCACCCAGGGTTTCTGTTGTGTCTGGCTGCACTGTTTCGAGAGGGAAGTATGGAGCGAAGTACTGGCTTGAGAAAGCAACAGTATTGTGTATTTGATCTCTCTTGTCTCCGCCAAAGTCTCCACGTGCGCTGTAGAACGCTGAATGACGACCGGTTGATGCAGAGGCATCTCTACGATGCGAGTCTGGGTAGCCGGAATGTTGATAATTCATTGGAGTAAATGATCGCAGTCCCTCGGGTGGTCTCGTGTGACGGGAAGACACCCGAGAACTGTTAGGACGTAGGATACTGCCTTGGCTGGAGCTTGATACACTCAAGAAGGACGACTTGTGCTTCAGACTCTTGAATCGTCCTGATGTGCTAGCAGATGGCAGGGTCACTTTATCGTATGGCACATCTGCGGCCAGTGTTGGCTGCGGTACTGGAGGCACTGGTTGCATTGGCGGATCCACCGGGTCTGGGACATGGTCTTGTAGAAGACCCGGCAGAACTAGGAATGGTGTTCGATACGTTCTCTGATCTTCGCGTCTGACGAGCTCTTGCTGCAGCTGTCGCTGGTTTGTGAAGTCAAATTTGCGTGAGACAGTTGCCAGATGGACACTCGTTCGAACCATTAGATCGGTCTCAACTGCGTCATGAGATCTCGAACGTTGTCGCGATGCAGACTCTGCGTTGACACAAGATAGCTGGATGTCAGGTATCTTGATGTTGGCCCGTTTCGAATAATGCGACCTTGCCCAGTCGTTGAAGTTGACATCGATTGAGCCGGTCGAGAAAAGGAAGGCAGCTTCGTCAACATGCAACCAGAGTCGAACAGATTGAACAAACACACGAAGAAACGTGACGTCGTACATCACGAGTGAAGAATTCGAGATCAAAGCATTCTCGTCGTCGTCTAATGAAAGACCAAAAGCTTTACCACCTCTCATTAAGGCAGTCAAGAAGTCGGCGGTGCACTCCCCAGAAACAGCACCGACGGACAAATCCCAGTTGCAGAGATAAGTCGGTTCTGTAGGCGGCAAGCCGAAGACCCGATGGCCGTAGACATTGACTCCATCTATGAACAGTTGCGTGGTCGTAGTCGCGCTCATGGGTGTTTCTCTGCCGCTATCGCCATGCGCTAGAGACAAATGAAGCGGGCTGAGAACGAGGTCCAGATCCATGTAGTAGTTTGTAAAACGCATGTCTGCGGAGAGACCTGTCCCTTCGATCTGCACGTTTCGTTCACAAGAGTAGAGATTGGCAGGCAGGAACAGTTTGGGGTCATCAACCCTGACGCCGAGAATCACATCCATGCCATTGGATTTCTTTACAGGCGGCTTCGCTTGAGCCTCTGCCTCAGGGTTCTTCTGTTTCAGCTCGAGCATCTCCTGGTGCTCGTCCAATGTCTTGAAGTGCACGTCGTCTCCAAAGTAATTGTCTTTCACTTTGAGAAAGTACCTGATAACAAAGCCGAAAAGATGTAGAACTGGAGATTGCGCGTTCAAATTTAGGATGAGTGTATCTGTGAGTGATGTTGAGGTGGCAGCGTTGTAGTGGTACCCGCCATCGATGACCAGGGTCTCCAGATGCCCAATGGCCATAGACTTGACGAAACTGGCTTGAGTATTCCAGGGCGGAACATGCAAGTCGATGGACGCTTCATCGGCCCGGACATCAAATGGTATCATGCTCTTAGCTGGTCGGAACTTATCAAGCGAGATGCAAGTGTTTGCATCAAGAAGAGGGCTTGTGATGATGATATAGGCGTTGTCTTCGGGGTCAGTCGGTTTGTTGATGATGTTTCCATCGTTCACATTTAGGTAGAGTTTGAGATTCGGGAAATGCAGGTCGACGAAGTACTTGAAGGGTGTAAAGACAAGGTATTCAGCGGGTGGTCCGCTTGACCAGTCATTGATCAGATCCGTGAGGAGGAATATGTGGTCTCTTAAGATGAAGAGTTCGAGGTCGTCGGTCGTCACGTCAAACCTCCATTGACGAAGAGCGTTCCATTTCAAAGGGGTTGAGAGATCACAAGAGATGCGCTGCTTGCCAGATCTCCAAAGAAGTTCATGATTGATACTGCTCGTTATCTCGGTCTTTGGGAAGTCGAGATCTAGTGAGCTGGAGAACCCATGGGATCCCGCGGCCATGTCCATACAATATGACACAGTAGCGTTTGCCGCAAGCTTGACATCAAGCCAGCCATACTGACGTTCAAAGGCGCCGGCGGTGCCCTGATCAGACTGCTTCAGCCGATTCCTCGTTCTGCGTTTGTCCCGTGCCTTGTCGGTCCTGATGGGAGGTTCTTTACCCCTGAATCTCCAATTCTTCGATTCCTCTCTGATTGGTACTCGAAGTGTCACATCCTCGTCAAGTTCCACATACAGCTTGAACTGCGTGGGAACTCGGTTGGCACCGATGGGCAGTCGCTCAGCGGGTTGAGAATCTTTGCAAAGACCCGGAAAGAAAACACGCTGCAGCTCGGCCCGGTGACGATCCGCCCAGGGACCGTAATTTACCGAACCACCTTTGATGGACAGATTGATACCCCAAGCTGGTGGGTCGTCGCCATTGATATTATCGACGTCTTCCGAGGCTGTCGCCTTTTCGACGGTGCCTGGCCGCCGAGGAGCAACTAGGGCTGGAGTATCCCAGTACATTGTGAAGATAAGCTCTGGAGTGTCCAGGATCGTGTTCTCCGCTGCGTACTCGACACCGGCCCATCGCAACTGTTCGTTTCTTTCAAGGTCGTCCAGGTACCTTGAGAGACCTTGCCACTGGTTGGATCCCGGGGGCTGTCTATCGGCACCAGCAGCACGAGCGCTTTCTCCTTCCAATGAAAAAGATTCAACAGTAGACCTCCAGAAGGGAACAAGATCCCGCATCCGAGACAGGGCTTGACGTCGATATCGGCGGAAGATCGATCGTTTGGGTGGCTGCGTCGATTCCTTGGCCATTTCTCTCTCACGAACAGCCCTGCTCACCTGGTCCTCCTTATAATCTTGATTGTCTCTAAACTCGACAACCGGTGATTCGAGCTTGAACTTGAAAGTTTGTCGGTATGGATCCGGTGTCTCTGTAGCGCTAGCATCGATTTCGCCTGTGATGCCCTTCGTTTTCATGACCATAATCGCCTTGGTGTTCTCATTTCCCATCACCACAGCAGCCTTGTTACACTGCAAGTAGATCGGGAAGAACTGTAACAAGAGGGGCAGCTCGTCGTCCGAGTCTCGTTCCTCCCGGACGGTGGCATTGTCGTCGTCTGTTTGAAAGTTCGTCCTCGATTTTCCAAATCCATTCCAGCTGCTGTTGTCACCTGCTGAAGTCCCACGGTTGGAAGTGGATTTGCGCGGTGAAGTGCCACCTGGTGAACCGTACGAGGCCCTGTCTGCGCGCCTCCTCAGCTTGGCATGTTCCTCTTCCTTGGGCACAGGAGTAAGAGGCTTCTCGACTTCAGGCATCATTCCGGCAAGAACAGAGTCGTAGGCCGCGCTGCGATTGTAGACGAACCATTCGAGCCCGTTCAGGACGACCTTTACCCGGCAGGGGAGCCGCGCATTCTTGTCATCCTGCCCAGCGGCCTGGTCCCGAGCGGCTTCTTTCGACCTTTCGATATCGGATCGTCGTACTCTCCATTGCCAGTACGACCATGTAATATAGCCATTGTGAATGAGGATAGTCTCGTTGTTCCCATGGTATCTCAGCCCGGTGAAGAAGATGCGCCCGCCTAGCAAAGAGACCTGGAGGGCCCGGATGTCGATGTATATACCGTATGCTTTCCAGGTATACGATCTGATGGCCAAGGAGAGAAGCGAAGCGAAAGCTCTGTGGAAGTAGCTGATGAAGAAGATGGACAGCACAACAGCAGCGACGCACCAGGCGAGGAAGATTCTGGGTTGATGAAACTGTCAGCACAAGCGTTCTCGGTCTGTAATCTAAGAATCAGACCCAATTGTACATACCCGCTGAAGGGGGAGTCATAGAAAGGACTCTTCTGAAGAGGACTGTGATCCATCTTGACGACTACTAGCTAGTCGCAACACTCCCGGCTTCCCAATGTCTACCAACTGCTCCTGTATAATTGACCGTCTTCGCCATGCCTTAAATCATGCCATTGGGAGCTTCAGTACGTGCTTGCTTTCCGTTATCGGGTTCGTTCAGTCGACGTCCAGGGGTGGGCGTGGTCGTGGTTGTAGCTGTCGTTGTCGTCGTCGCCGTCGTCGTTAGGAGAGTGTGCTCTAGAATGCTTTCGTCGCATGTGATGGAAACCCTTTGCCGATGCCGACTCAACGGCGGAAAGTTACCTACTGGGTACGTACACCGTACGCTTAGATCGGCTCAATTACAAGGATCGGCAGCGGCTCCAGCACCGGTGTGGAGACGTCATTCAGCACCCGCGTGCCGCTGAAATCGGCGTCCAATCAGTGGGGAAAGACCCTGTAATACACTAACATTCCCTGTCCCCCCCAAAGCACCACGGCGGCCTGGGCGGGTGACGTGCGCCGCCTTGTCGTCGTCACTTCCCGGCTTCCCACAGGATTCCTCCCCAGGCTTCTCTCCAAAACAAACATAAACACCACTTGCCCACGTCGATCAAGATGACCTCTTAGGGTGCTGGCGTCCTGTCACTCCGGCTTCACCTTGCCCGTTACTGTTTTGTGCACGGAGCCATGTCTGGAGGTACAGGCCAGAAGCTCACCTACGCCACCACGGTGGTGGCAGGAGTCGCGTCCTTATCTGCCACCCTCCTCTCTCTTGTGTAAGCACCTCGGCGATTTCAATACTCCTCGAAAGTTCTGAACTAATACTTTCTTTGACAGGTCAATATGGCTTCAAACGTACGATCTTGGGTGTCCTTCCCGGCTGCTGAAGCTGCCCTGCTGATGTGCCCCCTAGCAAGAACTACCGAAAGCCGTTGTTGCAGCGATATGTTGTCCGCATCTTGCTCATGTGAGTACACATTCTGTACCGGATCCTGGAAGACGCACAACCGGCTGACGGCTGACGGATCTACAGGGTACCTATCTACTCGATATCCTCCTGGATTAGTCTTGTCTCCTTTACCCTAGCCCAATGGATCGACCCTATACGCGACATCTACGAGGCCTTCACCATCTACACCTTCTTCCAGCTTCTGATCAACTACGTGGGTGGAGAGCGGGCCCTGATCATCATGACACACGGCCGAGCACCGGTCAACCACCTATGGCCTCTGAACCATGTCCTCGCACCTGTCGATATCTCCGACCCTTACACCTTCCTCGCCATCAAGCGGGGCATCCTACAATACGCCTGGCTCAAGCCTGTTCTGGGTCTTTCCGCCATCATAATGAAGGCCACCGGCACATACAAGGAGGGCTATATTGACCTGAGCTCGGGCTACCTCTGGAGCGGCATCATTTACAACATCAGTGTCTCGCTCAGCCTTTACTCCCTGGGTCTGTTCTGGGTATGCATGCATGATGACATGAAGCCTTTCAGGCCCGTCCCTAAGTTCCTCTGCATTAAGCTCATCATCTTTGCCTCCTACTGGCAAGGGTTTGCTCTGTCCATTTTGGTTTGGCTTGGGGCCATTCCGGACAATGTCCAGGGGTACACACAAGACAACCTGGCCGCAGCTATCCAGGATGCTCTGATCTGCGTCGAGATGCCTATTTTCGCTGTGGCGCACATGTATGCCTTCTCTTGGCGTGACTTTGCCGATAATAAGATATCTGCAGCCAGGCTGCCGGTCTGGTACGCGTGTCGGGATGCTTTTGGTCCTCGAGACTTGATCGAGGACACGAAGGAGACCTTTAGTGGAGACAAGTACAAGTATCGGCAGTTTGACTCTGGCGACAAGATTCTGGCACACGAGGCATCCAAGTCTCGCCTAGCAAGACTCAAGGCAGGAATGCGGTACGAGCGAGGTGGCAGGGGAAAGTATTGGTTGCCGAATCCTAATGAGATCGGCGAGAATACCTCTTTGCTGCGTGGCGAGTCCAGTCGGGAGCCGTCCCAGTCGCGGACCAATGGTGCGACTATTGAGGAGCCATTTCTGGACCAGGACGAGGAAGATCTTTATCACAAAGCCAGGAATCTTGAGTTTGGAGACTGGAACGTATGTATTGGGCGATAAACCTCCTTGCCGTGGCCTGATGTACTAACCCTTTGCTCCAGTATCCGGTCATAACCGCGAACAAGCCCTCTCGGGCCATGTGGACAACACCGACGCCCAGCTTTGCCCGACTGCCATTCACAGAACCACGGCCAGCATCTTCTTCCCGTCCGACCACTCGTCGATCCCAGGGCTCCAAAACTTCAAGCACGGCCGATGTCATCAGCACGAAGTCCAAGAAGAAAAAGGGAAAGCGCAGCGAATCAACCACATCAACCGGAGTAACCCATGATCCTGACCACCGACATCACCATGACAAGGCCACAGACCTACCCCTCCCCCATGAGGAAGAGGCTGGCCCATCGGGTTTCGGCACCGCAAATATGGACTACAACACACTCACTGAAGAATATCTCGAAGCGGCTGAGAATATCGGCTATGACGGGAAGGTGAAGAACGTGGAGAACGAGGGACCGCTGGTCGAGGGCTCGAAGGCATGGGAAGAGGCACATGAGGAAGAGGAAGCGACCTCGGTGACTACCACGCCGTTGCCTGTCGACCAGTCGGATGACTTCCGAAATCCATGGGAGCGATGAGAATAAATGTCGTGGAGAGAAAGCTTGTGCTTAGTTTGTATGGGAATTACAGAGAGTGAAGGTAGAGCATGCGATATTGAGTTGGCCTGAGTTTTGATACCCTGAAGGTTTTTCTTACGGTAAATGAGGGCTTTGCGTATAGCTATACAGGATACAGGGTTTTATGTTTAGCAAGGAGGCATGTGCAAAATGGCATGGCATAGCATGGCGTATACACCAATGGACACGGCGTTTTTTGAACCTTGGAATATATGGATGACATGAGCCTGTGTCAAGGAGCCGCTCTCTGTCACCCTAGTGGCGAACCTCAACATGAACTGAGTGTTCGAAAAGCAATGGGCCGTAGACAATTACTGAAAAACAATGATCCGAAGTGTTTACACGCTCGATTCCAGAAAGGTTGTCACCTTGAGTTCAGAGGGCCTCTGGGGAGCAAAGGAGCATGATGTTCGCTGACAGTTGGCTGACAGCTGGCAGCAGGCAGAGGTTGGTTCGGTTGGCGGGGCCAGGAA
>LKEA01000012.1:376077-409586 GCA_003795315.1 Cytospora schulzeri | reverse complement strand
GGAAACTGGGGGAAAGGGAGTCTCCAGGGTCCGACGTCGTCATTGTGGGGTGGCTTTTACCTTTTCACCCCGCCAAGCCAAAGTTAAACTGACCACATCGAGCGAGTCCGGGGCCGGCTTTGGCTAATGGCCCTCCTTCTAATGTGCTCTAATTGTATAAAGTAATAAAGTAATTGAAGGTCTAGATGCCTTGGCTGAACTAAGACAAAAGCAAAACTGAATGGATTGCGGAATACAACTTAGCAATAGTCGGTTATGATATATTGCCATAGAAACAATTCAAAAAGGTTGACCCTCTTGAAAAGTTACAGTGGATTTGAGTGAGTGATCAACAATCCTCCCCTCCTTCTGATGTGTAGGTACATACGGTACTGTAGGTGGTAGTGTGGTAAGGTAAGGATACCTAGGTATGTAACCCCCCGGTTCCCCTCACCCCTAAATGTGGGATGTTGCAGGTCCGATCCCACCTTTTCCCGCCCTTGTGACAAGCATATTGGCTTCTGTAGCCAATCGAGTGACCTCCGTAACTCGGCGACCGATGCCACCGATGTACCTACGTAGTATTGTAGCTGCAGCCTGGCGGGACCTCTGGAAGTAAGCTTGTCACCACTGCCACTTACTTTACCACTATCCACTGTTCACTGGTCACTCTGACTGTGCTCAAGTACAAGTATACCAAAATCCTTACCGGCCGACCATCTCACCACCTTTTCCCTATTCCTTTCCCCCTTCCAATGGTGAGATTTGGGTTTGTGCTGCATGGGGAAGTGTTGATGACCTACCAAGTAATTACTCCGAGACTGTAAAGGTAAGCCTTCAACTTCTTGCATACATTCATTACCTTATGACTGTGACCCTGGGCTTTGTGCCTCTTCGGTCCCTTCTGCATTCTTCCCCGATCCCCCTCTTGTTTGCAGCATCATAATTCCCCCCGTCATCCCAACATATCATACTTGCTCACAGGCTGTCAATGGCTGTTGTCACTGCTATTCATACATGCTCCTTCAGACCTACCATTCTTTCAAGCGGACTATTCGTCTGGAAACTACTGGGCGGTCACATCGGGGGCATCTTTGCTGACATACCTGACATAGAACTTTATAACAGTTAATCTTTGGCTCCGATCCTCCCAGAACCAACATATTCCCATATCCAGTCGACAGCGTCGTCCCCCTCGCCGAGATGCATATCAAGGAGATGATTGCCGAAGCTGAGAAGACGGGCGAACCGTCTTTCTCCTTCGAGTACTTCCCTCCCAAGACCCTGACCGGCGTGCAAAACCTGTATGACCGCATGGAGCGCATGTACCACTTTGGCCCAAAGTTCATCGACATCACCTGGGGCGCCGGCGGCCGCATAGCAGAGCTCACCTGCGAGATGGTTAGCCAGGCGCAGGCCTACTTTGGCCTCGAGACGTGTATGCACCTCACCTGCACCGACATGGGTCTTGAGAAGGTCAACGATGCCCTCCGCAAAGCATACAAGGCCGGTTGCACCAACATTCTGGCCCTCCGGGGCGATCCCCCGCGAGACAAGGAAAAGTGGCAGGCCGCAGACGACGGCTTCAACTATGCCAAGGACCTGGTGGCGCATATCCGGACGACATACCACGATCACTTCGACATTGGCGTTGCGGGCTACCCAGAAGGCTGTGATGACAACAAGGACGAGGATCAGCTCCTGGACCACTTGAAGGAGAAGGTTGATGCTGGCGCCACTTTCATCGTGACGCAGATGTTCTACGATGTTGACAACTTTCTGCGTTGGGTCGGCAAGGTTCGGGCACGCGGAATTGACATTCCTATCCTCCCTGGTATTATGCCTATCGCTACATATGCCAGTTTCCTGCGGAGAGCAAACCACATGAACTGCAAGGTCCCACAGGAGTGGATTGATGCCCTGGAACCAGTCAAGAACAACGATGTCGCTGTCCGAGAGGTCGGCAAGACCCTTGTTGCAAACATGTGCCGCAAGATTGTAGCCGCGGGTATTCCCCACCTACACTTCTACACCATGAACCTGGCCCAAGCCACCCGCATGGTTCTTGAAGAGCTCGACTGGATGCCTACCGACAGGAGTCCTCTCAAACAGGCCCTACCTTGGAAACAGTCCCTTGCTCTGGGCCGCCGCTATGAGGACGTTCGGCCCATCTTCTGGCGCAACCGGAATAAATCGTACATCTCACGTACCATGGACTGGGACGAGTTTCCCAACGGACGCTGGGGTGATTCGCGCTCTCCCGCTTTTGGTGAGCTGAATGCCTATAGCATAGGCTTGACAGGCTCCAACGAAGAGAACCGTAAGAAATGGGGCGAGCCCAAATCCGTCAAGGACGTTGCCACCATGTTCGTCAAGTACCTGAACAAGGAACTTGACCAACTCCCATGGAGCGAGGCACCCCTCACCAGCGAAGCAGATTCTATCCGGGAGGATCTCATCGACATGAACACACGAGGACTGGTCACCATCAACTCGCAGCCTGCAGTCAACGGTGTCAAGTCGTCTCACCCAGTCCACGGCTGGGGTCCGGCGAACGGCTACGTTTATCAGAAAGCCTACTTGGAACTCTTGGTCTCTCCTGATGTCTTCCCGGAGCTGATCTCTCGCATTGACAAGAACCCGGACCTGACGTACTATGCCGTCACCAAGGCGGGCAACTTCAGGACCAATGCCCCATCGGAAGGTCCTAACGCCGTCACCTGGGGTGTCTTCCCAGGGAAGGAGATTGTGCAGCCCACCATTGTCGAGTCCATCAGCTTCCTCGCCTGGAAAGACGAGGCCTTCCAGCTTGGTATGGACTGGGCAAGGTGCTTCGATGCCGGCACTCCCAGCCGAATCTTGCTCGAGCGCATGATGGGGGAGTGGTACCTGGTGAACATCGGTAAGTCGCATGAATCATTCAGTAGACGGAGAAGGTTACAGAGTGCTGACAAATGTACTAGTGAACAACGACTTCCACCAGCCACGCACCATTTTCGAGGTCATGAGTGGCCTTCAGGTCAAAGACCTGGACGTCGAGGTCCAAGCCGATGGACCTACGGCAAACTAAATCGCGTTCGCAAGCCGAAGCGCGCGCACAACCGCGACAACCTCGAGGCTTCAACAGCGCCTCGACACACATCATTGACTGATGACTGATTACGACCTGGATTTAACACGACGGAACGGATACACAGTTTTTTACTAATCGACGACGGCATATATGACACACACACACAGGATTTCACCCTTTTCCTTAACGATATGGGTTGCATTATAAAGATGGCGGGGGAGGGAAGAGCCGGCGTTATTGTTTCAACAATTCTTTTTCAACATTTGGCATACGGCGTAAAAATCGAAAACAACTCCCTGTGTGTGTATATGCTGGTTGGTTATTGCGTCTTTTTCAACAAAAAAGGAGTTGAGGGAGGGAAACACGCGAGCCTCGAAGCGAAATCGGGGCAGCGCCCTTCTCATCACCATCATATCGAGTTTGTTTTTACAGGGGGCCAAAGGCGGATTTTTCAACCAACGAATCTGCTTTATTCATCTCAACGATAGATACCCAAGGGAAAGGCAAGGACAGGACAGGAATGGACAGGAAAGGAAAGGTGCCACGTGTGGCTATTGAAACAAAAGAAAAACATGCATTGGAGGGGGGGAAAAAGTCAAGGAGCTTCGGAGTTCAACACGCTCCTACTTATATGATGGGGCCTTTTTCATGGGTTTTGTTCTGGGTGAAACTGCTGGTCTATGCAGGCCCACCTCACTTCAACAGAGGTGGCCACTGGCATGGAGAATATGGAGGGAAAGAGACGGAGAAAGGAGAAGGGGCAGATTTGAGGAATTCATGTCCTTCAATCTCAAATGTTGCATTTGATATCATCATACGTCTCCCAAAGTGCTGCTCTGCTGTTCCAGTGAACCCAACTGATCTGCCTGAATCTACTACTGGCTGTGACCACTGACCAAACCCCCTTTCCAATACGATACAGTACAACCAAGAGTATATACAGCACAGTCAGTGTATTTGCGTAAAGACGTGGGCTATGCCTCTCATTACCGCAAACCTATACCCCACACTCCCCTGACCCCAAACCTTTCCAGATATGTTTTGTAGTGCCTATTCCATGGACTCCTTTGGTAATGCAATCAACGCTCTCTGCAATGCTTGCCCAGCCGCTCCTCTCCTCTTTTTTTTTTCTCACACTCATACTATAACACAGCCCTGAGCAGAGAGCCTTCTGGCAAGAAGCCGCCAGGGGACTACTGACCTATCATAATCACCATCCTAGGTAATATCCCACTCGTTGTCCCCAGCCACATCATAATCCAGGTCCCTGGCAGTCTCCTTAACCTCCTGGTGACCTGTCCCCACCCCTCCTCCTGTCTGGTCGACAGCCCCCTTACTGCTATCCACCATCTCAGAGTCCAGAGCGTCATCACCGTGGTGGCCACCACCACTATCCCCATTTCCATTCGTCGTCGTGGTGCCAAGATCGATGTTCTTGACCGTGCTGTTCGGCAGGGGACCCGCGGTGTTGGCCACCCACGACATCTCGAGGTCGCCGTCGACACCCTGGATCTTCTTGTTCTTGACGCTGAAGTAGAACGTCTCGGCGGATTTGCGGTCGCTGAAGTTGACGTGTGTCACGGTAGGAGTGACTTGGATCTCGGCGGAGCCCTCACCAAGGACCTAAAGGATATTTGGTTAGCCATCTCATTGCAGATAACAAACATCAGATGTCTGGGGCCGAGAACCCAGACATGAAGTAAACTTACAAAAAGATGTCTCCTGAGCGCCTCGTCCTTCTCAGGCGTCGAGAAGTCCACACCGCTGACCGCAACCTTTCTGGGCCGGTTGTCCAGGGAGAACGCCGCGTAAGCAGTGTGGATGTTACCCCTACCACCACGAGCAGCCCCCCTGAACGACGCCCTCGGCGCGTAACCCCCACGTCCCCTGAAGTAGCCACCCCGTCCACCGCGGCTATACCCGGGCACGTACGTCGATATCATGGCATCTTCGTCTTCCTGCTTCACCGCGTCAGGGTCGATGCCCATCGCGTTCGCCTCCTCCTGGAGCTTCGCCAACGTCGCTTTGAGGGCATCCGTCTTGGAGGACGGATTACCATCCTTGGTCTCTGCAGCGGGCGACGCATCATCCCCTGTCGCCGTGGAGTTCTTCCGCGAGCTGGCTATCTTGGCGAGGAGTCGCTGTTTCTCTGCCTCCTGTCTTGCCTGTAGCTCCTTTGATCTCTTCTCCAGGTCCGCGCGCTGCTGGTCGATCTCCTGCTTCTTCTTCATCTTCTCTTCGTGTAGCTTTTGCGCCTCCTCTTGTTTTCGGTTAAACTCTTCCATGTCGATCTCGTCAGGTTTGGCCTCTGCTGATTCGTCTCCCGGGGTTCCAGTGGCAGAGACTCCGTTCTTGGTACCATTCGCACTACCTCCTCCATTCGCAAGGTCTGCATGTTTCTCCTCTTTGTACCAGAATACCTTCACAAACCGGTTGTCAAATATCACCTTCGGCGATTTGTACGCGGCATTGGCCGAGCCCCAGTTGTCGTACTTCACAATGGCCAGCCGCTTGTACGGCATCATCGTTACCTCCTCGATGTTGCCAAATTGCGAGAAGAAACCGCGAATCTGATCCTCTTCGAAGTTCTCTTCGGGTATGCTCTCCACCACTACTTTAGTCTGGGTTCTATCATGGACGGGGCCCTCTGCAGAAAACGGCGCTCGAGATCCACCCATCCGTTGCCGTTGTTGGCCATGTCGATTGTCCCTATTGTGGTTATTGTTAAAGCCATTACTAGGAGTAGGCATAGACTGCATGGAGAACTGTGGCATTTGCGTGGGCTGCATTGAAGTTGCCGAATTCGGGTCGTACTCTGCTTGCTGTGTCAGATATGAATTTCCGAAGTTGTTGATAGGGTCAAAGAAAGGATTGACACCAAGAGAAGCCGGAGAGCCTGTTTGAAAAGGGTAATCTCCGCTCCCGCTCGGCGCGCCGAAAGGAAATGGCGGATCAAACCGACCTTCGCTTGGTAGCTGTATTTGCCCCGACGCCTGGGGCGTGGGCAGGTTGTTATAGACTGGCTCAGTTCCCGTGCTGTGCTCGAACTTGCAGTTCAGACCCCTGGGACAGTATCCCTTCTTCTCGTAATCCCAACATTTCTTCCTGCCTTGCTGCGGAGTTCTTTGCTGTTGGTAGCCCTGCTGGGTGTAGTCGGGGAAGGGCGGCATCTGCAGGCCCATCTGCTGGCTGAGCTGCTGGAGTTGCCTCATCGCCTCCATCGGGTTGCTCGGGTCGAATTGCGGCATGGACAGCGGCTGGCCGGGATGTGTGAAGGGCGGCGCATTCGGTGCGAGCGCACTGGGGTAATCGAACTGTTCTTGCGGTGTCGGTCGTGGTCGATCGGGGTCTACGTAGCCCTTAGGTCCTCCAAAACGTCCGCCACGACGGGGTTGCTTGAAAGATCGTCCACCCTGGAACTGGTCCCTCCCGTTGGGTGCATCGAAGTCGCCGCGCTCCTGGAACCCTCGCTTGCGCGCGCCACCGGCCGGTCCAGTTGGGATGAGAGGCTGCATCATGTTCGGTGCGCCGAGGCCAGGCAGGATTGGTTGAGGAGCGATGGCAGTTTGTGGTTTCGGGGGTGGTCGTGCGCCGGGCACATAGGATCTGTACTTCATTGCATCGAAGAGATCATTGACGAAGACAGATGCGTCTGTGGTTGATGGGAGGAATCAGCATGAATCCAACAAGACAAATACAAATGGTGTTCGTTCCCTACCTTCAGTCAGAAAGTTGCTCATCTCTGTCTGGCACTTGGCCTTGACATCTTCGGATCCATCGTCATGGTGCAGGAGGGCCAGGACATAGTCGGCGAGAACGTCGGCATCAGCGTCAGATCTGTTTGGGAAGTCTAGTGGTCAGCAAGACATGTCTGTCCGTTCTGGATGATGACTCCGGGTGGGAAAAGAAGGTGCGACAAACGTATTCTCGAGGCGCTTGACAATCCACGCCTTGAGCAGAGGCGCATCTTCTTCAAGAAACAGCATATTTCCGTCAAACTTCAGTCAGATGCAGACATAAAAGAATGTTTGGAACAAAGTTGTTGTAAATGAGATGAGAAGGTAGGACTGGCGCTTTGGGAGTAAAGAAGAAAGAGGGTATAGAACTGCTGGTGCAGGCAGGCAAGCAGGCAGGATTGTTGACTGAACGTTTGTTTGAATAGGAAGTTCTAAACGTTGGTTTGGAGTCCACATCTGAGTTGAGGTACGGAAATGCGAATGCAGGTGCTCCGGGTTTCACGCGCCGGGAGCTTGGAGCACTGAACATTGAAGCTCGGGCAGGGGTCTTACCTTCTCAGTACCCAAGTAGCTTTAGTGGGGTCAATGCTGTAAATACCTTCATCGATTCAAGCACTGGAGTGGCCAGAATTTAGGGCTGAGAGGGTTAGGGTAACACAATGATAACGGGGAGTAGACTGCTGCACTTTGGGGAACTGGAGGGGTATCTCTACCTACCTAGGTACCTAGAAACACAGATATCATGGCTGGACGAGTAAAGTAGTATTCCTCACTGATGAGAGCCTGACACTTCTCGATCCTGGGATGGCACTTGTTGACGGGACCATGAAGAGATATTAGGTACCGTACTGGCACTGGCATGGGAACGATACAACGGCAATAAATCACAATATGGTTCATCGAGCACAGGCACAGTCTGGTGTTCTTGTTCATCGCAATCAAATTCCAAATCCCACCCAGCTACAAGCCATCAATGTCGGACTATAATCAAATGTGTTCCGGTGCTTTGCTGTTGAGACATCCGCTCGCCTTTAGCCTCCCCAAATCACTCTTTTTTATATGGTAGACCATTATCCATCTTCTGTGCAAAAGGTTTTCTTTTATTGCCGAAGATCACGCTCTATGAATTGCGCCATGTGAGACGCAGCGTGAAGAGTCTATTGAGCATGGAGAAAAGACGTTTACAGCTTGTCGTAGTACTGGATAGATATGTTAGCATCAGAAAGCTTGTGCCACGGAGGGGGAGCGGGATTAAACTTACGTTCTCGTATCCGGGAACCTCGACCTTGATACCCTTGCGCTTACGCATCTCCTGGACCATGGAACCAACCTTGGTGGTGGGGTCCAGAGGAGAACCACCGGGCAGCAGCTGCCAGTGGTCGAAGACGGACTGGGGGAAGGCCTGTCCGGAGGTGGCAGCACGCAGATCACTGTTGAAGCCGAAGGACTCGATGACGGGCAGGTAGGACTTGATGGTGAACAGAGGTGTACCGGGGCGCTGCTCCTCACCGAAGACGTGACCACGTCTCCTGCTGAGAACACTGTAGACACCACCCATAGCCTGCTCGGGCACTTGAATCTCGCACAGGAAGACGGGCTCCTGCAGGGCGGGGTCGGCCAGCAGGGTGGAGGCGTACAGGACACGACGGGTGGTGGGCATGATCTGACCGGTACCACGGTGAATGGAATCAGCGTGGAGGGTCACATCAAGGATGTTCCAGCGCACGGCACGCATGGGCTCCTCAGCAACGGGACCCTCACGGGTAGCCCACTGGAAACCGGAGACAACGGAATCCTTGATTTCGCTGAGGTACTGGACGGCCTTGGTCTGGTCAACCAGCAGGTTAGGGCCGTTGGTGTCGGGACCGAAGGTCCAGATCTTACGGGCGTCGGTGACATCCCAGCCGAAGTCGTCAGCAAGGACACGGGCACGAGCCTTGAAGTCGTCACGGGGAGTGATCTTGCCAGCCTCAATGGCCAGGGCAAGCTCCTCGTCCATGGGCTCAGCCGACATGTAGATACGGTTGTGCTTGTTGGGGGACTTGGACAGGGCAGTCATGCTAGACTTGCCGCTGACAGTCTCACGGTACTGGACGACGGGGTCGGAGATGATCAGGGGGATACCAGCGTGGTCGTTCTCAAGATCCGCCAAGCAAATCTCGAGATGCAGCTCACCGGCACCAGCAACAATGTGCTCACCGGACTCGTTGGTCATGGTCAGGACACAAGGGTCAGACTTGGACAGACGCTTGAGACCCTCGACCAGCTTGGGCAGATCCTGGGCGTTCTTGACCTGGACGGATCGCTGGACAACGGGGGAGACGGAGAACTTCATGACCTTCAGGTTGTGAGCGGTCTTGTCGGTGGTGATGGTACCAGACTTGAGCAGGAACTGGTCGACACCGACCAGACCGACAATGTTACCGGCGGGGATGTCGTCGATGGCCTCGACCTTGCCACCCATCATCAGGACGACACGCTGGATAGCCTTCTCGTTCAGGTCCTCCTTCTTGCCGGGGACGTAGTTGGGGCCCTGGATGCGGACCTTGACACCGGACTTGACGGTACCGGAGAAGACACGACCGAAGGCGTAGAAACGACCCTTATCGGAAGTGGGCACCATCTTGGAGACGTACAGCATCAGGTCGGCCTTCTCGGGGTCGGCCTCACAGTCGCGGATGGAAGCGAAGATCTTGTCGTCCTGGGGACCCTCGTAGAGAGTCTCAGCACGGTACCTCTGGGCCGTCTTGGGGGAAGGCAGGTACAGGATCATCATCTCCAGCAGGGAGTCAGCGGCGGGCAGGAAAGTACGCATGACAGCCTTGAGCAGCTGCTTGCCCTCCTTCTCACGGTCCTCAGTGGCGAGCTTGAGGTCAAGCTTCTCGAGGAGAGTGGTGATCTCGTCCTTCTTGAAGTTCATGACAGCGGAGAAGATCTTGAAGATGGGGTCCAGGATGAACTGGTTGAAGGCACGCTCAAGCTGCTTGCCCTCGTAGGTGCCGTTCTTGGTCCACTTCTTGGTCTTGGGGTTGAAGTAGTTGTCTCCCCAGAGACGCTCCATCATCTTGTTACGGTCCACACCGAACTTCTTGGCGTAACGGGTGGCGAACTGACGGATGGTGAAAGCCCAACCGTGCAGACCGGAACCGAAGGCAACGGTACCCTGGTCGGGGTAGACCTGGACATCACCCAGGGACTTGTCGAAGTAGGTGGAGATGACGACGTTGACGGACTCAATCGTTCGGGAGAAGGACTGGTAAAGATCCTCCTTCTCGACCTGGAGCTCGAGAAGAGCACGATCGACCTTGTTGATGATGACAACGGGCTTGATACGCTCACCCAGAGCCTGTCGGAGGACAGTCTCGGTCTGGACGCACACACCCTCGACGGTGTCGACGACTGGAGTGAACCGTTAGCAAATGGTTGGTTTTTTTTCGAGAGCTGTGGAAGCTACTTACCAACGAGAGCACCGTCAGTGACACGGAGAGCAGCAGTGACTTCAGAAGAGAAATCAACGTGACCGGGGGAGTCGATCAGGTTGATCAAGAAGTCGGTGCCGTGGGACTCCTGTCCGCGGATGTCCTTCAGGTCCTCGACATCGGGGAGAGTGGCGTACAGGGAGATAGCGGTAGACTTGATAGTAATACCACCTGTTTGTAATTTGTCAGCATCTTGTCGCCGTCTACGAGCATAGTCTCACACGAATGTGAGTTCATGGGTGAGGGGCAAAACATACGCTCCTGCTCGTCGGCACGCGTGTCCGTGGCACGAGCATCTCCAGCCTTTCCGGTGGAAATGATACCAGCCTTGGCCAGCAGAGAGTCGGTGAGGGTAGATTTGCCGTGATCAACGTGAGCAATAACACTCATGTTACGCACGTTGGTCGGCTTCTTCATGAGCTCATGAATCTCGTCGACGGTGAAGCTGGAAAGATGAACGTGGTTAGCAAAGAGGTATCCTGGGGGAGTCTGTTGTATGCCTCTCGCTCCCCAAGGCAAAGCAAGGGAAGGCTGGGCGATGCGGGGTGGTGGTTGTGGTTCGACATGATGGCGACCTGTGTGGAAGTTTCGGGTTTCGTAGCTCGAGGTGTTTGGGGGTAACAAAACAGCAGACGATGGTGGACATTGGACTTACTTAACCATCTTGGCGGTATTGTCAAAGAAACCTGGTTAAGTGTTCTTTTTTTTATTGATTCCTCGACGGCAAAGGTTGGCGGCGAAGTAGGTTGAATCGCACGCCGGCAGAGTCAAGACTCGAGGTTTGATCTGCTGATGTTGGGAAAGAACTGCGCGGGGTTGGGTTAGTCGCAGCTCGGGTGACTCGTTGGAAAGCTTTTCGGCGAGGGATCAAGAAACCGGAAAAGGACAATCCAGTTGACTTGATTGTTGATGATTGTTGAAGGGAGGAGTAACCTACAGAATGCCGTCAAGGCTTTGCGCTGGAGAGGAGGAAAAAAAAGAGGATGGGGAGGGAGAGGGCACCACGGGAGGTTTGTAGTTTTGGTGCGGGGCAGCAAGAGATTTTGTCACCCCAGCTAGCCGCAGCCACTGATACCAGTTGACCAAGCAAGCAAGTGCCACCACCTGAAATCAATTCTGCCCAATCCAATCAGTGGTGGGGCAAAAACCATTTCGACACCTCTCGCCCTCGGATCTACTGCAGTGGCGGGGCGTTTATGGTGGGGCTCTAGGTGGGGGCTACCCGACACTTCACTTGCAAACGTCTCAAACTTAGCCCTAAAACTCCATTCAATCATATTGACGCCTCATGAGCTTCATTCACCCAGGCAACCAGGCAACTCGGCCAGCCAGGCCAGAGGCAGTGAGTAGTGTACATGATTTGTGCTTATGTTTTAAGTCCAGCTTCTCTGGCTCCAATGCTCACATATGAGTGAAAGTTACTCGAGTATTCTCTATATCACCATCATAAGAGGCGGATGTTCAAGATAATGTTGCCTAAATGTGAAGCTTGGCTGACCTCCCCTCAAGTCAGGTGCTTGTTAAACCCGTAAGGTGCTCTGTCTAACCCCGAAACCCTCACCTCAGCATGAGAACAGAGGCGTCGATCTTGGGCGAACCTTGTTATCTACTAATCATGTGACGTTAACACTCCCAGAATTGAAGTCATCCTGATCCCACAAATTGAATTGAGGAGAGCAGCACAGTCAACACGTTCCATTGTACCGGTAGCAGCTTGGTGCCTTCAAATCAGAGCTGAGAGAGCTGGGGCCGCACGCCGGTCTCTACGTCCTTCTCGCGCTTATATTGTACTGTACCTGGGTACTTGGATAGCTTCTTGACTCCAGCACCTCGAACCATAAGAAGGCTAGTTGATTCTACCAGTCCCCATGGCCATGACGATTATCTCAAGACACGCATTCCTGCTAGATTTGTTACTGTCTACAGGCCGTGGCTCCCTTTGCTTTCTTCTCCTATAAGCACCAACGGGCAGCAAAGTCTTGGCTGTGGTCCATTGAATGAATACCTTGTCCTGTCCATTCATGGTGCCATGGCCACCATTCATAGAAAGCAGCCCGTAAGCAGTACATAAGCAGCACATAAATTTGGGGTTGAACCGGTTTGGTCTATACATATGGACTCCCCGAGGTCGTACCTCATCCACCATCTAGTACATACAAGGTACTTAAGTAGGTAGCGCTTTCGTGAGTACCTAGGTACTTAGTACGTACGCATCTATAACTCCCAAGGTCTTTTCTCTATGTCTTGCCAGGAATATGTCTGTCGGTACCTAGGTATGGTCTACTACCCGTTCTGAATCGACTTCAAACTCCTGGCTACCTAGGTAGGTATACAAATGAAACACCTACTATATAAGTGGGCATGATGAGAATATCGCACTCTTTTGATTACTTTGACAGCTCATTGCCAAGCGGAAGCTGGATATCTTGAAACATATCCTCGGCGTAAGCTGGGCCGCCATTAATGAGCATCTGCTTATAACAACGAGGACCAAGCCAGCCCGAGCAAACCATCTTTTCTGGAATTACTTATGGTCAGCATGTGGTCTTAGTAGATGCTTGCACTTAGTATACAACCATTCCATGGTTGATACGTACGTGATTGACCATGGGAGGTACCTAGGTAGTGCCTACCGGTAATTTGAAGTACCTACCTAGGTACTTAAGGACCTAAGTACAGCACCAAGGATCACGGACTTCCAAAAGCATGGGCAATGATGCAACCTCATTACTTTTACCGTGATTATCTGTCTGGTCGTGCATTGGAAATTTAACCCGACATTAACAGCGGAATACGCTCCCAAGATATTGAATAGTCAAGTTGTTGGTCATGTCTCCCAAGAGCCGACCTCGGGAGACGTAACCGATGAGGTACTTACCTAGCGAGCTTGCTCCACCCTTGCGCCCATTTTGGCCAATCATATTGGCTCCAATGTGCGCCTATCAATTTTTCGGAGCTCTTCGACTTCAACAACATCATCGCGCAACCACAGCTTCGAAGTCGACGCAAGCAGTCGCAAACCGAACAATGGCGACTGCAGGCCGGACCATGTCGCCCGGAGGGGCTCTCCTCCGAGCGTCACGCATGTTCTCGCTACCAACCGCATTACCACCACCGCCCGGCGACTACCAAGCGGCCACCAGCTACAACTCGGAGACGGCCACGCAGGGATTCCCAACGCTTCAGACAGTGACGGCACCGGAGACCTTTAGACAACGCGGAGACTGGGGATTCAAGAGGAACTTCCCCATGAGGTCCACCGCCAGGACCAGCACGCCCTACCTCCGCGTCAAGCAGGTCGACTCGATCGAGCACGTCACCGACTTCGCCTCGGCGGCTGACCACACCCTGACGCTGGAGAAATGGCAGGAGATGAACATCCCCATATCGCTTCCGCATTCGGCCTCAGACACGCAGTTGCCATCGCTCAAGATGGACATGCGGCCACAGTCTGTATTCGAGGACAGGTTCGACTTCACCGCGATCGACGAGGAAAAGATCAACAACTCGGGCCAGATGCGCTGGAAGTACGAGGGGCCATGGCTGGCCAAGTTGACGGAAGGAGAGTTCCAGAAATACATCAGGAAGCTGGTGCGCCCTAGGCGTGGCGAGTTCCGCCAGCACCTGCGCGAGACCCTCGCGCCCAGGTTGACACAGAGGGCCAAGCTCGCGGCTCAGGAGAAGGGTGGCGAGGAGGCGGCCACGCAGGTGCGGGAGCTGCAAGCGGACGACATCACGGACGAGCAGATCACCGATTTCCTGCGCGAGCTCCGCAACGACCGGCAGATGCTCTTCGACCTGGTTGGCAAGTTCCTGGACCTCGCTCCCATCGAGCCGCCAGACACCCTTGACTGGTTGGGATCTCTGGCACCCCACCAGTCCAAGACGACGGGACCCAAGAACCCCTACGCGGTACATGGACCACCAGTCACGCACCCCTCGGCTGGTCTCTCATACCTTCGAACTGGCGCTTTCCTGGAGAACCACCCCATCTACGGACCGCAGAAGGAACACAGGTCGATCAAGGCCAGAGTTGTGGGCCAGAGGACTGAGGCCGACTCCTCCAAGGGTCCCAGGGTCGGTGTCGGTGGTATCATCGCCACGTCCAACATGGCTACATCCCAGTACCGCAGCACGAAGTCGGATAAATTCGACCCAACTGTCAAGGGTGGTCCCAAGCTCTGGGTGAACATCTCTTCGGCACAGGTCAACTCTCAGGGACGTGTGATCTTGGCTGTTGATGAGGCAGATGGCGAGGCGAGGCTGGTTGAGGAGGAGGTGCAAGGCGAAACGCGCGTGTTCCATGCGAAGGCTGAGGATGATGGACGCCACAACCAGCTACTGAAGCCACCAAGATCGTCGACGAAGCTGAACCACCGTAACCCCTACAGGTCTGTACCGCTGGGGACCCGTCAGAATTATGGAATGGAAAACTAGGGCAGTCTGTGGCCCAAGATGGTCTGCAATAGGATATCGGCAAAATAGACATGTCCTAAATCTTTCCTGATGTTCTGGAGTAGCGTCAAGCGACTGTGTGGGTGATGAGTACTCCCTATGTATTAAGTAGATGTGTAAAGTAGTAGCAAGACATG
This sequence comes from Cytospora schulzeri, assembly GCA_003795315.1. Classification (NCBI taxonomy): domain Eukaryota; kingdom Fungi; phylum Ascomycota; class Sordariomycetes; order Diaporthales; family Cytosporaceae; genus Cytospora; species Cytospora schulzeri. The sequence goes on along the minus strand of LKEA01000012.1, from coordinate 394,726 downwards.
TCAAAAGGTCGGCAAATAAGATAGGCCAAAATTGTTGTCCCCAGATGTGTCTACATAGGGCGAAATGCTCACGCTGATTCTCTACAGACACTGCCAAAGGCAGCATGCAATCGACAGTATGAGGCTCTCAACCAATCCTTCCTACGTAGCGTTCGTTCATGGACAACGACAGACAATATTTGGATTTCCTCGTGCAAGAGTCAGTCAGGCCCGAAAGTCTCACAGAAAGATTACTACAGCAGACTTGAGAGGGCAATGTTGGAATGGTTCTTAGACAACTGCACACCATCTGTCCTTGTACCGAGATAGAGGTCCTCGAAGTGCTTGGAATCTCCGCATCTTCTTCGGCGCGGCACTGTTCCCTGGATCCAGATGTCTTCGATGTTGGGGACGGTTGCCGGACATAGCGCAGCTGTTAGCCAGCTGTCAGGGAGAGCTAGCAGCTGGCGAAGAAAGTGAGGGTTGAGCACGGACCACCACTCTCACTAGCGCGGCACTGGCCCGATGGTTGAAACTTTTCATTTTCGTCGCTTTTTGCTCCCTCTTTGAATTGAGATCTTGTCAACGCCATCTTCGCCCACCGCCCACCAACCCCGTTCCTTTCGACGACTATCACCAGCCTGTCCAAATACCGCCAAAATGGGTCGCGTTCGTACCAAGACTGTCAAGAAGTCCGCCAAGGTCATCATTGAGCGGTACTACCCCAAGCTCACCCTGGACTTCGAGACCAACAAGAGGATCTGCGATGAGATTGCCATCATTGCCTCCAAGCGTCTCCGCAACAAGGTAAATACCGACTTTCAGGAAAAGAACGAAGCAATGAATTTTTGTGTGGCTGACAAAGGAAACCAGATCGCCGGTTACACCACCCACTTGATGAAGCGTATCCAGCAGGGCCCCGTCCGCGGTATCTCCTTCAAGCTTCAGGAGGAGGAGCGTGAGCGCAAGGACCAGTACGTCCCTGAGGTCTCCGCTCTGGACTTCACCCAGAACTCCGAGAACGGCCAGCTCGATGTCGATGCTGAGACCAAGGACCTGCTCAAGCACCTTGGCGTAAGTTTTACCTCCACTATACCATCCTCCACTCGATTTTGCATCCGGGAGAAAGCGAATGCTGACAAGGTATCTTCGAACAGTTCGACAACGTCCCCGTCAACGTCAACGTCGTTACCCAGGTTCAGCCCCAGGAGCGCCGTGGCCGCTTCGGCGACCGCCCTCCCCGCCGCGACTAAATATACCCAACAAAAATGGTGTTGCGATGACGAGGATACGGGAAAATTGACAACCTCCTTGAGGAAGGGAAGTGACACGGACGTCACGATACTACATGGATTTATATCAGGCTTGGGTTTCGGGCGCGTGATGGCGTCCACGGCGTCATTGGCACGGATGTGTCGTTGTCTTCTACCGACATGGAAGGTAGTGAGCTCCCAACTAGATCCAATAAAGATCTGATGCTCCTACAAAGGTGTCGCCCTTCTCTTGGGTAATTCCGGAGAAGAGGCTTGATGGCCAATTTTCTTCCATTGCTCTGGTGTGGACTTCGGTCCGGGGTTGTGTGATATTCTCACCAACCCACTCTCCAGCAGTTGTCTATTTGACGACTATGACAGATCCTTGTCTCGAGAGTCACCACCGCATGTGACATGTATCCCGTTTTCGCGTAATTTGTGTGTTATATTTGGGTATCGTAGAACTCAACCGTAACTCCTAAGGTGCAATTATAGGCCCTATCAATCCTAGATGCTCGTGGATGGCACAAGCAATTTAGCCTTCAGGGCTGAACTTGGCTTTGTAGCCCTCAATGGAGTCGCCCTTCAAGGCATCGCTCTGCGACGGAGCCTCTGCTTCTGTCATCACCCTCTTCTCGCGGATGACAATGTCTACCTTGCCGCCGGTCGCGGCCGTTTTGGCATCCTCACCTCGTTCCAAGGCTAGAGCAGCATTATCCTGGGCAGCCTTGCGGTCCTGGTTGATCTGTAGCCTGGCCATCTCCGCAGCCAACCTTTCGGGCTCAGTCTTGGCTTCCTTGTCCGTCGCAGCAGCCGATGGCTTCTCGTCATTCTTCTCAGGGTACAACTCGAACTCAATATCTGGCAGTCCAACTCTCTCCCAAGCGGCCGTCTCGTTGAGCTGCACCTTGATCCACAAGGCCCGTTTGGTGCACTCCTGGCTGCACCACTTCTCAAGCTCCTTGGTCTCGACGATGTCAAAATCCTTCCTGCCCTTGTTGATCATCTTGTACGTCCCGGCGCCCTTGTACTTCCGCCGCTTGTTGGGGCACAATACATAGCCGCACTTGTTCTCGTCCAGGTTGCGCTCGACGATGAGGTCGTCGTAGTCTGAGGGCTGGAAGATGCGGATGAGGGAGGTGAAGGTAGCCACGTCCGCGGGGTCCGGGCTCGAAGGGGGGTTGGGATGGTGGGGGAGGTCGAGGAGCTCCGTGAGGTTGTCCAGGATCTTGGCCTCGGTGTCCTTGCGGTCCTGGAGAATGAGGGCGTGCTGGATGGCGATCTTCCTGGGGTCCTGCCTGGGTGGTGCCCTCTCTGGGGCTGAGTCTGGGGCGAGGGCAGTGGACCTCGACGAGGACGATGTCTTCTTGAGGATGCCCTTGACGGGCTTAGTGTTTTCAGAAGCCATGGTGCTGTGGTTGCTCGAGTTTTAGTGGTTTACTTTTAGGTGTGTATGTAGATTCCCAGCGGTTCTTGCACGTCGACCCACGTGTATGTGTGCTGCTAGCTTGGGGCTGAGCTGAAACTGCTGGATGCGAGGCACGACTGGTTCTTGGGTGAAGATGATGATGGTGGGGCTGTCTTTTTTGCTAGGTAGGCAAGCTTATTCCCTATTTTCAGCGGCAGGCCGGGCTGAGCGAGCATAAGCCAGCATGAGCCCAGCTTCGAGGGCACAGTGTCAGGGTAATTAAGTTGAATCCTATACACAGTAGTCATTCAACGCAATCATGACTGCCCAGGTGTATGCTGGGGATTATAATTCAGATGTTTCGAAACTCACACACTGTATTTGACTGTACTTTTGGGCTTGTTTGACGTTTTGGGTCGCAATTACAAGCCACCTGGGGCCTGCTGGGCCTGCTGGGCAACCGCAGCCGGCCCACTCTAACAACATCATTCATTATACTTAGTACCGCAGTACGCAGCAATACCGTGTAGACTGTCTCCCCACCAAAGATTACGCACAGCTCCTTGACGCCATCTTACCGCATAGACGACAGAGAGTCTTGTGTGTTCTCTGAATCCTGCTCCTTCTGTCAGGTGCGTGCCTATTCAGACAATCGAAAGGTTGCCTAATGCAGAAACGTATCTGAGCTGTGAGAACCCCCACGACTGGAACTCTTGGAATTGCCTCGCTGTTTGCAGTCACCACTTCGTTCAACAGCACGAGAGAGCAACAGACAGATAGACAGACAGACAGGTTAGGCCTCCCCCTTTCCCCCTAACTTGCCCGATCTTCCACTCTGGTTCCCCTTGAGCAAAACATCCCCCCCTAAGCAACGCTATCTTTGCGGATCCCGTCGATGCGCACCGACAGCATTCATATCTAATTACTTGTGGTTCCCTCACAGAAAACAACAACAAGAAGCTTGCCCACCAAGACTTCACCTAGCTCTACTTAGGTAGTGTGTCTCTGTCTTGTTGTGCCTGGCGGGGTATTTTTGTGGCAGTAAAGGTAGGTGCTCTCCTTTATTATCCGGGCGGCCGGGAGAGACAAGTCTCATGGTCCATGGTACATACTGTACCATCCATGGATTCAACCATTCATGGATCAGCCGGCAGCTCCTTATTAAAGTTCAAGCGCTGACGTCGTGTACATGACCAGCTAGCTACAGTAGCTATACGGGCAGTACGGGTTACGGACCGTCTCCAAAACGCCAACGCCCCGACCGTATCCGCAGCGCCGCCTCCTGAGAAAGGGTCCTGACTCCTTAGACCCCCAAACGCCGATTTCCTTCCTAACGGCCCAAGCTTACACCCCTCTGCGAATATTCAACCCCTCTTCCCTTCGAGCTATACACCTAGAAACTTTGCGGTAAATTTCTTGCATCCGTTGTACAAATCACAACACACGAATCCCTTCTTCTTTACGAGGCAGCTCTTCCTTTACGCACTGCTCCCCGCATCGCCCTACGTCAGGCCTGCTACGCCCTTCAACCTGTCCGCGACAACTTCACCTTGGCCTTGGCCGCTTCACCATGTCGTTCAAGGTCAAGGCTCTCTACGACTACTCCTCCCCACACGAGGATGATCTCAACTTCGGTATTGACCAGATCATAACGATCACGGATGAGGAGGATGACGACTGGTACGGCGGCGAATACGTCGACGAATCTGGTGTGAAGCATGAGGGTCTGTTTCCCAGGAACTTCGTCGAGAAGTACGAGCCGGTTGCTCCGCCTCGGCCCACTCGGACAAGAACAAAGAAGGAGCCTGAACCAGCTCACGAAGAGCCAGCTCCTGCTCCCGAGGAACCTGCTGAGCCGCCAATGTCCCCGAAGCAAACGAGATCGGAGCCTGTGACTGAGCCTCCCGAGCAAATTTACACCTCTCCGCCACCTCTGCCGGCCGAGCCTAGGTCTCCCATCGCCGCGGCTCCTCCCTCTGTGCCAAAACCAGCTGAGCCGGAGCTTCCCCTTTCCCCACGTCAGGCTCCCGCGGACGCAGTCGCAACGTCTCCTCCGAGAGCTGCGCCCGTTAAGAGCGGGCCGCCACCCGCCGCGCCGAAGCCGACCAGCAACTCCTTCAAAGATCGTATCGCTGCCTTCAACAAGTCTGCTGCGCCACCAATTGCTCCGTTCAAGCCTGGTGGACTTGGTGGCTCGTCGAACACCTCGAACTTCATCAAGAAGCCTTTCGTGGCCCCACCTCCCAAGGGCAACACTTACGTTCCCGTCCAGCGCAGCGCCCCCGTCGCTCCTGTCTACCGCCGAGACGAAGACCCCGAGATCAAAGAGAGGGAGGCTGAAAATGTAGAAAATGCTCAGAAGGCAGGATTGCTTCCATCTGAAACAAAGGAGGCCGCGGACGAAGATGAGCCTAAGCCCATGAGCTTGAAGGAGCGAATGGCTCTGCTCCAGAGACAGCAGCAAGAGCAGGCGCAGAGACATGCAGAGGCCGCGGCCAAGAGGGAGAAACCGAAACGCCCCGTTACTAAGCCCCGGATGCCGAGCCATGATACTCCGGCGGAAAGCGCCGATGAGGAAGGAGTTGCGCAGCCACCAGTCTCCGAACGCAAAGACAGCGTTGAGACGGGAAGTAGGCACTCCGTGGATGAGTCGCACCCCCCGAGGGTTCCGGCCCAGCCTCGTCGGAAGCATAGCGTGACTTCAGAGCCTAGGGACGGGAACGAGGCGGATATGTCCGGCGCCGGAGAAACGACAGACTACCAGGAGGAACTCACCGAGCGTGAAGATAGTGACGAGAAGCCCCGCCGTCTCTCGCGATCCTCGACAGCAGGAATGCCACCAGCTGAGAAGGATGCAAGTGAACAAGTCGATGACATCGAGGAAGAAGAAGAGGAAGAGGACGAGGAGGCCAAGGAGTTCCGTCGCAAGGAAGAGCTTCGTGCGAGAATGGCCAGACTCGGCGGTGGGATGGGTATGCCTGGCATGTTTGGCATGCCCATGCCCGGCGCTGCTCCCTCGTTGCCGCCCAAGAAGAAGGCCTCTTCGTCTGAGAAGCGCAACAGCGAGGATTCCCAAACCGTGACATCACCGACGAATGCACCACCGGTTCCAATGATGATGGCTTTGCCAGGGATGGGTGTGCCTCGCAAACCTGAAGAAAGACCTGTTGCTGCGGAGGAGTCCGAAGCTGACGCGGAGGAGGCGGAGGAAGAGCAAATTACCCGCAGCCCTCCAGCTGGTGAGTTATGATACTGGCCACATTGAGTGAGAGCACAATGCTAACGTGCGTACAGTTCCCGCCGGCGCTCCTGGTGCTGCACCACCTATCCCTGGTGGACGTCCAGCACCACCTCCTGTGCCCGCTGAGTGTAGGTACCACCCCATAAGTCTGCCATGGACCAGTGCTGATAATGTGTAGCGCGACCCCCTCCCCCTCCGCCCGCTCCTGTAGCCAACGCACCGAAGTCCGAAGGCTCCGACTCGGATGATGAGTTGTCTGGACCTGGCGCAACTCAGTCCATGGAGACACCTCAGGGCGAAGCGCCTCCGACGGCTCGAGCCCCGCCACCCTTGCCCCCTATGGCCGCACCTGCTCCCCCTGTGCCTACTTCCCCGCGGATGCCCACGTCGCCTAGGTTCCATGATGACAATGCGACGCCGGCGTCGCCACCGAGCAGGAGAGCTAGCAGGCCCCCACCGCCTGTTCCAGGAACAGCCCCAGCGCCGCCATCTCAGGACCGGGCCCCGCCCCCACCTCCTCCCGGCGGCCTGCCTCGGACTTCCCTGTCCTCTGATCGTCCCGTGACGCCCACCAGACCAACGGCCATACCCGAGGATGACAGTGATGGGGAGGTCACGGAGTATGAAGGAGACTACGACACCGATATTGCTTCTTCAGTGCCGCACAAAGACGCATTGAAGTCCCATGGTCGCGAGTCCAGCTTCGAGGACACGTTTTCAGTTGCATCTCCAGGAGGAGCCCCTCCGTCGTTGCCTCCTCCCCTACCATCCGCAGCTGCCCCGAGGGCCGTTCCTCCTCCACCTCCAGTGCCAAGTCAGCCTCCTACCGAGACTCGGCCAGACACCCGAAAGTCTGTTGATGCACCTCGAGTGGCTCCTCCGCCGCCGCCGCCAGCATTGGACACCTCGCAGGCTGACTATGATCCGTTCAACTACACCGCGATATCACCCAGGGCTCCTGCCCCGCCTGCATTTTCCCAGCCTCCGCCCCCGCCCCCTCCGGCAGAGGCATCATACGTTCCTGCTGATACGCCTTCGTACGATTCGCCCTCTGAAATCAGAAGTCCTCCAGCCCCTTCTACCGGTCGTGCGTCCCAGCCTGCATCTCGTGGCTCCATGGATATTCGCACCAGCAGGCGATCTGTTGACATGCTTAACAGGCCTTCTATGTCTATGGAGTCCGGCTTCGTTGCAAATGATATTGATCTGGCTCCTCAGTCCGGATGGTGGCTGCAGCCAAAGGGGCTGCCGCCACAGCTCCAGGGCCGCAAGGACATCTTCTTTGAATCAGATGAATCCCAGTCAACCCAGCGCGGCACAAAAACAACCGTAACTAAGGACGTTTACGTTCTATTCCAAGACTACTCGCAGACTGTTATCACAGTGCGCTTTGATCCTCAGGACGCTAATGACGTCCACCTGGAACAGCGTCACGAGAGTCCTCCTCGCAGTCTGCGCCAAGATCAGCTGGAGGAATCGTACGAGCGTTTCGGCCGTCCTATTTCAGAGGCTGTCGCAGCGAAGAAGGATACAGTCGTCGGAGATGGCACGCCCCAGGGACTCGTCTTTGAGCTTCTGAAGCCCTTCAAGGACGCCCTGCTGCCTGTCGGCACCCGCGCCTACGGCGCACTGGTCTACTCCAACCTGGCCAACGCCAGCACGACACAGACGGACCAGATCCGCCCCGGCGACATCATCACGGTCCGCAACGCCAAGTTCCAGGGCAAGCACGGCCCCGTGCACACCAAGTACAGCATGGAGGTGGGCAAGCCGGACCACGTGGGCGTGGTGGCGGAGTGGGACGGGACAAAGAAGAAGGTGCGCGCGTGGGAGCAGGGCCGCGAGAGCAAGAAGGTCAAGCAGGAGAGCTTCAAGCTGGATGACCTGCGGAGCGGCGAGGTCAAGATATGGCGCGTCATGCCGAGGAGCTGGGTCGGCTGGGAGGGCCAGAACTAGGAGATGGGCTCCGCGTCCATGCCCATGCACATGCCCATGCCCATGCCCATGACGACGACGAGGTGCACGGGGGGAAGGTGGTACACCGGCAGAAACAACAACAATAGCGGGTCGTGCTCCCCCGGCAGTGGGAGGAGCCGGCCGGGTTCCCCCGTGAAACACTCGGGCGTTGTTGTTGTCCCGCCGTCGTCGGCTCGGCTCTCGAGACGGTCGACGGAACGGTCCAGTGGGAGCTACCACTCGAGTCCGTCACGACAGAAGAGTCTGAACTGGAATTATTGGTCCTAATGCTGTTGCTTGCTAGATAGAGCATCAGCGATGATGATGGGTAATTTTGAGGTGGAAGAAAGTTGAGGAGAAGGTGGGCATACCGCCCAGGGGGGGAGGGGACGAAGTTGTTGTTGTTGAAGAAGAGTGAGACTGTATGTGTAGTAGTCATTCTGTGTCTGTCGGCATTCAAGTTTATTTTTTATCCAAAACAGAGCAGCAGGCAGCATGTGTGGGGGCTGGTGTGTGTATGTGTGTGTAAGTGCATTTTACGGCAGAGGCTCATTGTCCCATTATCATCGTTACCTATCGCATAACGGCACGGTACATTATCCGATCGTTTTCTTTTTTGGGGTGCCGACTGTTTGTTTAGGATTTTTGTAAGGACCTACAGACATACACAAACACTCGAGACACATACATAGTTTGGCTTCTTGTGTTTTGTGCAAATTGTATTTGTATCGCCTCTCACTGGTCTGCTTCAAGTGTCTTCTAGTGATCACCCGGTCTTGTTGTTCAGGAGGATAGATAGGTGGCCGGCTATGCCGTCCTTGCGGATTACGCTGCGTATACCAGGCTGCTTTGTCCTTCATCAAATACAAACAGATTTGGAATATTTTCTTGCCCACCAAGGTTCCTCGCTTCTCGGTTCTTCCACTCCTTGGAGCGATGAAAGGGGGTCTCCATGGCCAGTTGATGCCACAGTAGACGATGTTGTTCTAGGAACGTATTTAATGGTGTTCTTGATTGTTCTTCACATTAGCCTTTCACCATCACAGTATGTACATGTATATATAACCAAAAGGGTTGAGAAGAACTAGTAGGCAACTTATATATCAACCTGATAGTACTCAATGTTTATTACACCAAGCTACCGTACTATCTTCTTCGTTAATTACAGGTATATATCTATATATTGAGCTTTTGACCTCAGTCGAACCACCTGAGATATCGTCGAATGTAGTGGGCAACTCTCGAGTTGTGGCCTCCCAGAAGTCTTCCCTCGATAACAAGGTGAACAGTGAAAGGCAAAGGCTCTTGTTGCCAATTAATGAGGCCTTCTGGAGAGGATCAAAGATCGATAGTGTCCGTAGTAGAAACAAGCCTTCAAAGTTTATATATCGGTTTGTGGTACGACCGAGTCCCTGAGGGATGGCTTGAAAGGTATGATAACCGATGGAGCAGGTTCACAACAACGTCAAGGCTCGGATGATCGTCTAGTAGCATAGCATCCACTTCGATCCATAGATGGCCTCATCGGCGTCCAGATCGAGCCAGGATGCACAGATCTGTGTACAAGTGCAAGCGTCCTATCTTATCACCGACGCACCGAGATGACTACCCGCCATTTATGTCCACATGTTGGATTTCTTATGCAGTTGTTGGCGGTCTAGGAGACTATGCCGGCGTACTGGACACCGATACTATGTATGTATGTGTAATGTGTATTTTACTTGGAGAGCACAAGGTTGGAAACTATTCAACGCCAAACATCCCGAGGTCTTCAAAAGCGATACAAACTATGATCATCTCCTCACAGGATTGTAAAAGACTGTCCATGTAAAGGAGCGGTACAGACCTCCTGTCCTTCATGATTAGTCTCCAATCAGGGCACTGTTCGTCCATCATGCTCATAAAACGGATTTAGCGAATGCCGTTGGAGAGTTACATAATGTATATCTCGGTAGCATTTAGCAGTCGTCAGCTGCCTCATCTGGCAGCTCGACCGCGAATTGGCCCGGCCCCGACCACTAAATTGACGACGAAGTACCCAGGTGTGCCTTGAAGAAGATTCGATCGTGCTAGAGTGGTAGGTAGGTAGAGTGTTGGTCACAAATCCGTGAACCGGTACCCCATACGACCATCGGTCCACCAAGGTGGATATAGCAAACAGATTTGCCATGGAGAATGTGATGAGACTATCTGGTTCTTGAATGTTACAAATCTTGATATCTTAGTAAGAGTAAAGACTTAAGTTATATAGGCTGAATCTGGTGCTACGGTGCCTATATCGACCTTGGAACTAGTATGCCTATGCATATCCAAGAATGTACTCCGTGCCAGGTGAAAGATGTATATGCTAAGTAAATAACCATGGTCGAGATTATTTCTGCTGAATCGGGGGAGGTGAATGGTGCAACGCGTGGATATACGTTCTCGGCTATATCGTATATACGATACGATGGACCGTATAAGTGCCCAGAAGACACGCGTTCACTACGTGATATCCAGGGTTTATTACGCAGTAACTCATCTCCTGTTTACGTTTGGGTGGACCGATTACCATGCTTTTTGCTTGTAAGGGACATCGGGATGTGACGATGTTTTGTTCCCTTCTTTACCCCTGTGGAGCTTCGTGGGCTTCCATCTCTAGTATTAGACTCAGGGGCTTCGGGATGAGGCTCATGATCCTCTTATAGATGGCCTTTCTTCGCACGACTGCACTTGGATCCTGGACTTCTTCACTACACGCGACAAGTGGCGAGCTTGGGATGCAGACATTTCCTATGCCAATACCTTGGTCGTATGAGAACAGTCATTCATTGTATTGTTGATCGGTGGCGGTCCTTTTAGATTTCTTTCAACCGGTTCCAGGTCAATTTACCTTGACCATGTCGCTCTCTCAACTCTGCACCATTTCCAACGTGGCAGCAGCTCTGCCAGCCAACAGTGGCATCCTCGGCGTCAACCTCATCCCCTCCTCCATCACCGCTAATATTGCCAACTCCTCCTCCCCTTCTAGCAGCGGTGGCATGGGTGGCATGCCCACGCGCAAGCGAGATGACCCCAGTACCACCACCACCTACTGCAACGTGACCGTGCAGTATTCACACACCGGCAAGGACGACAACGTCCTCCTCTGGTACACCTTCCCGGCCCCGGACAACTTCGAAAACCGCTTCTACCAGGGTGGCGGTCATGGGTACTCCGAGGGGACGAGCAACCCCACCGGCGGTCTTTCGTACGGCGCCGTCTCGGGGAGCACCGACTCGGGCTACGGTGGCTTCACCAACAGCCTCGACGAGGTCGTCCTGGCCGGGAACGGGTCCCTAGCCTGGGACAACATCATCATGTTCGCCTACCAGGCCCAGGGCGAGACGGCCCTGGTCGGAAAGGAGTTGGCCAGGGGCTTCTACGGCCTGCCTGACGACACCAAGATCCACACCTACTTCGAGGGCTGCTCCGACGGAGGACGTGAGGCCATGAGCCAGGCCCAGCGCTACGGCGACGTCTACGACGGCATCATCGCCGGCGCCCCTGCCTTCCACCACGCCCAGCAGCAGACCAACCACCTGACCTCGTCCGTCACCGAGGTCGTCATGGGATATCATGCTCCTCCCTGCGAGATGGAGAAGATCACGAACCTCACCATCCAGGCCTGTGACCCCCTGGACGGGCGTACAGACGGCGTCGTCTCCCGCACTGACCTCTGCCTGCTGAACTTCGACCTGTCCACCGTCGTCGGCGAGCCGTACTATTGCGCCGCCGCGACGAGCACATCGCTCGGGTTCGGTTTCAGCAAGCGTCAGGCTGGTGGTTCTACCAGCAGCGCACAGCCTGAGCAGAATGGAACCGTCAGTGCAGAGGGTGTTGCTCTCGCCCAGAGACTCTACTCCGGCCTGCAGAACTCTAAGGGCGAGCAGGTCTATCTGCCATGGCAGATTGCCTCGTCCTTCGATGACGCCAAGACCACATATGATGTATGTTTGCAATATGATGAAGCTGAACTCGTTCCTCCTTTGCGTTCTGGTTATAATCCTGGTTATTTTGATCGCGCAGGGTATGGCTAACACTTGACAGAATACCACTGGCTCCTGGGGCGTCACCATACCCTCCACGGGCGGTGTCTTCGTGACCAAGTTCGTCCAGCTCGTCGACATCGACAACCTGGCCTCCCTGGACAACGTGACCTACGACGACCTCTACCAGTGGATGTACGCCGGCTACCTGCGCTACTACGACTCCCTCCAGACCGGCTACACGGACCTCACCCTCTTCCGCGACAGCGGCGGCAAGCTGATCCACTACCACGGGGAGTCCGACCCGTCGATCCCACCTCCCTCTTCGGTCCGCTACGTCGAGGCCGTCCGCAGTGCCATGTACCCGGACACCCCCCTGAACGAGTCCTTCTCCGCCCTGTCCGACTGGTACCAGTTCTACCTGGTCCCGGGGGCCGCCCACTGTGGAACCAACTCCCTCCAGCCGGGTCCGTATCCCGCGGACAACTTGCGGACCATGATCAACTGGGTCGAGGGCGGCGTGAAGCCCGCCCGCCTGAACGCCACCGTCAGCTCTGGAGACTACAAGGGTGAGACCCAGATGCTGTGCCAGTGGCCCAATCGCCCCATATGGTCTGGCAACTCGTCCTTCAGCTGCGTGTTCGACCGGGCTTCCTATGACTCCTGGCAGTATGACCTGAACGCCTGGAAGATACCGGTCTACTAATTGTCCTGCCGTGTCGAAAAGACTGTACACACTTCTCTGAACATGTTCCAGCGGTTTGTTGACCCCGGTTGCCTTGGAGGACGAGAGTGGGATGGGGAAATGATGCTTCGGGATGAATGTGATTTGTATTCAGATGTACATAGGTCGTCGCGTTGGTGATGGCCGTCAAATCGAGGAGGGTTCTCATCGCCACCGTTCAGATACTCAAGTCTCACTTCCTGACTGATAATATTCATCCTCTGTTGGGCGGACACGTATGGATTGCCACTCACGTAACATGACATATTAGCCATTAGGCCAGAATACCGGACCACTAGTAGGAGCCCCTTTTCACGCCAATTTCCTCCCCGTTGCCCCCGAGCAGCACGAAGGGTGACTGCAGTCTCAGCTGGTCAAGGAAGCACCACATCGTAAGCATGACCATATGTAAAACAGAACAGATATTCAGCTTCCCTTTGTTCATACGTCGCCTCCAATTCAGCGACGTGGTTGAAACCATCACACGTCAACATAGCGCGGCCGTCGTGTAGCTCGACCCGCATTGACTACAGAAAACAATACTACGGCGGCATGGCGAAGATTCGTGCCATGAAACCTCGGGATTTTCTGACAGATGCTGTGGAACAGCACCAATCGCAACAGCGTCAGCATCGAGTCTAGCCTCTCCGCGGGATCTGGGCGAAATTCATCACTGCCCAAGAGACACCGCTCGGGGAATGACGACAGACACGATGGACTGAAGACTGGTCTTCCGGGTGACTTTCTTGACCATGCCTTCCTCGCGTCTTGAGAGGACCAAAGCCAACGGATGAGACTCAGGGCTATGTTTCTCCCGGCCCCTTGGGCAGAAAGACTTGGTCCGACTGGCACCTCGTGCCCAAACTTGGCTAGGACTTGGCCCCTTCCTGCAAACCAGCGGACAGGAGGGATGGGGCGGGATGACAAGCCAATGCTTGCGACCATCCTCGTGCTGCCAACGGAGGGTTTGATGGCGGAAAGATTGGCCACAAATCTTGATGCGCCTCTATCACCCGGGCAAGGACAAGACCAATTCCGGTCCAGTCACTGAGCACCTTCCAGCGATAGAATCTTGTCTAACCTCTCCCTCCCATTCCCGACGCGGACTTGCCTTCCGACGCACATGGACCCATGTGCAAAATGCTGACGACAGACCCGGAAGACCCGGTCATGGATAACGTGGTCAGGAGTGACATTGGACACCCAAGGCCCCCCCGACTCCCAATGCCGGAGAATTCTGCGAGACGAGGAGACGCTGTGCACGTGTTGCAGCCGTTGACTGCAAGTCATGACGCAATCCTGTAGGAGAAAATAAATGCAGGCACACTTGTACCATGGAAGGTGGTGAGAGGAAGGGCAAGCGACGAGCAAGGGGTGTGCGTCCATGGGATAAAGAAGCATCCACATTGGACCTCTTGTCCGAGCATCGATTACCACAGCATCGAAGTGGTGTTCTCGCCGCCAGCATCCAGAATCCGCCCCTTGCGAATCAATCCCCTTAACATCAGTCTTTCGTAAGATGAAAAAAATTCCGCAATGATAGCGTATACACTATATGTCGAAGATCGACCGATTGCCCCCTTCTTCCACAGCCCATGGAGGCTATCTGGCTCAAGTGCTATCAGATGTCGTCTATACGGGACAATCATTTGAAAGAATCGGCGCGCTTGAAGCGTCGGATATGCACACACATTTTGGCGTCGCTGATCTCCTTAGAGCGTCTCCAGAAGCGGATGGGGCTTCCCGTGAGTCCGCTTTTTCCTCTCTCAACAAAGATGCCCTGCGGGAAAGCAAAACAACAAATTCTGATAGGACGTCATCGGTATTCGGACTTATGTAGTTTGTTGGTTGACCGAAGTCGATCGCCAAGGCCAGCCAGTCAGCTTCTATCGGGAAGGCCGTTGCAGTTCTCCACATTGAAGATCAAACAAGCATAATTCCTGAGGGGAGCTTGAAGCTTCTCATCGCCCTCGTGACGCTCCAAGCAAATTGGAGATACGGCTTCACGATAGGTAGTGGACGGGCGAGAAACCTTGCCATCAACAGCAGTGTTCGGCGTTATGCTTGCGGCCAATCTCTTCCCCCGTTTGATCTTAATACACATCGACTCATAGCACATGGCAACACGATGGTCGGCGAGCACAAGTACGATGGCGGGAACATGTGTCAGCGTCATTGGCAAGGAAGATCATGGCGTCAGACGCAGCACAGACGTTTGTGGGAACGGGGGACCGTGAGACCAGGTGTTGCTTCTGGTGGCCGTTGCGAAGGAGAAAAGCAAAGAAGTACGACGAAAGTCGGCTGGCTGGTTTGAGAAGGGCACCGCATCTCTGACGTCCCGGATCCCAGGTCGACTGCTGCACCGCCGAAGATGCATATTGCGGGGGTCCAAACAGAGGCCAGAGGAGAGATCAGATGCTCATGTTTGCTTGATGCAGTTCAACCATGGCACAGCACACGATGCGATGGAAGGGTGAGGCTGCTGGCCCAAGCTCCCGCGGTGCGATGCAACGCTGTGGTCTAGAACCCCGCCTCAATGCCGTCAGTGAATGGCGGGGGGATGACACGACGGAGATAACCAGAGTTGACATAACTTGAAGAATATCTTCTAGCACGGATCAATCGTGGAAGTTCCGTAGATAGCATGTGTCCCAATCCTGATGTTGAACGAATGACGGCGTTCAAGGGGAATGCCCAACCCAGCCCAACAGTCGAAGGTCGCGGCATACAATCAATTTCTCTGCCAATAAAGGCGTGGCCTGCCGTGCCGATAATCGCATTAGTGGGATGAGAGGATGTGAGGCGACGATGGCCCTGGAGGGATCGCTCCGTTATATGGCTATACAGCCAGAGGCGGCCCAAAATCCGTCACAAGGGGCAATCGACAATTATGCATGAATTCCCGAAGATCAGATAAGCCTAATTCATGAGATGCTTCCATAAGGATGCAGACAACAAACCAATGGCGGCGCGAAGCTGTAAGGCGCGTTTTGACGATCAAGGGTCGATGGCTGTAACTCATGAGCCAGTCGACGGTGACGATAGGATCAATTGGAAGCCGGAGGTAAGGCGGGGAGAGGGACTACCAGCGAGAGATCCATCCTGTGTCAACTAGCCTCTTTTGGGCAGGTTGATGCTTGAAGGCGTGGAAGTTTCAAGAAAACACAAATTGTTTCCGGCGCTCGGATGCTATCGTCGGTTCCCATTGTGGGTTGACAGGCGCGAATTGTGCGGAGCAGTTGCGTGACCGAGTACGTGGGGAAAAACCGCCAGAAGTGGCCTAGGTGAAAGTTGCTTTACCAGACACACGGGACACCGTCCGGCAGCGAGCCGCAATTGCACAGGCTTGAAACCGACATGGCGACCACTCAAGTCATGCCACAAATCCCAAAAGGCTGTGGGCCCAGCAAGATACGGTCAAGATACAGCAGCACCTGCATTTGGAAACAGGTACTCGGGCCTGACGGTCTCACGATGAGGACCCTCCAATAGCTGGAGATGCCCCTCCTGGCACGTTGACCGTGCAGGACAGCACAACACCTGGCTTCCCAGAACAGGACAAGACCTCGTGATGAAGCACCAAGTATGTGCGGGTGCGGAAGCTAACGGTATGGCATGGCAACAGCACCTTGACTCGGGCCGTGTTGGGAGAGGGGCAGGAATACTCTCCAGCGTTGTGACGACCCGGTGACGCGACAAGCGCAGACTGTGGCGGTCTCGCAATATCGCCGTGGTCAACATTGGCTGCGAGCATGCGAGGGGTGGTCATCACCATCATCATCATCATCATCATCGTCCACAAAGTCAGTGCGTCAGCACACCGCTTGGTGCAAGGCGTGAGAAACCTTGCGGGCGGCAGAAGCAAGAGGCTTAAAAGTATTAGGCATCTGATAAACGCAGTTTGGCATGTAGTTCGTCGATAGCTCGTGGGATTAAACTCAAGGGATTAGTGGGATAGATGCCACTGATGCCGTGGCATTGTGGCTGACGACCCACACCACTCCTTCGGCCCCAAGCCTCGTCTCTCCAGCTGCGTCCGTCTCTCGGATGAGGCAGCTGGGCCGACTATGTATCTTGACCGGCTTCATCGCACGGGCAGAATGTGAGAATTTACCCAGTGAACGGTTCGTATGTACGCATTATGCAGAATAGGAGAGGGCATGCTTCTTCTTCTCCACGGTTGATGCGAACCAATGGGTCCATGACGATGAGCTGCGGCCCTGGCGAGTTGCAAGCTAGATAAACGATGATGTTGATACGTCCCGTATAGTAGGTACATAGATAGTTGTCGTTGGGCACTGACGACGTGCGGCCAGGGAGCCAGGGAGCTCATGGCCCGTGAATAGCATGGTCGTCATTGTTCATTCTGCCACGTTCCGTTAAAGAGGGTCCCCACCCCGGTGCTATTGCATCCTGGAGTTTGGAGTTCATCCAGGGTCTTGGGAGAGCTGAAACCTGCAATCGTCATTGTGGATAGGGTTAAACCATTGCCGAGCAAGATGTCTGTGTGTGCCGTTGTTCTTCCTGGTCCACGGCCAATCCGTAAAACTCGACGACTGTCGTGGCCCGTCTGTAGTCGGCCACGGTCCCACGGGTAAATGGGAGTAGAATGAGGGAGCCAGGAGAGATTCTCGGTGCCGCCTGCCGAGCTCCAGCTTGTTGCATAACGGCGGACTTTTGAAGCAAGCACGGCTTCGCTGTTCGTGCACACGGCACGAGGATTTTCTGACAGGATGGGAGGGGCCGATGATGATTGGTGAGAATGCCGAGGTGCTTCTTTGGTGCTGGTGCTGGTGTTGCATCATGCATTTGGCGACCCGTCGCACAATCGTTGGTTCCAGAAAAAGAAATTCGGACGATGCCCTTCTGCCCTCTAGGATTTGTGGATTGGATACAAATGATCCAGATTTACTGCATATACGTATGTACGTATGTAAACATGGCAGTCATGGAAATGACATTGGTAAATAATTAGTTAGTTAGCAAGCAAGCAAGGAAAGGAGAAGCGTAGCCGACGATGTACTGTGTATGGTGTGGGAGACGTCAGGTATCAATTGAATGACAAATTGACACATTGACGAACTGGCAAACACATTGACACATCAATTGACAGATGTCAACGTTGGTCGGTCGATCCTCTGGGCAACATTCATACCGGTTATGTAGGTATGTATGGTATGTACGATAAGTACGATATGTATGATATGTATTATGTATGTATGTGTGGTCTTCAATCAAGGTGCTAGACGTGTTTAAACGAGCTGACGAGAGAAAAGAGAGCAGACAATAAGCGAAGAGGACCTCAGGAGAGAGGGCAGAAGAGGGGAAAGAATGGAGAGCAGAGAACAAAAAAAGAGGCGTCGACAAGGGGATTTCTCGAATCTCGATTTGTTGCATGTATGATGGTGGTGGTGTGGTGGTGTCCAGACTAGGAAGTCGCGATGAGGGAGGGGGAGGTTGACGACTTGAGACTGGCAGAGAGACTGAGAGACTGACTGGGCAGAGATCGGGAAGGCGTGATGTCTCTTTCCCGGGCTAGCCCCGATATGTACACATATACACTAGGTACGTCTACACACCTGTTGAATCTGTACCGTGTGGTACCGTAATGACGGTAAAAGCTTCGAAAGTGACTACTACACAAGTACCCTATACAGAAATGTACCCAGTCTGGGCGGCACAGCCTTGGAACCCTTGGAATGCCGGCCAGTATTCTAGCGCTGGAATGCCTCGCTTCGAAATGCCCTGTATAATCAATCTTCCCCCCCTCCAGTACCTAGGTAGGTGACCCCCCTCCCCTCTAAACAACCTTGGAAGCCCGCCCAGGGGCCTGCCCTTACATAACCTAGGTATGTACAACAAGTAGGTGCGTGCTCAGGGTGCGCTGAAAAAAAAGCATACCACGCCACCAGCAGGCTGCGGTGGAATGACGGTAACGCGATGCTTTCTACAGCGGTGTTTTACAGTGGCATGTTACCTACCATGTCCCCTAACAGCAGTTCCCTTCTGTCCCACCAGTTCACCCACTCAATATGTCGTCCATCTGCTAAGAGCTGCATGTAATCAATCCGTAATTGGTAA
>LKEA01000012.1:346051-371430 GCA_003795315.1 Cytospora schulzeri | reverse complement strand
AATGGAACATCCGGAAGGGATGATGGGAAAAAAGATAGTGGGGGAAGTGGGAGGAGGTTGGTGGGCAGGTTTAACCGGGTCTCACTCACTTCACGGAGAAAACTACCGGTATCGTCCGCTCTCCTCTTGATGTGACTGACAACCCCGGCCATGCCGGTTGTTACTTAGGTAGCATCAAGTGGTCGGTCTACAGTAACTCGGTGGGTTCTTGCTGCAAGTGTGGGATCCTTACCGAACTCTATCTTGAAGAACTGGGGAGGCGAAGCTCCCAGCCTGCAGCCAAAAAAAAAAGAAGAAAAAAAAGAGGACATCTTGCCTTCTTCAGCCCTAAACATGTGCCGCCCGCCCACGTTCCCGCCACTCCCTCGCCTTCATCCCTCATGGGCGGCACCTGGGCACCTTGTTAAGGGGGGTGGGTATGATGTCGAGAGCCTGTCTGCGGCCAACCAAAGGTGATAATTGTTTCCTTTGTGATAATCTTTTGCAAAACACCTAGAAAGTCAGCCTGTCAGCCATGCAGAAAGGCGGGCGTCTGGATGTCTCAGGGGCAAGGAGACACACCATCAGCCCTAGCAGTGCCCACTTTCCCGCCTTTTCGGTGTATACATACATGTGAAGCGGGTAGTATGTAAGTGATGGGTGATGCGACTAGCCGTTTCAAGGAAGGCAGCATTTGTTCGGTCTTACAGCAGACGAACTGGTTCGCGGCATCTGACGGCAATGTCGACATCCGGGCGGTCGAAATATGGGAAGCGAGGGCGAGTGAGTGGGTGGGGACCGACAACGGTCTACATACATCTATGTATTTATGTAGCTGACCAGATCTAGGGCCTGCTTTTCGAACTACATACCACCACCGGGAACGTACCCCGGATAGACCATGCTGATTGTCGTCCTTGAGTTCTGGAAGACTCGAAGCTGACGGCCTCGGGCTCGTGCATACTTCGCAAGTGCCAGTTCCACCGCATCAACATGTCCCGAGGCCCAGATGCGCGGGTCACTTGACCGGCCTTGGGTTACCTATGCTTTTTCAAACCTGAATCTGGGGAAATGAATGAGCAGAGGAGTGAGGGTGATTGCATTGGAGTGGACGGTGTATGCACGTCAGGTCTCGAGATTCGGGTTCTCCGATGCTACCTTCGTCGTCCGACCAGAGACTGATACCGTGAACAGGCGAAGATCGCCGCTGGTTGCGTTTTTGTCATGCTTTCCTTGTATTGAACACGAATCATTACCAGTACAACCTCTTTATATCAGGCGTAGAGTTTTATGCTCCCAACGACCTTGTCCATCAGGCCTTGCATTGTATCTGTGCGCAACGCCTAGCCTCTGGAAAGTATCTTTGCCGCTACTATGCTCCTCCACCTTTTGTAGTATCAGGGCAGTCATCATATGCTGTGTGCGGTCTTCGACAATCTTCAGGAGGTATATCTTGGATTGAGCAATGTCCTCCTCTGAGCAGGTTGTATATTGGTCTCGCAACATGTCCCCGTACTCCACGGGATTACCGTTGATGGGGACGATCTTCAAACCTTTACCCCGACGACCGGTGACAAGAGCGATAGGGCCCTCAAGGTCGATCCAGCCGCTCGTGACTGTGGAAATAGTACCCGGAGGATAATACTCACAGTGCACCGATATTACTGACGTTTTATGTTTAAACATCTCTCGAGGCCACCTGCAAGCAAGGTCGAATACTACCGACCCTTCCAGTGAAGCCCAGCTCCATGACGGTGCGCGGTAAGCCGTTAGGGATTCGAGAGACCTAACCCTAGATGAATACCACAACAGCGTCGTTGGCAGGTCTTCTAGCCACATGCCAGCGATGTACTCCTTCTTGGTTGCCCGTCTATATTTCTCTGCTAGACCGGCTAGGGCAGGGAGCCTATCCGTCTTGTTGGTGATTTTGCGTCTGGTGAACTCCTCGACGATATCATACCAGGACATGTCGGTCCCAAGTAGGTTCGGAGCTCTACACAATGGGTTGATTGTCATCTGTCGATGTTCAAGCTCATTACCATAGCCTTCGAAACAGTCCCACAGTGTCATGTCATTGATACTATTCCATGATATTGATTAGTAAACCTGAAAACAAAACGATCAAGGACTGTTTTCTGTCGTGAGTCGCAAAATATATCTTGCCAAGCTTGAAGCTCCCGAAAATACGACACCAAGGACAGACATATGTGGATAGGCCACAGAAAATACGTACTGCAGGACGCGCGGAGACAGGAGCCACTCCTGTAGCGCCCAAGCTCGGGTGAGCCAGGAAGTCCTTTTATATCGATACACGACGCAGTCCCAGCCGTCAGCCAAGAATCTTGAGGTACCATAGGCTGGATCCATCCATAGGTGTAGAATCCTTTCCTCGCCTGTGCCTTTATCCGTGTATTTCAGTCTGGTGGTGGTCTCGCTCAAAGATACAGGCTTTGACAGCCCGTCAGGCAGCTCATCCGGTGAGTGGATCGGATCATCTGACTGTTGTTGCAGCAGCAGTTTCTGTAGAAAGCTCTCGGATGAGTTTTTACACAGGTGGATTGCCAAAGTCAAGGCCGACTTGCTGTATATCCCGGCCATACTCGACGCTTCTCGTAGCCAGTCCTTATCATCGTCCTGGATGATACATAGTGAGTCGACCCATAAATACCGGAAACCTAGCTTGCTGCAGAGCTTGATAGCATCGCTAATCGTCGCCGGCAGACTATGTAGCGGGATCGATTCCAGATGTTGAGCGAGATTCAACGTAGTGGTCATCGACTTTTGGGAAACAGGCCCCCAGCAGTAAGAGAGGCACGCGTATACTCCTTCGCTGCCATTTGTCTCGATAAGCCGAATGCCTGTAACCTCTCCTGTAGTTGTATCCGACGAGATATCCAACACTCGGATAGGTAGATTTGGAACCAGCCCAAGATGCGTTCCGAAATGTGTACGACATGTCTCGTGTTTGGCGGCACAAGTCCTCATCCAGCGACGGACCAATGCTATATAGGGCTCCGAAAGAAGGTCCCGTGCTGGACCATAGTGGTTATGAGCAGAGTCCAAGGGCTCAGCCGGTGTATCGCGTAAAGAAACCTCACATCCTGCAAGTGGATCATCCTCAGATGCAAATTTGATCACGAGTGACACTTTTCCGGTTTCCTTACATATCCCCATAGGATTGTTGCACCAGGCGACCAGGAGAATCCGAACCCCTGCGCTGGCCGATGTCTTCAAAATGTTCAGGAATCCCTGATAATCGAGTTTGTCCTTTGCGTTCTCCATCTGGCGGATCACATCAATAGTATCACGGCCAACATCGAATGCATCCTCTCTGGAGCGTTCGAAATCTTCTGCCTTGGCCCATCTTCTATTGAGTATCGGTTTCCACTTGTCCGGTGTCTTGAAACGCGGGCCGCATTCTATTGCACGGTGTAGGAAGGCGCAGACCTGGCATCCTTTCCGCGCGGACTCTGTCAACAACACGAGATTTGGGTAGTGGAAGTAGACGTGACGGTATTTCTCGAGACATGGATCATGGAAGACCCGTCCACGCGGGTGGCCTTCTTCGGCGAATCCTCGACACACAGCACAGACTGACGATGCGCTGCTTGGGTTGGCTAAAGGTATCGTGTTCTCGTGGCTCGGGCCTGCTTCTGACTCCATCTTGACAGGTCTTTGTTTTGAGGATAGTTGGCTGGAGGTCAACTCGTTCGCAGACTTTGTGCTAGCTAAGGAATGAGGGAGTTTAGTTCTGCACTGGAAGAGGATGAATAGGACATACGAAGTGTAGCAGTTGAGGATTGAAGATGTTTGTACCCCGCGCGGGTCTTCTAGCACTATCACTGCAGCTGACTGCATATGGGCTACTCATTGCTATGCACAATACTGCGCTGCAATAGGCCCTGAGGTATGTTTTGGCATTTTCGGAGGGGGGGGTGGAGATGTGACGGTCACAGTGGCTGAGTGGGCGCCTCAAGCTATGGGTAATCAGGCCAAGATATTGCTAAAGTGAGCAGCCACTTAAGGCATAGAAGACTACTAGATGGATGGCATATCATAACAGCGAATTTATCTTCTTCTTCTTGACTGACAACAGTGGTCCAGGCACGATTAGGCATGAAATGCGAGGAAATGGCTTTGCAGCTTGTAGGTATTTGATATCTGACAGTGTCTATCCTATCGTTTACATGTATCGTTCAAAGACTCCCCAACTCCTGAATACCATCTCGAGGCTCCCGAGTCCTCAAGCAAAAGAACCACCACCAGCAGCATCTAGCACAATTGCTCATATGACCTTCCCTCATCCAATGGAACCTAATGCATGACAAACCCCCACTCTACGCCCTCTCATGCACCAACTTCCCCTTCACCCACACTCTCTTCGTATTCCTATCATCCCCGTTAAACAACCACTTGGCCACCATCTCCTCCCACGACTCCCACCCAAACACATCCACATTCCCTTGATCCTCACTCTCACCCTCACCCTCACTCTCCCCATCCCCAACACCACCCAGCCTGACAAGCTGCGCATCCCACTCCATACCCACCTCGAACCCACCCACCCTCCCCTCGAGCCCGACACACTTCGCCCCTCCCCTAGTAGCAAGGTACAACACCTCCTCCACGCTCAGCTTGGCCCCCTCATCTCCCCCCATGGCGACATGCCTGCTCACCAGGCTCGCCTGCCGGGCAGCCTCGAGCACACTAGGGCTATACCCCCCACTAACATCCGTCCCGAGCCCGACATCCACCCCCTTCTCCAGCAACCACCGCACCCGCGCCGCCCCGGACGCGAGGGCGCTGTTGCTACAGGGACAGTGACTCACCTTGGCGCCCCGGTCCCTCAGCAGCTCCGCCTCCCCCTCGCCGAGGTGCACCCCGTGCGCGAGGATGGTCCGCTCCCCCAAGAGGCCAAACGCATCATACACCCCGGCATACCCCCTACCCCCCCCGGACTCGGCGGGGAACATCTCCCGCACCAGGTCAATCTCCCCCTTGTTCTCGCTAACGTGCGTCTGCACCGCCAGCCCTTCCTCCCTCGCCAGGTCCCCCAGCGCCCTCATCGACGCGGGGGTACAGCTCGGCGCGAAGCGGGGCGTGACGATGGCCCGCACGATGTGACCCTCCGGGTCCCGCCGCCGCGCGTGCGCCACACACTCGCGCGTCCGCGAGAGCGTCTGCGAGGGGGACTCGTCCTTGTACCAGGCCGGACAGGTACGCTCCTCGTCCATGCACACGCGGCCCACCAGGGCCCTCTGGCCGCGGGCGAGACAGATGTCCAGGAGGAGGTTGGTGGCGGCGACGTCGATGGTGGCGTAGTAGGCGGCCGTGGTGGTGCCGTGGCTCAGGGTGCGCCGCACGCACCGCCCGTAGACGCGCCTCGCCTTGGCGAGGTCCCTGCCCAGCCCGGCCTCGAGGGGGAAGGTGTAGGTGTCGAGCCAGGCCAGGAGGGTCGACTTGCCGAAGATGCCCACGTTGGGGTACTGCGATGCGTGGATGTGCGTGTCTATGAAGCCTGGGAAGAAGAAGTTGACATCCTTCCCCTTGTCGCCAGCCTTGCCTGCTGTTGTGCCGCTGGTGGTGGTCGTGGTGGAGGTGGCGGCAGTGGTGTCATGAATCTTCACCTCGGCTGGGTTCCAGCCTAGCTTGGTGAATGTCTCGTCCAACCGCCCGCTATGACCGTCCACGCCCTCAACGGCGACGATCTTCCCCGTCGGACCGTCCACAAATACAGCTGTGCCATGCAGGTACTCTAAGTCATCAAGGGCCTTGGAGTGGATGAAGGTCCCTATGAAGACCTGGTGTGGAGGGGCTGTGGCGTTCATGTTGTGTAAACCTCGATAGAGTGAGAGAGAGTAGGACTGCAGAGAGAGGTTGTGTGTGTGTGTGTGTGTGTGTCTGTGTCTATGGCAAGGAGGATGTCCAACTGGTGTGATGATTGATGTTTGTCTTGCATGTGTGCAGCAGGGAATTAAATTGACAACTTGTCTGCAACGTTTTGTTTGTTTTTGTCTTGACCGGTCCGTGTTCCCTCTTTATTGAATTACTTAACAAGTACCCGAGAAGCAATTGGCGCTATCTTATCGTGAATCAGGAGCTCGTTTGATGCGTGTACAAAGTATGGAATAGCGTCTTTCGTCGTCCGCCCATCCGCCGTGGCACAATAAGTCTTTTTTCAGGTCGTTTCAGTTGTTGCTTGGTATGATATGATATGATTCAAATTGGACAGCACTCAGTGAATATTATTATATAAATGTCTAAAACCTCTTTTGATTTTTGTTTTATCTCCCGCAATTGCCCAGGAACTGTCATAACCATGTCTAATAAAGTACAATAAGTACACCCACTCAACTCACTGGTCTCAAATCTAAGTACACAAACATAAAGCAACCTTAAATCACGGCCAACGCCGGCACCCGCCCATGGCTTAAAACGGAAAACGGCCTGTCCCATTTATCCATTGCCTTATCAAAATCGTGCCCACATTCATTGAACAATTGTTACCTCATCACCGCCAAGCCTCCCTTATTATTAGACCCGATAGAAGCCCTTTTTCTGTTTTGTTTTTTCCATGTCCTAATTGGTCCAGAAACCATATTTGACTTCAGTCGTCCGATAGTCAAATATTTAATCCGAGTTGGCACCGTCCACGCCGTTGGTGGGGCCAGTGCCGTCTCCCTGGTAAGAGTCCCAGTTGGCCAGCACGTTGGCAATGCGAGGCGAGTTGGTCAACTTGTACACATCCTCAAAGTACTCCTTGGTCAGGGCGAAAGGCTTGGCCGTGACGTTGGGGATGTACTTGCCCACCAGCTTGGACGGGTCGATGGTGGTCTTGTTGATCTTCTTGAGCAGGAACGACCGGAATGGCTTGACACCACTGCGCAGGAAGGTGGAGTGGAAGGGCACGTCGATACCCTTGAGCGGGATGGTGGCGAAGCCCCTCTCCAGCTCCAGAGGCGTGGGCTTCTTCTCCGTCTGGGAGGCGCCCTCCTGGATGATCTGGACCAGGTGACCCTTGACCTCTTCCATAGACAGCTCGACCATCATCTTCTCGATGTCGATCTTCTGCATCTTGAGGAAGTTGCAGACAAAGCCGAGTGTGTCCAGTGCACGCAGGTCACCAGCGCACACGTACTGCATGTTGGCGATGTTGAAGTTGACAATCTCGAGCAGCCAGCCCGTTGCCTCCGCGATGTTGGCAACAACGAATCGGAGAGCCTCCTCGTTGAACGTCTTGGAGATACGGCTTGGGTTGACGGCGCACATGGAGTAGTTGGAGCGGCCAGAAGCATCACGCTCGACAGCCACTTGCATCGTCAGACCACGGTAGAATACGACAGAGACCAGAGACTCAATCGGCATAACCTCAGCCAGCGCAGCAAGAGCACTGTACTCGCCCAGCGAATGTCCAGCGAATGTGCTGTCACGGGGGACGAGTCCCTTCGCCTTCATGTCCTCGAAGCTAGCCTTCTCCATCAGGGTCAAGGCGGGCTGAGTGAACTGAGTGGCCGAAAGCAGTCCGTTGGGGGACTGGTATGTGTAAGATGAGGTGCTCTCGCTAATACCCTTGAAGATGCGCTCCGACTTGATGGAGCCGTCGGCTGCGACAGTCTCGAAGGTCATTGCCATGTAGTTGGCCCGAATGGCCTTGCCGCGAGGGCCACCGAAGTGAATGGTAAGCTCCTTGGGGTTGTTCTTCACGATGTTCGTGATGGCAAAGCCTAAGTATGTCAGTATATGTGGTGATTAGAAACAGTATGAAGTACTGAAAACTTACCGTATGTGTCCATAAGGTACTTGTCTGCGCGGTCCCAGACTTCCTTGGCAACGTCACTGCTGTTGTACAGATCCATACCCATACCCTGCTCTTGCGAGCCCTGTCCAGTGAAGACGTAAGCGGTCACTGGTTGCTCCACTTCGGCCTCACCGAGGAGCACCTTGTCCTCGGTATCCTTGTTGATAGCCTCGACCTTGATGATCTTGCGACCAGCAACCATGCCAACGTGCTGCATCTTGACGTGGATGTCGTCGTTGGGCAACACCATGCCGACAAGCGAGGCATGGAAGCTTCGGACACGTCCAACATTGTTCTCAGCAGCCCAGGTCTCGACCAGGCCTCGCACTGCGGCACTGGAGTACATGCCGTGCGTGATGGTGCCAGGCAGGTTGGCGTAGTTGGCGAAGACTCTGGAGACGTGGATCGGGTTGAAGTCACAAGAGACACGAGCGTAGCCCTCGTTGGATGCCGGAGCCCTCAGCAGAAGAGGGGTCTTGCCGCTCAGAGGAATGGGGTTCTCGAACATGACGGGCTGCTCAATGGACGAGCCATTGCGCTGCAAGTAGTCAACGACTGGGTTGCCGTGCGACTCGCCCGACGAGTAGTCAACAGAGGCGACCTGGATGATCTCCTTCGTAGGCAGCTCGATCAGAACCTGGCCACGGGTCTCAACAGTGCTGAAGACAGTCTTAGACTTGAAGTGGACGAGGGTCTCAAGACGGAAGATCAAGATCTTGCCAAGAAGGTCCATGCTGTGAGCCTTGTCATCCAACTGGAACCACTCCTTGGACTTGAGCACAGCAACATCCTTGCTGGTGGCCAAGTGAATCTGCATAGGAGTCTCGTGCTTGCGCTGGAAGGTGTTCTCGAAGTCTGTGTAGTTGCCACGGTAGAGGAACTGGGAAGTCACCTCCATGACAGCCTCACCATCTCGCATGATAGTGCCGCAGACCTCGACCATCTTTCCTGACTCCTGGTTGACAACGGCGTTGACACGGGCGACAGTGGAGAGCTCGTCGCCCTTCTTCAGAGGCTCGGCACCAGGCATCATGCGGAACTCGTTGGAAAGGTGGACCAGCTTCAGCAGATCACCGTCGATGGTGCGAGGGAAGATGGGCTTAGTGATGGCCTTCCATCCGACGACAATGGCAAAGTCCATCGGCGCGTACATGATCTTGCCAGGTCGGTCAATGAATGCTTCGCCGTGGTTGCCGACGGCGTGCACGAAGTCATTGATGGCCTCGCTCGTAACAGTCGCCTTGCCACCATCGAACCTGCTAGTAACAAGAGCGTCAAGGTCCATGGTCTCGTCGCCAAACCATGCTCGCCAGTAGAACTCCTTAATGCGGTCGTTGCGTCCCTCCATGACCTCATGGATAGGAGCGTAACCAGCCTCAGGGTGGTAAGTGAACTCGAGAGGGAGCGAAACGGGCTTGCCAAGTGCTGTCGTCTCCTTGATCATGTTGACCACAATCTTGTTCTCTCCAGTCATCTTGACCTCAAGGACGTCCACATAGTGGTTGTGACGGGGTTGCTCCTTGAGCACGATGGTCGTCTTTTCAGGCGTGTTAGGGTACATGACCTCCACGAACAGCCCACGGCTAGGGGCAAAAATTCGCTTCATGGGGTTTGTCTGATACTTCTGGCCCTGCACCAGGACCTCAGACATCAGGAGAGCATGTCGCCAAGAACGCTTGGGACCGGCGAGCAGAGACAGCCAGTCCTCGACGGCCGGCAATGGGGCCGAGGGGGCAGTCGCGACGCGGTAGGTGTTCTTGTTGCTATCATAGGACACAGTGACACCTTCGAAGTCGAGTGGAATCTCGGTGTCAACAAGCTTGCCTCCGAAGTACTCGATTGTCGGGATCTTGGACGAGTCACCCTCGTAGATGTCCTTGGTCAGGTACTCAATGTGGCCATTGTGGATGCTGTCGAGAATGTCCTTGATAGGCTCGTCAGCGACAGTAGAGTACCTGACTGCCGTTGGTCCTTGAAGGATACACGTTCGGCCAACGTCCTGGTCGATGACAGCATCGAGATCCTCGGACTGCCAAAGAGAGTCCTTCTTGAAGAAGAACTCGAAGTTCTCGTCCAAGGCCGGCACGAAGGTGACGGGCTTCTGCCCGCGCCTCTGGCACAGCATCAAGAAGTGCTGGACATCTTGGGCGTTGATGATCTGCTTGTCGGCCTCAGGGTAGTGGGACAGAATCTTCTCCACGGCAGAGTAGGGCTCGTCAAGGTCGGAGTAGCTCTGCAGAAGCGAAGGCTTTCCAGGGGCAGTCGTGAAACGCTCCTCGACACGGTGAATGAAATCACCAGTGAGCTTGGTGTAGGAAGGATCAATCCAACGGGTCTGGTGCTTGACGTACAGAAGCTCGACCAGTCTCCGCACAACCTCGCCGTAGGTCATGTCCTCGAGATCAACAGTCTCACCGGCCTTGTTCTTGCCGAACCAGACCTTCTGGAAGTCCTCATTGAGCTTCTTGATGATGTTGGCCCGGTCCTTCTTGAGCTCAGCGACACGCTTTTCCTTAGGCAAGCTGAAGATCTTCTGGTCCATCTCGGCCCAGAACTTGACACCACGAGTGGCAAGCTTGTGAATGGGCTCACCCATCTCAGAGCGGACGGTGATGACACCTCCAGCAGCGCCCTGGTAAGTCTTCTCCCACTCGCTATCATCCAGACCCTGAGCATCGACAATTGCTTGCTTGGCATTCTTGCTGGTGTGAGCCTCCTTGGCCACCATCATTCTGCTACCAAACAGACATCCATCGTAAGGCATCGGGGGGTATCCGAACTTCTTGGACCACTCTCCGGTAATGTATGGGTAAGTGTCTTCAGCACCGCCGAAACCACTACCAGCGACAAGGATGATGTTCTCTTGGCGACGAATCCTGCCATACATGTTCAGAATGGGCTGATGGAAGTCCTCAAACGAGTGGTGACCACCGCCACGGCCTCCAGTCCACTGAAGCATGACAGGGAAGGTAGGGTTGGCCTTGGCGATGTTGATGACCGACTGAATGGCCTCAGATGAGCCAGGCTTGAAGGAGATGTGCTTCAGGCCAAGAGTCTCGATATACTCCTGAGCGACCTCAATGGAAGGAACACCAGCGCCGATGGTGAGACCCTCGATAGGGACACCCTCAGCCCTCAGACGCCCGATCAGGGGGATTTGCCAGCCCATAGCGCGGGGGTTGACGTAGATGAGGTTGACACCGATACCGCGACCAGCAGGAATGGCCTTCTCAATCTTCTCGAGCGCAGCAGTCATGGTCTTTCCGTTGTAGTAGCCACCGCCAGCCAGCTCGACGTGGTACCCCGCCTGCATAGTGGCCGCGACGAAGTCCCATGGAACCGTGCAGGGAGTCATACCAGCAACCATGATGGGTGGAATACCAAGCAGTCGGCTCATCTTGGTGTCCACGAAAGTTTGGCCACTGGAGTTCTTGATCAACTTGGGGCCATACTCCTTGACCCAGTCGATGGCATACTTGACAGCATGCTCCTCATCGCGGTCAAAAAGCTCGGGCTTGTATCCAGCCTCAGCGGCCGGTCCGTTGACAGTACCGGCGAGGATGACGCGAACGCCAGTGCCCTCCTTGTTGCGGCTGGTGAGAATACCCAGACCAGAAATACCGCCCGGACCGAAATCGAGCACATGGGTGGCGTTCTCGAAGACAGTTGCCTTCTCCCAGTTGACGGTGTCGCGGGTGATGAGGCGAATCAGAGTTGGCACGACATTGCCTTCGACCTCCTCGCGAATGTCCTTTCCGGTGTTGGTATCGTAGACAGGGATGCCAAGCGCCTTGGAGTCAATCTTGATGTCCTTGAGGTCTTCGTCGATCATAGCTGTCGCTTCAGCCAGGTACTTGCTGTGGAAGGGCGCGGTGATGGGCAGGAAACGGTTGACGAATCGGACCTTTCGTTGGGTGTGAGGAACTCTTGTCTGGTCCAGGCCGGTGGGCGCCTTGACCTTTCGGAGTTGCAGGTTGAGACCGTACAGGGACATGGGAGGACCCGTCACAACCATATTCCGGGGGCTGTTGATGAGTGAAATGGCAATGTGACGGTCTGCAGGCAGGTACTTGTTGGTGGCATCAATGTGCTTCTGCACCTGAGCTTGCGAGAGATCCCGAATGCTAAGCATGGGCGTGGGTGTTCCCTCGCCATTGTCGATCGAGTCCTGCAGGACCGAAGGGGTCATGGAAGTCCGGGGGAAGGTCTGCTGGCTGCGAGCACCAATCCAGAAGAGGATGGTCAAGGAGGACTTGACAATTTCTGGCCAAGTCTCCCAGGAATCCGCCGCCGCGGTGGCTGCCGCCATCACGACACCTTGGGAGTGACCCGTAGTACCCCCAATTCTCTCCCGCAGAGTTCCGGGGTGGACGCCGAGAGCCTTGCAGGTAACCTCGTAGTGCGCCAATTGGACCAGTCCAATCAGTGGGAAGCTCACAGGAGCAGAGATAAGGTAGTCCACATCTGGGGTCGCGTCTGGATTTTGCAGCCAGTTCATGACATCCAGTCCCTTTGTGAAAAGCTTCTCGGCAGTAGGCTCGTTGGCCAAGTTCTGCAGCTGCTCAGCAGCAGACATGATGAGCTCGCCAACGAAAGAAGGGTAGGTCTGCCACAACTCCCGCAGCTCCTCGAAATACTCTTCAATGTTGCCCTGACCACCGAAGATGTTGTAAATGACGGCCTCTCCCTCCTCAGCGGCCCTGAAAAGAGCGGACCGGTGTGGACGGACAGTCCTGTTGAGTACGGCCCTTGCGGCATAGTAGCTCCGAATGACCTCGAGTTTCTTCGAGTCAATGCCAGGCAGGTTTGCAACTAGGGCGTGAACATCGTTTCCACGGAGGAAAGCTCGCTCGAACTCGTTAAGAACCAACTTGAGCACCTCCTCGTAGGAGCCTTGGGCGTCATCCTCGCCAGTCTCAACATCTTGGGCAACAAAGCCCATGTACCTTGCGACAAGCTCGGTAGTGGATGAGGGCTCATCATCTAGTGCGAGCTCATCGGTTGGTGGAGGAAGACTCGCACTGAAGCGGTCTTTTAGTTGGGAGGCATGGAAGTGAAGGCTCGTAGGAACCAGGAAAGAGGTCTCGAGTGAACCGTGGGACACGGTCAAGGGTCTAAGGGAGGCGGAAGATCGAGGAGTCGAGACGCCCGTCTGAGGGCCAGTGGCGGTGCCGTACATGGTGGGAAAAGAGGGGTATCGTCTATGAATCTAGGGTGTCTTCAAAAAGAGTGAGAAGTCAGTCATGAGCAGCTTCACAACCTGAAAGCGCACAGGAAATGCAAGCTGCCTGAGCACTTACACTTTGCTACTCTTCGTCTCCTGTAAACTCGAGATACTCAGTGAAGAGCAACGAGTGCGAAAAGTTAAAGGCTTAACAAAGACAAGAAGGGCGCTGGCACTGGTCCGGAGGAAGAGGGTGTGGAGGTTGCAAGGTTGCGAAGGTTCTGCTTGCTTTGGCTTTGGGTTTGTTATGTGGTTCGGACCTTTAGAAAGGAACGATGGAGGGGAGAAGCGGAGGAGGGAAGGTTGTTTATTGGGAAGGAACAATTGTGTCGGAAACCCAATTCATGCGTGGTCAAGTTCCGGAATTCAGCGGCAAACGGGATATCACCAGTTTCAAAGCCAGCGGTGTTTTCTCCTGGGACCAGATGACCTTGAAGCTTTCCTTGTCGTTGAACCAAATCCAACGCCTCGAGATCCGAGAAATCCCAATTCCCAACATTTCACCAGTTCTTTGACAGGGGGGGTGGCCGTCAATTTTGCCAGGGTTCATGCGGCTAAAATGGGCCTGGCACGCCTGGGCAGCCCAGCCTGGGGGCCAAGCCCCACTCCAACTTTTTTTTTTTGTGCTTGGATAAACTCACTAGGCCAATATCCATGTTCAGCCTATACATTCTGGATGGAACAGCCCTCCCAAAACAAGAACCAATTAGATATTAACCATGACAATACTTTACACGCTATACTGTCAAGTGGCTTTACTGATTCTACGAGGCAGCCTCTCTTTCTTACTGTCCCTTCATGATCGTTGGATCGTTGGATTGTGGGATTGTGGGATTGTGGGAAGTCTCTATATGTGTGGTTCTCTCCTCGCAATTCCTTATTTGCACCTGAAGGGTCCCACATATGCGTCATCCTCTCAATGTACCGGTACAAAAGCCCCTGATGGGGTTACAATCAGTACAATCAAGCCCCAAAGGTCCCCAAAGGCCCTCAGAAGTGGAAGCCGATTATGCATCGGACCGAACAGTCGCGTTCAACGAACCCAGCCTGCCAGTCACGAAGGACAGCATCACCCTGTAAATCATCGTGGCCTTTTCTAACACAAATCAAAGAAGAAGAATAACTGCTCCATTTCTCGCAACAACATGATGATCCTGGTGATCAAGGCTTAGTTTAGTGTTTGGACTGGCTTGAAATCGACGGCTTATTCTCTACAACGGTTGGAGCTCCGGTGCCATGGCAGCGGGAGAATTAGCCCACCAGCCAACCTGGCGGATGTTCTAAGGTTCATTCTAGTCTGCTTCCATAGAAACATGCCGTTGATGATGCACTGTAGCAGTCTAAATAGGCCAAGTTGATCACTCGTGCGGTGGATACCCTTGAAGGCCGTGTCGAGATGGTTGTGTGACTGACTCCCATGAAAACTTGGGGCCACTGTGATGGACTGTACTATACTCTGGCTTGGTCGCAAAGCTGATGGGAAACGGTTGGCAATGTCCCATGATATTTTCATATCAATATAGCTGTTGGCATTCTGGGAAACACAGTTGCGCTGGTAGCAATCCAGAGCCCAACATCAAGGGATGGGAATTCGATGGTAACAACCGCGAGTCTTGACATAGAGCATGCACGACAATAGTGTGAAAGCTCGATGTTGCAGATGTGAACTTTGGCAGGCCTGGGTAAGTTCTTCCCAGGCAACATTGATTATATTGTAAAGGTGCGACTGCACAAGCCAAGCATGGCACCTACTCAAGATTACACACATAGGCCCGCCCCGACCAAGCTGTCGGGTTAAGCTCATGACCCATTACACGCCGGCAGATGGAGAGTATGATAATTATAATCAAGTCTTCTTGGGGTTCATGTAGAGCGACAAGCGTGGTAGTTTTACTGGTGGTGGTGGCCATGTGGTCCCCCATATCGGGATAGACAAGTACTCCATACTTGTATCCATATATCGCTGCCCTTTCATCGACCTGGCAAAAGAACAATATCTGGTTGCCACCCCAGATTCCACGGGATATAAGCCCATGGCTCAAGATCGAGGCCCATGTTATTTCCAGCTCACTTAAATCGGACGTATGCACCCATGGGCTGGCCTGGCGAATGGGTTGGAAGTTGGGATGGGCTTGCAGTTTGTCTGCCCCGGCAGCGCACGATCCCCTCTGCACCATGATCTTCCGAGTTCCTGCAGGAGATGGAGAGATAACGATAAAGCTCAAGCTCCAGAGCTGGAACATTGACTGGCATACTGCAGTGTCTCGGTACATATCAGAGACGTGAAGATCCACCTCAGAGCCCCTCCATGCGGCATCTTCCACAGAACGCATGGTAGGTCGGTCAAGGAATAATGAGGCCATCACTGCATGCTACCGTTTCAGCTGAACTCCCGAGAAAGCCGAATATAAGATTTGGGTTGTCAGCAAAAGCTACTAATTATGTACGTAGAGTGACATGCGTGAAGGGTCTCCAGAGCATAACGCGGGGCTATCCCTGGGGCGTCTTGGCCGAGCTTATCGCCATGCAAGATATGTAGCCGTTGAGGTCTCGGAGTATTTGTATTGCCAAATGTGTGAGTTGTGTCCGTAGTCCAATGTCGAGATAGTCCTCCTCCCACAAGTGTTGGTGATGTCTTCCGCTAGGGACAGTTGCACGGCTGCACGGCTGCACGGTCGTCTTTGGTGGGGTTGCAAAAGGTTGGAAAAGTGGCCAGGCTCAGTCTTGACTGGGATTTGATGGTCCGGGATGGGGCTGGACCCTTGCCGGACCCTTGCCGCAGAAGTGGCTACCTGGGCAGGTTGATGTACGTTGATGTACGTACCTGGTACAAGATGAGGATCAAGCCGTCCCTGATTGGCGATAAGGGCCCAGTGGATTTAAAATTTCCTGAAAGTCGCTCCCAACACTGCAGGGATGTTACTGAGGGCAGGACGAGCTTCTCAACAATGCAATAAGTCCACCGGTTTTGCCCTGGAATTCTGATCCGAGTCGGCCACTTCATTTGAGACGGGCAGAAGGAGGATTTTAATGAGTCTGTAAGTTTGTATACGCGCCCCATCCCAATAAACATCAACACATCCTCTGGACCGAGACAGAAAGAGAGAGAGAGAGAGACACTTCGAGATCAAGACCCAAGACCCAAGAACCAACTGCTTCCTTCCCTTTGGTCCTCGGATCCTTCCTCTCGTCACTCTCCGACCTCTTCCTTCATCCCAGTCCGTTCTACCCGACCACCAAGTCCTTTCCATCCTTCCTCACTAACATTCAGGTGGCATTGACAGTTTCTAATCACCTGACGACAACGCCCAACTCCAATTCCTCTCCCACCAAAGGAAATCTCGGAGTCAAACTACCAAGATACCATCCTCGAACAGCAGCGGAACCAACTCCGCTCTGCGCCGATTACTGGCGACCTAATTACTCCAAGATACCCGTTACTATAGGTTCTGGAGTGTCGTAACAAACCCCCCTACGACTCCTCTTCCTACACGGAGAGACCCTCTAGCAACCATGAGGCCCGAAGTCGAGCAAGAGCTCGCCCACACGCTCCTCGTTGAGCTCCTCGCATACCAATTCGCCTCTCCCGTGAGGTGGATCGAGACCCAAGATGTCTTCCTCGCCGAGAAGACCGCCGAGCGGATTGTCGAGGTCGGTCCAGCCGATACCCTCGGTGTGATGGCCAAGAGAACCCTCGCATCTAAGTACGAAGCCTTCGACGCCGCAAAGTCAGTGCAACGACAAATTCTGTGCTACAACAAGGACGCCAAGGAGATTTACTACGATGTCGACCCGGTGGAGGACGAGCCAGAGCCCACACCTGCAGCCAGCTCGAGTAGCGCCCCAGCTGCCGCTCCCTCTGCGGCTGCCCCTGCCGCCGCCGCCGCCGCTGCTCCAGCACCAAGTGCTGGCCCTGCTGCTCAGGTTCCAGATGTTCCCGTCTCTGCTATGGACATTGTGCGGGCCCTTATTGCCCAGAAGCTGAAGAAGCCCATCTCGGAGATTCCCCTTAGCAAGGCTATCAAAGATCTCGTTGGTGGTGAGTACTCGGAAAACTGCTTATCCCAAAGGAACGTGGGGCTGACATGCGTGGTTTAGGCAAATCGACTTTGCAGAACGAGATCTTGGGCGACCTGGGCAAGGAATTCGGTTCAACGCCCGAGAAGCCGGAGGACACACCATTGGACGAGCTCGGTGCGGCCATGCAGGCTACTTTCGACGGCAACCTGGGCAAGCAATCGCAAGCCCTTATTGCTCGTATGATTTCTTCCAAGATGCCCGGTGGTTTCAATGCTACGGCAGCACGGAAATACCTGGAGACACGCTGGGGTTTGGCTCCTGGCCGACAGGACGGTGCTTTGCTGCTCGCAATCACTATGGAGCCGCCCGCGCGTCTTGGCTCAGATTCCGATGCCAAGGCCTTCTTGGACGATGTTGCACAGAAGTACGCTTCCAATGCTGGCATTAGCCTGTCAACAGCTACGGCTGCCGGGCCCGCTACTGGCGGCGGCGGTATGATGATGGACCCCGAGGCTATTGACGCCCTCACCAAGGACCAGAGGGCACTTTTCAAGCAGCAGCTTGAGCTGCTTGCGAGGTACTTGAAGCTCGACCTGCGCGCTGGTGATAAGGCCTTCATCGATGAGCAGAAGTCCACAAAGGTTCTGCAGGCCCAATTGGATCTGTGGACTGCAGAGCATGGCGATTTCTACGCTGCCGGCATTGAGCCTTCTTTCAGTTCGCTCAAGGCACGTACCTATGATTCGTCATGGAACTGGGCTCGGCAAGACGCCTTGACCATGTACTTCGACATTATTTTCGGCAGGCTCCAGGTCGTCGATCGTGAAATCGTCAGCCAGTGTATTCGCCTCATGAACAAGTCCAACCCAACTCTTCTCGAGTTCATGCAGTACCACATCGACAACTGCCCAACAGAGCGTGGAGAGACCTACAAGCTCGCCAAGGACCTGGCAACACAACTACTCGACAACTGCCGGGATGCTCTGACCGTTGATCCCGTCTGCAAGGACGTCGACTTCCCAACTGGCCCCCACACAACCATCGATGCTCGTGGTAACCTCAGCTACGAGGAGGTTCCTCGCCAAAGCTGCCGGAAGTTGGAGCACTACGTTCAGCAGATGGCTGACGGTGGTAAGATCTCCGAGTACGGTAACCGGACCAAGGTTCAAAGCGACCTGGGCCGCCTGTACAAGATGATCAAGGCTCAGCACAAGATGTCCAAGGGATCCCAACTTGAACTCAAGACTTTGTACAGTGAAGTGATACGTTCGCTAAACATGAACGAGAGTCACATTCTCAAGGAGGACTCTAAGCCTGGCTTGCTTGCTAAGAAGGTGGTCAAGCCAAAGGGCAAGACTGAGACGATTCCTTTCCTGCACCTGAAGCAGAAGTCGATGAATGGATGGGAGTACAGCAAGAAGCTGAGCAACATCTACCTCGACTGCTTGGAGAACGCAGCCAGAGACGGTATCAGCTACGCCGGGAAGTACGCACTCATGACTGGCGCTGGCGCTGGATCTATTGGCGCGGAAGTTTTGCAAGGTCTCATCAGTGGTGGAGCCCACGTCATCGTCACTACCAGCCGTTTCTCTCGTGAGGTTACTGAGTATTACCAAGCTATGTATGCTCGCTACGGCTCTCGTGGCTCGCAGCTGGTGGTTGTGCCCTTCAACCAGGGCAGCAAGCAAGATGTTGAGGCCCTGGTCGACTACATCTATGACCCCAAGAACGGCCTGGGCTGGGATCTGGACTTTGTTGTCCCCTTCGCTGCCATCCCTGAGAATGGTCGCCAGATCGACGGCATCGACTCCAAGTCTGAGTTGGCTCACCGTATCATGCTTACCAACCTCATTCGCCTCTTGGGTTGTGTCAAGACGCAGAAGGCGACTCGCGGCTTCGAGACTCGTCCCGCACAGGTCATGCTTCCCCTCTCACCCAACCACGGTACCTTCGGCAGCGATGGTCTCTACTCCGAGTCCAAGCTTGCCCTCGAGACCCTGTTCAACCGGTGGCACGCCGAGGACTGGGGCAACTACCTCACCATCTGTGGTGCCATCATTGGCTGGACCCGTGGCACTGGTCTCATGTCGGCCAACAACATTGTTGCTGAGGGTGTTGAGAAGCTTGGCGTTCGCACCTTCTCGCAGCAGGAGATGGCCTTCAACTTGCTTGGCCTCATGTCGCCTCAAGTTGCTGACCTTTGCCAGATGGAACCCGTTATGGCAGACCTGAACGGTGGTCTCCAGTTTATCCCCAACCTGAACGATGTCATGACCAAGCTTCGCAAGGACATCATGGAGACGAGTGATATCCGCAGGGCTGTTACCAAGGAGACTGCTTTGGAGAACACCATTGTCAACGGTGCCGACTCTGAGGCGCTCTACAAGAAGAAGGTCATTGAGCCGCGCGCCAACATCAAGTTCGACTTCCCCAACATCCCAGATTGGGAGAAGGACATTGCGCCGCTCAACGAGAGCCTCAAGGGCATGGTGGATCTTGAGAAGGTGGTTGTCGTTACTGGCTTTGCCGAAGTCGGACCATGGGGTAACTCTCGCACTCGATGGGAGATGGAGGCTCACGGTCAGTTCTCTCTGGAGGGCTGTATTGAAATGGCCTGGATCATGGGTCTCATCAAGAACCACAACGGTCCCATCAAGGGCAAGCCTTACTCTGGCTGGGTGGACGCCAAGACCGGCGACCCCGTCGACGATAAGGACGTCAAGGCCAAGTACGAGAAGCAAATCATCGAGCACTCTGGTATCAGACTTATCGAGCCCGAGCTGTTCGATGGATACGACCCCAACAAGAAGCAGCTGCTCCAGGAGGTTGTCATCGAGGAGGATCTTGACCCCTTCGAGACGTCTCGGGAGACAGCTGAGGAGTTCAAGCGTGAGCACGGCGACAAGGTCGAGATCTTCGAGATCCCGGACAGTGACCAGTACACTGTTCGCATGAAGAAGGGAGCTGGTCTCTGGATCCCTAAGGCTCTGAGATTCGATCGTCTCGTCGCTGGTCAAATCCCCACTGGCTGGGATGCCAAGCGATATGGTGTTCCCGATGATATCATCTCCCAGGTCGACCCTGTTGCTCTCTTCGTCTTGGTCTCGACAGCGGAGGCCCTTATTTCCGCCGGTATCACTGATCCATACGAGTTCTACAAGTATGTGCACGTTTCTGAGGTCGGAAACTGCATTGGTTCCGGTATGGGAGGAGCTGCGGCTCTCCGGGGTATGCACCGGGACCGCTTCCTCGATAAGCCTCTGCAGAACGATATCCTGCAGGAGTCCTTCATCAACACCATGGCTGCGTGGGTCAACATGCTGCTGATCTCCTCTTCTGGTCCAATCAAGACTCCTGTCGGTGCTTGTGCGACTGCCGTGGAGTCGGTTGACATTGGATACGAGACAATCATGGAGGGCAAGGCTCGTGTCTGCTTCGTTGGTGGATTCGACGACTTTGGAGAGGAAGGCTCGTACGAGTTCGCGAACATGAAGGCCACTAGCAATGCTGTTGACGAATTCGCCCACGGTCGCACCCCGAAGGAGATGTCGCGACCTACCACGACTACCAGAAACGGCTTCATGGAGTCTCAGGGATGTGGTGTCCAAGTTATTATGACTGCCAAGCTTGCCCTGGACATGGGCGTTCCCATTCACGGTATCCTGGCCCTGACAACCACGGCCTCGGACAAGATTGGTCGTTCCGTGCCAGCACCTGGTCAGGGTGTCTTGACCACTGCTCGTGAAAACGCCGGCAAGTACCCATCGCCTTTGCTTGACATGAAGTACAGGAGACGCCAGATCGAGCTTCGCAAGAGGCAGATCAAGCAATGGGCTGCCAACGAGCTGGAGTATCTCGCTGAGGAAGTTGAGGCCATGAAGTCTCAAGGCGAGAACTTCGACGAGAAGGCGTACGCTACCGACCGCGCTCATCATATCGAGAAGGAGGCCGAGAGGCAGGAGAAGGAGGTACTCCGCAGCTTCGGAAACAACTTCTGGAAACAAGACACAGGCATTGCTCCTCTCCGTGGAGCCCTGGCTACCTGGGGTCTTACTATCGATGACCTCGACGTGGCATCTTTCCACGGCACTTCTACCAAGGCCAACGACAAGAACGAGTCTTCTGTCATCTGCCAGCAGCTCGAACACCTCGGTCGCAAGAAGGGCAATGCTGTTCTCGGTATCTTCCAGAAGTACCTTACTGGTCACCCCAAGGGTGCTGCTGGTGCATGGATGATGAACGGCTGTCTGCAAGTGCTCAACACTGGTTTGGTGCCCGGCAACCGCAACGCCGACAATGTTGACGAGGTCATGGAGAAGTTCGACTACATCGTATACCCAAGCCGCAGCATCCAGACAGACGGAATCAAGGCCTTCTCTGTAACCTCCTTCGGTTTCGGCCAGAAGGGTGCTCAGGCCATTGGTGTCCACCCCAAGTATCTCTTCGCTACTCTTGACGAGGCTACCTTCCGCACCTACTGCACGAAGGTTGAGGCCAGACAGAAGAAGGCTTACCGGTTCTTCCACAACGGCATGATCAACAACACCCTTTTCGTTGCCAAGTCGAAGGCTCCTTACACCGACGAGCAGCTCAGCTCCGTACTCCTCAACCCTGATGCTCGCGTTACAGAGAACAAGAAGACTGCGGAGTACACCTACGCTAAGGACTTCATGGAAGCGTCCAGGAAGAAGGTGTCGGCCGAGAAGAGCAAGACCATGTACGAGACTGTCTCTCAGTTGGCGTCCCAGCTGCAGACTAAGAACTCCAACGTCGGTGTGGACATTGAAGACATTGAGAGCTTCAACATTGACAACGAGACGTTCATCGAGCGCAACTTCACGCCCAACGAGATCGCGTACTGCAAGAAGAGTGCAGCCCCGCGGAGCTCATTTGCCGGCAAGTGGAGTGCAAAGGAAGCCGTCTTCAAGAGCATGAACGTAGCCAGCAGGGGCGGTGGTGCTGCACTGAACGAGATCGAGGTGCTGAACAACGAGCATGGTGCTCCTATTGTCCACGTAAGTTTCACTTCACGAATTTGTCTAGCTAGAAGGCATTGCTGACTTTATTACACAGCTCCACGGTGATGCTGCCACCGCAGCGGAGAAGGCTGGAGTGACGGAAATTACCGTCTCCATCTCTCACTCTGACAACCAGAGCATCGCCATTGCTCTGGCCAAACTTCAACAGTAGATTTGCAGATAGGCTAGGAATGAATTAGGTGTATGTTTATAAGCATGGATCATATTTCCAATAGGTGCTTCTGTGGCGTCATGGGGAATTTTTCTCTCTTTCCGATATGTGTTATTACGCACTGTAAATGTTACATGAATTGCATGAAGAGGGGGGGGGGGGCAAGGAAGATAGGGACTTGAATTGCGGTTGGCCCTTACTATAGATGAGGTGACGCGAAGGATGGAACATCCGTTCCAGCGCGGTTACAACGGCATGGTCTACCTTACTTAGGCAGTGGTATGGTAGACTATGATGTATCAAAACAAGAGAATCTTGGTTCGAGATCATGATCATTTTGCAAATATAGAGGCGGCGACTGTTTATAAAGGGCGCAGGAAATCGACAAAGTGCGGCATAAGTGGGTTCAACTTTTTCGATTGTTATATACAGAATATGATATTCAAATGTGTCCCCTCTGCCCTACCTATGCTATACTTCCAAGGCACTCTACAGCTACTGCTGCTCACCTATTCCCGCCCTTGCAGTACCTGGACTGTATCGATGGGTAATACTTGCACATTCGTAATCAAGAGCTGTGAAGCTGACATATGGATTGACTATTGCAAAGCCAAGATGGACAGCGTATCGGATAATTATACATGTATGATAGATAAACAAGGAACCCACCAAACAGACCATCGTGTAACTCTCTTTTACAAAATGTCCTCGGGCGCAACAACCACCCAGTTCTTATCAGCGGTGACAGGCAAGCCAAGATCTGCTTGCTCCTGTGCATAATCCACAATCATGCCGCTCAGTTGCTCCCAGTAGTCGGCCGTCCTGTTCACCCACAGATGGATCCCACCCTTCGACACGTCTACGCCGTGGAACTGCATCGGCCCGTCACTAGCGGGCGTATCGCCACCGACCAACACGGGCATCTTCCAGTTGTCGATGTAGGTGATGATGGCGGCGAACTTCCCGGCCATCCATGTCGCGGGCGTCCACAGGTACTGGGTCACGAGCAGGTCCAGGTTGGCCTCCTGGTCGTAGGTGCCGTCCTCGATCTGCTTTCGCGCCGTGGTGAGGTCGCCGGACGTGGTGTTCTTCAGCAGGGTGGTGACGCCGATGACGTTCTCCGGGGGGACGTTGTAGCCATATTTGGGATCCGATGCCACCATGCGGACCAGTTCCTCGGACGACGCGGACATGATGTAGACATCGATGCCGTTGGCCATCAGGCGGTTGTAGAGTTCCACCTGGCCCCTGAAGATGTGTGGCGGGTTGACCTCATATGGCACAGCGACGTCCCCATCATAGTAACTGGTCGAGATAGTCCCGTTGATTGCCATGAGCTCGTCCACGTAGCCCTTGAGCTCGCGCAGGGTCAGGCCCGAGAAGACCTGGGCGGCCCAGGGGTAGCAGACGATGTCGTCGATATCGCACAGACGGGAGTAGTAGCTGTACATGGACTCGTTGTACGTCGCGTTGTCCTTGAAGGGGATCAGCTTCAGGGCCGGGTCGAGGAACTCCCGGGTCAGGACGCCAATGTTGTCCAGGTACGGGATCATGGACTCTTCGATGTCGTAATGGTAGCTGGTGTTGTCCTCGTCGAAGACGGCATAGTTGCTCTGGTTGGCGTTCCTCGCGATCATGGCGTCCAGGGAGGCTGCTGCGTCCGCCGGCCAGTGCGTGAGGGACGGGCCGGCCAGAGTCGCGGTGGCATTCCGGCGCTGCACTTCCAGGCCGGCGGCGCTGCTGGTGAGGGCCAGCATGGCGCTGGCGATCATGGCGCCGACTGTCTTTCCGGTGTGCATCATCGTCGTCTTGGTTCTCTGCCGCACGGGAGTTGGGACTTGTGATTAGGTGCAACGGGGTTCCGCTGCTGATGCCCAGATTTGGTTTTCGGTGCTGGCTGGGAAAGTGTAGGACGCGAAGTGCGGCCAACATCCGAGTTAGAAAGTGTGAACAGGCCCAGCCTTTATCATCGCGGACGGTGGATTAACTGGGATAATTAGAGTTTACTCTCGGCTGCAGGGGAACCCGGGGAGCAAGATTAGGAGCCGGAACGGGATGTCGGTAATTGGAGCGATAAATATCCGTCCTTCTCGTGTCTTTACGTATAATCTTGAGTTCGTCTTTGAAGCTTTTGCTAGGGTTTCATACCTTTAATCACGTCCCGGCGGTTTTCCATGCTTGAACCTTGGAAAGGACGGATTTTGGAGCAATCGACATCCCTACGCCTGATTCCAAACTTTCGATAACTACCTGATCTTAAGTATGTCTGTTAAGATAATGCAAACTACACGCCATCACACTGCATCTGCGAATAAATATTTCAAATCCACAGGCACCTTAGTACTTTGAATCTGTACTTGTCTCTGCGCTCGAGCCTGGACTTGGATCTAGATTCGAATCAACACTCGTGCTTATAAATCAAGGTATTTGATCAGGGCAACTATGCGTAGTACCGATGTTAAGTAACTCGTGGCTTAACAGTAGTAGCTATGCGGTCCTACACGACTGGCTGGGTGGATAGACACTGTCTGGATTTAGAGGCTCCGGTTGGTCATGGTACAATACCAGAAAGAGTGGTTCAAACCAGAGTTCTGGTAGTCATGTAAGCAATTATATGGAACTACTGGACATCCTACTCTCTCTTCAAGGTCTTTGCAACTTCGTCTTCCTCCCCTTCGCATGCAGCTGCTTCTGCACGTTCACTCTCTTCTATCCTTGCTTGTAACTCGGCCCCGTGCCTTTCATAGATTTCTGCCCTCCGAGCCGTACTCCTATCTTGGGATCTCTGGTAGTCTTCCCTGCTGGTATAATCTAGATCATTCCAAGCGCAGCAATGTAACCGTCGGTCCCAAGAATTATCACCGAGTGGCTTCCGCTCCCAAAGGTCTCGATAGATGCCGGTCTCGCGGATCGGCTCCTCTGGATCGATACGTGATAAGTTGTTCCCGTCAGGGAGGATGGGGAAGGGATTTGGGACAGGGATGTGGTTGATATCACTGTCTGGCTCTGAGAGAAGGTAGTCTAGCAGTTTGTTCTTTTGCGTATCGAGAAGCTTGCAAATCCGGTA
The DNA here is from genome assembly GCA_003795315.1 of Cytospora schulzeri. NCBI lineage: Eukaryota > Fungi > Ascomycota > Sordariomycetes > Diaporthales > Cytosporaceae > Cytospora > Cytospora schulzeri. The sequence goes on along the minus strand of LKEA01000012.1, from coordinate 346,152 downwards.
AGTGACTTTTTTATGGCTTGGATGAATGTAAATAGCGTCAGGCTGGGTCCAGTGTGTTAATATATTTCATTGAGTCGTTGGGAAGCAGTCTGCCGGCCGGG
>LKEA01000012.1:330470-346033 GCA_003795315.1 Cytospora schulzeri | reverse complement strand
ATGGAGAAACGTACGTCCTCATGAGGTTCGCGCTCGCTAGGCTTGCGCCGGTCGAAAAGCACAACACCACCAAATATCTGGTTTTCAGCCCAGTATCCTACCATGTCGGCAGCTCCATTGGGATATTGGTCAATATCTCGGTACTGCGAATGGAAGAAGAGGCTCGGCAGTTTGCCATCTGGATAGATCATATACAATAGATCATTTGTAGGGGCCACCCACGCCACAAGATCCTTATGTCCGCCAAGGTCCAGGTCAAGATTATAGAGATAGACTGCAATTTGATGGATAGAAATAGCGACCATTTCGATGAGGCGGGTCTTGAAGGCCCTCGAACCTAGCGAGGCGGCATGGTAGCTGTGAAGAAGCTGAAGATCTTATATCAGGACAGCGTTATGAGTAGAAGATAGGCTCATACTTTTATCATACCTGTGAGTCAAACTTCAACACCTTCAGATCGAATGTGCTGCAACTATGCCTAGTTGTGTCTAAGACACCCGGGCATAGCTCAAGATGCTGGTCGAGAACAGGATGGTTCTGCGGGAAGAGCGCACCTGCGTCTGAGTTCTCCACGACTGGTCCGAGCGGCGCCCCGTCAATAATTTGGGCATAAGTGAGCTCAGCAGTAGGTGTAGATAAGATGTGGGATAGTGCGCGAGTGAAAACATCGCGATGTTTTTGCTCTAAGTTGTCAACTGTCAATTTGTGAACATCTGTATCGCTATCGCCTTCGGAAGCTGAAGGTTGGATAATTGGCCCTGGTGACATTATGGGGACTTGGTTAATGGGGGGTCTGGATAATCCGGTAGTGGAAGGAGTCAGTGGATGGCACGGAGCAGTCGATATACGGTGAAAGAGTAGGGTTGATAAAGACTTTGAAATATGGGTGCAGGCAGCCTGGAGACAAGCAATAGGCCATGCATCACGTCAACTCGGTGCAGGGCTAATTATAGAGCCTTTAGGCGGGGGGTTCCATCTACATGTGTGGCTGAGTCACGGAGGATTATGATTGGCGTGTTGGTGCCATATTTGATATAACAAACCAACGCCTGTATCAATGACCGCGGCCAAGACAATGCCTCCGACCGGGAAACCATATCTTAGTTGCTATGCTAGCCAACTTCGATCCAAGAGACAATCTGAAATTGTTGCTGCCTCGAGATGTAAGCAGTACTGCCCATTACCCTTCTATCCCTGCCCCAGGGTGGCTTTGTCCACTTGCGTCCAAGCTGACGAAGGGACACCGATGCAGATCGTTGCGAACACCATGTTAGCCAAAGACCTTCATGGAAAACAGAAGAAGGATGAAAATGCCGAAGTAACAGTCCGCACCACTAACTATATGTTCCACATGATCATCATTGTCTGTCACGAAATTGACCACATGCTTATCGCTGCCATCAAAGTAGGGGGAGAACGACCGTTGACGCCTCCTCAAATGAGAGTAACAGGTTCCGACGACATGAATAGAGGCGAGTCCGGGTGGTGGTGGGAGAAGATGTCAATGGGGGGTATTGTGCATATGTACCAGGACAAGACAGATCCGGCATTGAAAGTTTTAGGAGATCGACAGTCCGGTACTCCTTTTAATGCAGACGGCGTTACTAAAGAAGAGTCATTCCGGAAAGTCGATGAGGAGTATATCGCAGAGTTCGTAAAGGACACACCTAGTAAGTAACTGCTCACCTTGTAGCAATGTCCCTCCTACAGTGTGGTATTCATTGATTGATATGCCCTTCCAGGCGTTTACGGATATACTTTTGCGACATTGTTATTTAAATGGGTTTCTGGAATGATATCATGCGGCTTTTATCAAAGCGATAGACGAGAGAAAAAGGAACAAAACGACAACCAAACAAAAACAAACAAACAAAGAAACATAAAAAGAAAAACAACCCCCTTTTAAAGAGAGAAAACATGAAAAATAAAAAACAACAAACACCACCAAAGAAAATGAAATACCCTATTACCAAGACCAGGAATTATCAACAGAGCACTGACTAAAATATACATAGAACGCAAAACGGGAAGGGGTTAGCAGAAAAGGGGAAGAAAACAAAACAGGGGAGGGGAGAGAAGGCACGGAAAGGTGAATAAGACTTGAATAGGGGCAGGGCATTGAATGTGTATTACCTGAGTAGAATCTGGCAATCATAGGTTCAATTCAAGTCTTGCTGTCGAATTAGGAGTACGGAACCAATCAACCATTCACGCATGCTTGATTTCCATATTGCGTTTAACAAACGCTGGTCTTATCGAAACAGGTGTTTCGCACATGTGAATATGGATGGTATGATGAGATATGCTAAGTACTTAGTAGGCTAGGCAGTATGAAATGATAACCTTCACTGAGCCCTGAGTAGCGAGAGTGAGGGTTCAGGTTTTATGCACGCCTCGAGACGAAAGGCGATCCAGTAAAGGCCGAGTCTCAGTCCATGTTCCAATTGGTCTGAAGAGAAACCAGTCACCTGCATATGTATGTTGTGACCTTACTTGACCTCCTATAAGGAAATGTTGCATAGCCTTGGAAAGTTGCAAATGATCAAATCCGACAACAGACCTAAGATATTTCTACTGCTCCTGGTATCATTTAATGCCAGACTTTGAGCTTCATCACTTCGTATCGATTGAACCAGTCTCTAATTAATACCTTAGAGAGGCTTAGTTAACACAAACCTTGGAAGTGCTAGGTTTAGATGCCTTGGCCTTTGTCTTTGAGGAGATAGTTATAATTGCCGTAAATACCTTACTTACGTTATAAGCGGGTTTCCTGATAAGTCGAGCGGGCTAATACTTAGTAGAGATTGCTTAACGATACCTATATAGAATAGCTATAGCCTGATTAGGCAGGCGGTAAGCTGCCTAGCCCGAAAGGGAAGGCGGCAGAATCTGGGCCCTTATAAGGACCTCTATAGCAACCCTCTCGATAGCCTTACTTCTTCTATAGATATAATAACGAAGAACCTAATATACCTTACTATTTCTAATTATACGATCGTATAAAGCTTAACTAATACTAATTAATAATTACCTAGGTAATCTCTAATAGCTAGGTAAAAAGAGATAGACCTTTCTCGAGATTACCGAATAACGCCTAGGTCTCCTTTATAGGCTGTTTATTACGCGAACGAAGTCTCGAGATCTATACTACGATTAAAGCTATCTATAGATATTAGCTTTTAAATAAAGACTTCTAAAAAGCGGCCGAGATTAACCGGTAAACCCTCGCGATATCTTCTAAAACTAACTAGCGAAAGCCGTTTATAGATAAGGCTATTACGATCTACCGGCGTGCTCTATCGCGTAAGTTATTACTACTTGATTCCTCGAGATAACCTTAAAAGGGCCGCTCTTTCCTCGAGAAAGCTACTTAAAATCGCCTTCCCTACTACGAACCTTTATCGAGAAGGCCCTAAATCGACCTTTCCGGCTACGAACCTTCCTGCTACGAACCTTTCTTACTACGAACCTTCCTTAAAAGGGCCCTAATCGCTCTTTCTCGAGAACAGCCTTAAAACGACCTTCCTTCGAAACCTAAAGTATTCCTTAAACGACTTTCCTTTAAAGCCTTAAGTATTCCCCCTCCCTTAAGCCCTTAAGCACTTCTATCTAAGATAGCCCTAAAGACTTCTCTTTAAGGCACCTTTAACCCTTTAAAGTACCTTTAACCCTTTAAGGCACTCTTAAACTTCTAAAACACCTTTAACCTTTAAGGCGCCCCTAGACGTCTTCCTTTAAGGGATACCTTAAGTACTTCTCTTACTATTTGTTTTTCTCGTAGTTTTTACCCTCTTTTTCTACCCTATTTTCCTTATAGTTCTTACCTTCTCTCTCCGCCCTATTCTCTTCTTAATTTATCTCTCTTTTACGATACGAGAATTATACGAAGAAGACTAGTATAGGTAAGTCTTATTATATAGTAAATTCTAAGCGATTACTACCTATAGGTAAATAGTCTAAAAGCTATTAGTAGTTAGCCGATAAGTATAAGCGTAAGAATATCTCCGTTATACTATCCTTCTTTTAAGTATAAATATAAGAACGCTTTTATTATACTACCCTTCTCTTATCTTTACTATAATAGAAGACGAAACCTTTTTAAGTAAAATAGGATTTATTCTTTTTAAAAAGTATATTATAAGAGCGTACGATACTTTATATATACTTTAGTCTAGTTAAGATAAAATAGATAACGGGCTATAGACTACTACTATAACGAAAGCTATCTTAAACGAGGTTAAAGCTATTATATTCGCGGCTTATATTATTAAAGACCTCCGGTATAGCTATATTATAAACGAGGAGCTTTTAAGTACTTTCTAAAAAGACTTTAAAGGATAGAATATAGAGATATTTAAGATAGTTAATAATAAGTAGAAGCGAGAGATTAAGAGGTCTCTTTAAAAGAGAGGTATCTATATAAGCTTATAAAATAGATATATTATCTTATAGTTTATTAGAGTTATAGATATAATAGAGTACTTAAGATAGCCTAAACCTAAGGCTATTAAGATAACCTTTATACCTGGCTATAGACTATTAAAGTACTTTTTTTTAATAAATAACTTTACTAATAAGATAATCGAAACTATCGAGAATAAGCTAACTCTTATACTACTTCTATAAAGACTTAAACTATTACTAGAACTCTCGATTCTACCTTATCCTCCTTTATTATAGCTATAAAGAGAGAATAACCGATTATTATAATTATAGAGAAGATATAACTAAACCTTATAATTAAGAGGAGGGAATAGCTTACTCTTACGATTATAAAGGGTAGGTAGCCGATTTATAGAGCTACTATTATTATAGAGTACCTGACTTTAAGACCTTTAATAGAATATAGAAAGATAAGTACTACTTCTAGACCCTTTTAGCCCTTCTAGCTCTACTAGTACTCTATTTAACTAATAAGGCTTATTATTATCTAGCCCTACCCTATTCCCGTATCTTAGCCGGAATATCTTTATATACGATTCTTATAAGACTCTTCCCCCTTAGAATAAACTTAACCGGTATTTAGAACCGGATAAGATTATAGTATTTATAAAGATATAGGATCTTATAAAGAAATAGACCGGAGAGCTATATAATCTATTAGATAATAAATTAAAGATCTTTTTAAACTTTTATTATTATAATAGTATCGAGCCGGATTAATTCTATACCGTTCTTTTACGAATCTTTATAAACCGAGCGGAAATATACTATATATATTATATTAGTATAGTAGATACTTTTATTATAGCTTATACTAAGCTAAAGACTTATTTCGAGATAAATACGAATCGGTAATAGTACTATAGCGATTAAACCGGTATTATTTTTAATAGCTTTAAGAACGATAAAGATAATATAAATAAGAGCTTTCGAGAGATCCTTTATATTCTTTTAGATAAATTATAACTATATTAATACGCTTTTAGCCCTAACTATAAAAGCGATAAGATCTTTCGGATAATAGTTATTCGAGTATATAAAAGCGTATTAGAATTTAAATATACCTTCTATATACTAACTATTCTTTATAAAAAGCTCTTTTAAGACTTCCGCTCTTCGTTAGAGTTTAGCTTAAAGTAAAGCTCGGGTAACTAGTTCCTTTAAAATAAATAGAATACTAAGGATAACGAGATATACTATTTCGACTATCGGTATAATAGTAACCGCTAATATAATATTCCCGGCTTTTAAAATAGCTTCCGAAAAGGCTTCTAAGGACTATAAGGAGGATTCTATAAAGGCTTTTATAATAATAATAGCCGGTAGTAGCTAAGAAAGAAGAAGTACTTTATCTATAATAAAAAAGGCTATTAGTCTATTAAATATATTTTAAAAGAATAATAGAGATTAAGAAGCTAGTATATAGTATATTATAACTATAATAGCGAGGAGGCTATAGAATTAAGCTTTATAGCCTTCTTAATTAATTATAAAAGCTATAAGGTAGCGTATAGCTTAATAAAGAGTATTAACGACGCTAATACTAATATTAAAGATAATAGTAGCGCTTTTAAAGGTAAATAAGAAGTAGCTACTTACTTTATAGATATAGCCTTCTTTTACTCGATTTAAAGGGACGAAGATAATAAGAATATTAATAAAGCCGAGCCTTCCTTTATCCCGGTAGTATAATTTACCTTCGAAGGCCGATACTCCCGGTTTAAGTTCTAAAAGATTATCTCTAATATTAGTATTACCGAGTTCTCTATAGTAAACTATAACTAATACCTCGTTTTAAACTATAAAGATCCCTCGGTAGAAATAGATATTTCTTAAGCTAGTAAAACGTTAATTAAGTTCGGTAAAGGCTCGTATTCTTTATCCTTTAATACTATTATAATAGATCTATTTATTAGACCTATTATCTTTTATATTATTAATACCTTAATCCCCTTTCTATTATACGTATAAAATATAAATAAGCTAAGTATTTATTTTTATAATACGATAGATAAGCTAGTCTATATAGGTTAATATAGTAAAGAGAAGATTATTCTTATAGTCCGGAAATAGGGTTACTTATAGTTCTTTTTATTAAAATCTAAAGCCGGAGCCTTCTTTATAGAGATAGAGTTAAAGCGCTTTTATAAACGTTTTAGTTATCCCTCTATCGACTATCTTTCTCGCTTACTTCGAGATACCGGCTATAATATAGATCTAATAGCTCTAGAAGCTATTACGAAGTTTTATTACTATTATTAAATATATAGCCCTACCTTAAAACGATTTAAGTTTACTTTTAAAGATAACTATAACTTTAATTACGAATTTATCGTAGATATTATATACTTATTCGGAAAACTAGTATTTTATACTATAAACTTTTCTATATCCTTCTAAATTATATAATTTCTCCCTTCCCTCTTAATAAAGGATATATAAGAAGCCTTATATATAATATAGATAGATATATACTTCGGGCCCTTAAACTAGCTAGTTTATAATATAAGTACGAACTTTACTTTAGTAGAGTTTCGAAATAAAGCTAAGATTATAGAAATTATATATAAATAAATACCTATAGAGGTATACTAGTCTATCGGTAAGGTTAAATAATATTATAAGCCCTTTTAGTATACTTTTAAGATTATTTATATTAAGCTTAAAGGTATCTTTAATAACGATATTATCTTCTAGATAGCTATAAAGGCTATAAACGATACTATAGGCTCTAATAGCCTCGTATTTATATTACTTATCTTTAGAGCTTTCTCTCGAATAACTATCGATTCTCTATTATCGAATTCGATTATAAAACGTAAGGAAGTAGTAGTTAAGGTATTATATACCTTATAGAAGATCTTTATAGAATAGTAGATTAATAATACGATAACTATTCGGAATAATCTAAATATAAACGACTAACTAGTACTATCTTTTTAGAATAATATATAAATATAAAGAGAGAAAGATAATTAGTAAGGCTCTTATAAGCTACTTATAATCGAAGGGTATAATTTTACCCTCGACCTTTTTAATAACCCTATTAAGTTCCGATCTACTTTTATTCGCTTATACTACCGAGACGATTTTAATAATATACTACCGGTAAACCCGGGCTAAGGATTTACGATTTCTTTTACCGAATTACTTTAAATTAAGCCCCTGAAGCTATAAAAGAAGGGACGACCTCTCGGCTCTAAAAATAAGCTAAAACCGATACTACTTATACTATAGCTAGCGTTAGCTCTTTCGATATATATAATATAGAAAGAGAAGGATAATTAAAAACTAGCGTTTAAGCTAAAGCGCGATAGTATAATTATAAGCTTAAGCGAGCCCTTCGAGGAGTCTAATATAAAAGAGATTATAGACCTAATCGGTTATAATATTTTCCGCTTCGAGCGTTATAATAAAACTATCTATAGTCCCTATCGTCTCTTTAAAGTACGAATAGTTCGAGAAATTAAAAATAAGACGGAGAAGCTATACGAGAAATCTCGCCTTATAATTCAGGGCTATAATAACGCTAGTAAGGCGGATATCCTTACTTAATTACTTATAATTTAACGCGTTAGTTAATATTTTATTATTACCCTTACTCTTACTTTAATAATAGCTAAAATAACTATAGAGCTTTATAATATTATATAAGCCTACCTTTAATTAAAGTTAGAACTAGCTTAAACGATTCTAACTAAATTATTTAAAGAACTCGAGGCTCGCTACCTTCTAAATACGATTATACGCGTTATACGACTACTCTATAGTATCGCTAAAGTAGGGGTATACTAGTAGATTATATATTATAAATATTATTATATAGCGCTTTAGATAGAGATCTCTATATATAACCTTTACTTCTTTATCTCTACCGGCGAGAAAGATACTTTTAGCTTTATCGGAATATAAACCGACGATACTTTTATATTTAGAACGCTATAGTTCTCGGCGATAAAAGAGGAGAAGATTAAAGAAGCGGAATTTAAATATAAGCTAAAGACTATACTTTCGTTAATTATATTACTCGATTTTAATAGTATTAAATTAACTATTTATAGCGATAGATCGATTAACGTATAGTAAAAGGGATAAAAAGTAAAGATCGAGATTATAAATCTAAAAGTATCTAATTATATTTAGTAGTATCTCGAATAACGGGTCTATAATACTTATTTCGCTTCTATCTATTAGCCGGAGGCTGCTTTCGACTTCTCTATTATAGCTTAGATCTAGAACTTAAAAGAGAAAGACTATAAAAGGTTAAATTAACGCTTTAAATAGTAAATAGAGAATCTATCTCGAGGCTTAAGATATATTACCTTAGACTTTTTAAAGATAAAACTAACCGTTTTCGTTAATAGCTCTTTCGCTAATAACTAGGACTTTAGCTTTTAAATTAGCTATATTATTACCCTCGTTAATAAAGAGAAGATCGATAATAATATATAGTATAAGATAAAGGGTAATACCTTATACTAATCCTCTACGAAGTATAAGAAGATTATTAGAAGCGTTCTAATCTCGGAGATCTATAATATAGTTAATAGTTTCGACCTCGGTATTATAATTTCTTCTACTTTTAAAATAATTATAAGCCGTCTCGACCTTCTAACGATTCCCCTTATAATCTATATAGATTCGTATTCGTTATACGAGTACCTTATTAAGTTAAAAACTATAAAAGAGAAGCGCTTTATAGTTAATATTATATCTTTTCGTTAATCGTACGAGAGAAGGGAGATCTCTAAAGTAAAATAGATTAACGGAAGTAATAACCTTATAAATACTATAACGAAGGTATCTTTAAATAAAACCCTAGAGAGGTTAATTTCTATAAACGAGTTAACTATTCGAGTAGAGGGTTATATAGAACGAGGTTAACGATACGATTACCCTCGCCTTTAAAGTAGAAGGTATAGTTATAATCGACTTCGACTATAAAGGCCTAGCTACCCTCGCCTTCGATTATAAAGGTATAGTTATATTTATAATCGATTTTAACTATAGTAGCCTAACTGCCCTCGCTTTCGATTATAAGGGTATAGTTACGTTTACGATTAACTTCGATAGTAGCGTTATTTACTATCGATTTTAACTATAATAGTATAAGGTATAGAAAAGGGCTAGTATAAAAAGAAGGGCTTTATACGGAAAGAGGAAGGGATCTATATAAAGGAAAGAAGGGGCTTATACGAAGGGATAGTATATATAAAGGAGGAAGGACCTATTAATAGATCTAGTATAAGTAAGGGTATTATAGTATAAAGAAGAAACTACTAGTATAGAATAGCTATAACCTGATTAGGTAAGCGGTAAGCTACCTAGCCCGAAAGGGAAGGCGGTAGAATCTAGGCCCTTATAAGGACCTCTATAGTAACCCTCTCGATAGCCTTACTTCTTCTATAGATATAATAACGAAGAACCTAATACACCTTACTATTTCCAACTGTACGATCGTATAAAGCCTAATCAATAACCTAAGTGCTAGTTGAAATTAGCCACCTACTCAACCTAGCTGGTGTAGCTTAAAACGGGGATTTATAACAATTCGATCTATGGATGCGAAAACCCGGGCCTGGCTCCTATCCCTAGTTTACTAAGTACCTAGGTATCTATATTCCTTTAATACAAGCATACGTCTATCTTTTCTAGCAGCAGGGACGTTCTCTTTTCACTATATCCTTCGTCTCTAGAGTGGACATAATCAGAGCTCAACAACTACCCATTATGTCCCACGCACCTCAAAGGACCCCTGGCATAGCACATTCCCCCAATAGTGCTATAATTGTCGCGCAGAAGTGATCACCAATGAGTATTGCACTGGCTGGACCTATATCTCCATAACAATAGCTGGAGTTCATGATTCAGCCATCATTTGGTTCTTGGGAAGATCTAGTATCGAAGAACACAAATCATTGAGGGAGGATATCGTAATTATGCCCCGCTTATTGCCTCTATGGCCCAGGCAGTGCTAAACACCATTGCCCAAAATGAGAACGTTATTACCCACGCAACACAATGTGCGCCTTCCATAGCAATGTGCCCCTTCAGGGTGTCGACGTAAATCATATTACCAAAAAACCAAACAAGGAACCTCTCCATTTTCTTGTATTAACCTGATACAAGAGTGCTCCTCCACCAGGCATGCGGAACATCTTCATTGCCCTCGCGAAGGCCAGTCCAGAGACGCTTCATGACACGCCCATTCATGAAAAGTCTTCCCCTGCATCACTTTAACTTAGCGCAATGATCAAAAGCGGTACTGTGCTCTGTGTCACCGCCCTGCTTCATGACCGGCTGGGCTGGTTGAAACCAGGCACAACCTCAAGGCGCAGCAACAGACTCGTCGCGAGCGGCATTGATAGCCTTTCGCTGACCACGGCCACGGGATGGCCGACCCTGGCGAGCACGGGCCCGAGTCTGAGGACCAGTTGTTGATGCGTATGCGTTTGCCGAAGGAGGGGGTGTGACTTCGCGTCCGTCCCATACAAACTCGTGGTCCGGGCACCCGTATTCCAAGGCCTTCTGCTTCCAGTACTTCAGCTCTGCCTCCTTCCTCTGACGACTGCGACGAGCAGCGTTGTTGTTCCTCAGCTGGCCACGGCGGCGGATATACGCATCGCAATGCTTCCAAACCGTCTGTGCGTCCATCGTGGTATAATGCGAATCAGGTATTGACAGAACAGCGTTGGTAGGGCTGCCGTTGGCGTCGGTGGCTTTGCTGAGCTGGTAGCAGTGCTCTCGGATCTCCTTGATCTCGGATGTTGAGAGGTACTTGAGGATCTCGGGAGACGCGAGGAAGATGTACCAGTGATTTGTCCCATAAGGACGCCACTCCCGGTCGGGGTGTGGAATGGGCCCGGCCTCGGCGATGCGATTGGGGGGCAGGTGATCGATTTCGGATCTTGGAGCTTCGGTAGCTCCTCGGGAGTACTGCCTGGTGGGCGCAGGAGTGGCCAATGGGGCTGGGGCGCTTGCCTGTGCGAAGTACTGTGCCTGGTAGGGGTTCATGGCAGTGACGGCGTTGACGGGCTCAGGGGCTTGGGACTCAAACTTGGGTACTGGGTTCATGTCGAAGGTCTGGTATAGACTCGGCATCGCCATGCCCTGGGCGAATTGCATTATGTTGGGATCAGGGGCCTCGGAGTCAAATTTGGGCACAGCACCCATGGTGTCGTAGAAGTTCTGTTCCATCATACCACTCATGCCGCCGGATATTGACTGGCCCATGTTGTTTCTTGCGAGGTACGGGCTGTTGGTCAACATCCCAATATTGGTTTTTGTTTCTGTTGAATCATCGAGGTCTGTGAGGTCAATTTTGACACTCTGGTACTGGTTAGAAGCGTGGACATCAGGCCGGATGGGCGCTGGAGATGTAGAGCTGAACTTTGAGAGCGTTGCCGAGCGTGTCATGGGACGAGTTTGAGGCTGGCCGATGATATTATCACCGCGGCCGCTGTCGCCAGAGGCCATGGCGTTGCGTGAGGAACTCATGTTGTTCATCAAGTCGACAGGTTGTTTCGGGCTGAAGTAGTTGACAGGCAAGGTACCGTCGAAGGTGTTGAAGCCCGACCTGTCACCACTAGAGCCAAGGATGCGAGACTTGTTCGTGAGAAGGTTCTAAAATTGTTTGTCGAAAGAAGGTGGACAGGCGTTGAAATAGTTGCCGGCGGTATCGTGAATCACCGCGCTCGAGTGAATAATCAACTTGACCCTGGCCTTCGAGACTGGCACGACAAATAAGGTTAGCAGCTGCAGCAACTGTATGTGACGAGTTCATGTCCGTTTCAGCGCCAGGAAACGGTCTGAGATGCGATGGCAGGGCAGGGCTTGGGGCAGTAGTGTCTTTGGCTATGTCTTTCGTCTTGTATTGGTGTTGGTTGGTAATTGAGGCGCTGCTTGGGTTTTGCCGTTACGAGACGTGTTTTCGTTCAAGAGTACCGTCAGGCAAGGCTGTATGATGTCTGTCTTGTGATGTGCGACTTGATGACTTGTGGCCGTATACTTTCGACAGCATCACGTGTCTGCAATAAATTTATCAGGACAATACCCCCAAGACCGCTTCAGGGTTCTTATATCGCCAGGTAAACATTGGTGTCCTCAAAACCAAGCACACAATCTCCCAAGGGTTGATTTCCTGATAATCCAGATTGAAGGCCTAGGTAGTGAAGGGACATCTGAAGTTGAAGGCTCCAGCACCAAGCACTTACCAAACCCAATCGAGCCAAAGCTGGCTGAGGAATATTATTTCGGAGTAATATTGTTCCTAGGGGACCAGTCCCTGCAGGTATCAATCCATTAATGGAGGGTGGGGGTGTTATTGCAATATCTTTGAGTTCTGGAGCTCTGGAACCTTTGATATGATTGAGTTGTGGGCGCTTGACCCAGCGTTTGAAAGATTGTAGAGATGTAACATCCAGTCAAGAACTTATTGCTGAGAATGAATGCACCCAGACCCCAGATGCTTGAATGGAAATGATGCTGGTGCTGGAGTCAAGGCGTTGTTGGTGCAGTCTTGAATACTTTCGACCATCTAGAGCGTCCTGGAGTTTGTGTGAATTGCTGAGGCCTGGTAGAGGAACTAATCATGACCTGAATATATCGAAGTTAGTAATGAGAACATTCTGATTGCAGTTGATGGTGAGTCGAAAGTCGCACCAGGGTGTAAGTATCTCTGCTCAGAAAGAGCCTCTGTGTGTGAGTGTGGTTGATACTGAAGCTGACTCTCCACAAGGATGTGAGAATACTCTTCCGAAAAGGAACCTTGTATATGATTGTAGTTGCTACATTTGCACAGGATGTAAGCTTGTCTGCTCTGATTGGAAAGAGCCTCTGGTAGATAGCTTGAAACCCTGTGAGCACTGATCAAGATGTATTAGTATGAGTGGGTCCAAACTTAGGATATCTACTTGATTGCAGGTTACCCTAGGGTATATTATAAGATGGGCTCCATTATCGATTAACTTGAGAGACAATAGTGTGAATATTGATAGTCTTTATAATACACGCTTATCTGTTATCTGCGGTTTCTGGACTGTAGAGTACTCAAAGAAGCAGCTCACCGAATACTGTATATATTCTGACAGAGTCTAGATATTATCTGGTTATCAATATTTCGTGAGCTCTCTATCTACCTCTGAAGCTCCTATTGACTAAACGTAGACAGATGTTCATAGCGCTTTACACATGGAAACTCCGCAATAATTTGATTATTGAAGTTTATGGTTGTAGAGGGGGATAGTAATTGGAATAGCTCTCCAGGGGCTCCAGATACCTGAAAGACATGAGTTCTTAGTCCTGTAAGATGATGGACAAGGAAGCAACCCGCTGTGAAGTATAAACAAATAACAGTCCTATCAGAACACGGTGTTGATAAGGTGCTCAGGCAGCCGAGCAAATGGCTTCCACCAGACTCCACTCACGCTTCTACATGATTGACATTGCCACGTTGAGGCCGAGGCCGAGGACAGCAGCCACCGAAAGTCCAGCTCGAGATGCCGCACCGGTGGGAGAAGATGTGGAACTGGTCGACGTGCCGGTGCCTGTTGCATTTGGGTGAGTTGTCCCCGCACTGAAGGTATCAGGCCGGATACAATTCAGAAAGAGCTGAGTTTGCCAAACCCAGCTATCATTGCTAGGGACGACCGCTAGAAAGACGGGGAAGATGTTCATAGCAGCCATTGTCCAAGCGGTCTGGTCCCCTTTTGCCAGAGATGACGAGCCCTTCTCATAAAAGATCGACTTGTTCTCACTGAAGTCTACAGGTCGTCAGCCCTAAGACAAAATCATATGTTGGGGCTGTGATGGTCAAGGTACTTACACGTCCTGAACCCATAGCCCAAAGGATAATCGGGGAATTGTTCCCTGCAGCTGATGGGCACTACGGGGGCAAGACCGCTGCACTGAGAGTCGAATCTTGGAAGTAGAGCATGTTGGAGGTCCGAGATGCACTGCTCCGGTAATATCTGTGCACAGCCCGCGCCATCTTGCGAGGTGAGGTTCTGCACCGCGGCGGTGATGTTGGCAGATAGTCCAGAGAACATCAGGATACAAAAAGTCTTGTTCGCACTGCTCTCCACACCATCGAGGGAGAGAACAGAAGCTACGGTAAAGTTGGCATTGTCGACACCGTCTTCGGTGGCGTCTGTGAGAGGAACACCGGCGGTCACGTTGATACGCAGCGTGTACTCAACATCGGTGCCGTCCGAGAGACTGGGTCCATTGAAGGTGATAGCGCCAGTGGCATTGGGATTGGAGGTAAGGTTAAGGAAAGTTGATTTCGGTATGTCGAAAGGTGACAGTCCTCCGTCAGATCCCAGCACTATCGAGTCCTCCGCGTGGGTGCTGAGGGGAGCCGAAGCGAAGAGGGCAAGCAGGGAAATAAGAAATGTCTTCGAAATGATAGCCATGGTTTCATATATCTTGATAATCTAATTTTCGACAGTGTAAAAACCTTGATCTTTCGATGGGATGGAAAATGTGCCGTTGATGGAAAGTCACACTGTGTGCCTTACCCTGGGTCGGCGGGGGAATTCTGCTTTTAAAGCATCTTTACCTTTTTTGTATAACGGTAGATCTGACCCTGCCATTGATTTTATACCATAATCGTGGCATCAGAAGCAAGCCTGCGGCCGACAGCAGTCCTCAGCCCGGCTGCTTATGCGACTCCTTCACACCTGGGCACCAAGTCTGGACGCGAGGTTGTGGCAAGGTCTCTTGGCAGTCGGACTTCTGTGACAGATTCCGCCTCATTGATGCTCGGCCCAGTTAGGCTAGGGATTAGGTAGCACGAAAGGATTGAGGATGCCATTTGAGGTTCTGAGCTCGCACTTCGATTGTGAGAACTGGAGCTTATGCGGTACGAGTCTGACGGCAATGCAGTAGGGAGCTGTGAGGCTGAATATTCCTTTTGTTGCTGCGCCAGAGGCTTGTAGAGGAGGAAGCCTAAGAAGAAAAACAGGAGCCTTGGAAGGTGTTAGGCAAGCCTTTATGGCTTGATGGAAAAGATCCAGGATGAATGATGCCTGATATCAATCGAGGCAGTGGAGTTGAAGAGGTGTCGTCAATAGGGTTAGGGGTAGAGTATCATCACAGCCGGTCTCCTTTGCCGGGGGGGG
>LKEA01000012.1:211413-330459 GCA_003795315.1 Cytospora schulzeri | reverse complement strand
ATTTAGCCCAGGTGCCATTCCAGAAGATGGCCAGGGGCAGCTTAGTACCCCACTTGCAGCTCTGCAGCCAGTGCTGGGTCGCGTCTGTTGAAGCCGCCGACGCGTCTGTGTAAGTGCAAATCAACGCGTCGTTACCACACCAAACACCAAACACCAAACACCACTAACAGCCCCGAGGTAGAACTCGACTCTGACACCAGGGAACCCTCCAATGCAATACCATGACGATCGAATAAGCGTTTAACATATGATATCGTACCTCGACTTTCAAGATGGCCACCCCTTCTTCTCCGATCGCGTATCCTCCGAGCTCCTCGCCTGTGGTGCCCACGAAGCGGCCGCCGCCTCGCGATGCGCCGAAGCATCCGGCCAAGCCCCAGGCCAGGGGAGGTTTTCTCGTAGATGACGATTCTGAGGAGGATGATTTGGATGAAGGACCAAGCCCGAAGAGGATCATGCTGAACGACCCAAGAAGAACGACAGCTCTTGGAAACAACACACCGTCAATTGCTGCCGAGGAATCACAGGAGTCATTAGGAATACAAAGAAGCCTCGCAGATAGGCAAGATGAGGCAGTAGACATACAAGACGCTCAACCAAGAGAGGTTCTACCCGACCAAGAAGAGGAGGAAGCACGCTATGCACGCCTGTTCGATCAAACCGAGATGCAGACGCCGACATTCGCACAAACGCGGATTGGCCGCGATGGATATGCATTCGTTACTTGCTCTGGAAAATCTGACGGTATCCTCAAGCGCAACAATGTCACGACTACATCTTACAAGGACATGATTGCCGATCGGTCGAAAACGAAGGAAGGACGGGCGAGGCGAGCATATTACGGCATCGACATTCATAAGCTCACGGCTGATGCGACCAAGGAATTGGAAGCTGCGAAGACAATAAAGGCTTCTGCAGTGGGTGGAACACGACCTGTGATACAATCTGTCGAAGATAAATCCACGAACCTGAAGAGACCAAAGAAGACGCTGCTGTGGACGGAGAAATATCGAGCTCGGAACTTTGTAGATCTGGTTGGCGACGATCACACCAACAGGCAAGTCTTGCGCTGGTTGAAACGCTGGGACCCCATTGTGTTTCCTCACTCGGCCAAGTCGAAGCCTTCGGTCGTGAGAAGACATGGTGCTCAACAACAGCAAGAGGAGGAAAAGCCACACAGGAAGATTCTCATGCTGACGGGCCCACCGGGGCTGGGAAAGACCACACTCGCCCATGTCTGTGCACGGCAAGCTGGCTACGAGGTCATGGAAATCAATGCCAGCGACGACCGAAGTCGAGATGTTGTCAAGGGCCGGATCAGAACAAGCCTAGGCACAGAAAGTGTCAAAACAGTGGAACACGCGAAACCGAAACCCGGAGCAAAGCCAAAAGTTGCTCGTCCAGTATGTGTGGTGGTGGATGAGGTTGATGGTGTCACAACTGGCTCGGGAGGTTCAGGAGAGGGAGGATTTGTCAAGGCTCTGATCGATCTCGTAATGACAGACCAGAAGAACACCGGTGCCTCGGAAACGACAAATCGGAAGAAAAAGAAGGGTGATGACTTTCGCCAGATGAGGCCGCTGATTCTTATCTGTAATGACGTCTACCACCCATCTTTGAGACCCCTCAGGCAGTCAGGTCTTGCCGACATAGTCCACGTGGGAAAGCCCACTGTCGACGTAGTCGTTAACCGCCTGAAAGCTGTCTTTGAGAAGGAGGGCATCCCTTGTGAAAAGGATGCAGCACGAAAGCTCTGCGAGGCAGCGTGGGGAATGTCGAATGGACTCGATGCCAAGAGAGGCGCCGAGAGTGCAGCAGAAGGAGACATTCGAGGTGTCATGGTCGTCGGAGAATGGGTTGCAGGGCGACTAAAGGCAACGTCTACTGGACCATCTATGCAACTCACTCGCCAGTGGGTCGACAAGAATATAATACAAGATCTGCAACATGGCGGAGGTGGCTCTCGTGGGCTCGGCAGAGGAGGCGTTAAGGAGATTGTTGGTCGCGTATTTCAAGAAGGCGCAGGCTTCCCTAGACAGGCCGACGTCAGCATCGACAGGAAGACACGACACGAACAGCCTCAGGCACAGCTAGGCTTCACCGAACACCTCAAAAAACATGCCATCGAACGCCTGCGCGAAATGGTAGACACAAGCGGTGAGGTCGACCGTATCATAACGGAGATCTTCTCGGAGTATCCCAACCGGGAGTTCAATGACGACTCTTATCTCTCCAAACCCGACGAAGCTTACGAGTGGCTGAATTTCCACGACAACTGCTCCTCACGACTCTACACGAGCCAAGATTGGGAACTCGCTCCATATCTCAGTCAACCCGTGCTGGCATGTCACCACCTCTTTGCGAGCCCGCACCGACATCAGGCGAGCACGGGCTACGATAGGCAGTGGCGCGCTGCTGAAGTGGTCGACGAGGCCTCGGAGGTGCCGTTGCCTTTCACAGGACCCAGGGCTGATTACGCCGCATATGAAGCCGAGAAGCAAAACCGTGCTCTGCTACAAGGCCTGCAGGGTCAACTGCCACCAACGTTGATGCGGGCTCTCAGGAGCCCCGAGGACATTTCGACTGATTTCTTGCCGTACCTGGTGCGACTGATATCGCCAGAAGTGAAGCCCGTGGTTGTGGGTGGGAGCAGCGACAAGGGTGCCCTGGCCAGTGTGCGGCGCGAGTCTGAGAAGATCATGGTAAAACGGGCGGCTGAGGTGCTGGCTGAGGTGGGCATTGCATTGGTCAAGGGTAAGATCGAGGATCCGAACCCGTCAATGGCGGGACGGGCCCAATGGGTGTACAGGATGGATCCGTAAGCACTGCCCCGTGTGACTGCTGTTTCAATTGGGACCCATGAACGCTAACCATGTTGCAGCGACCTGGATTTGCTCTCCACATTCGAGACCGCAGGAGCCCATGTCTTGGCGACTCAGATACCCGTCCGCTATGCCGTTCGCCAAGTCCTCGACCAGGAACTACAGAAGACTATCACCATGCGCGAGACCGCCGCCCGCCAGGCCCGCTTCAGAGCCGGCATGGGCGCCGCAGAGATCGAGAGCCTGGAACACAGCAGCCTGATGCATGATGACAAGGAGAACAAGCCCAGCGAGAAGAATCCACTGATCGTCCCGACCATTGTGAAGAGGGATTTCTTCGGTCGTGTCATCATGGAGAAGGCGCTGCACGAGATTGACGGGAATGGGGGTGGCAAGAAGGGCAGGGCCGCTGAGAAGGTGGAAAACAAGGTCTGGGTGACGTATCACGAGGGATTGAATAACGCTGTGAGGAAGCCTGTTTCCTTGGACGAGTTCTTGAGGGGGCTGTGACCGGGCAGAGAACGTAACATGTTTGAATAGAGTGTGGGTGCTTGTCTCATGTGGAACGGAGGCTGCATTAACCATTGCATGGAGATGTCGAGATATTGATTTCCTGGCCTATCAATGGCAGTATTCTGTACAACAGCGGCCCATCTCGCCTGTGCCGTCTCTCGCAATCACTAATGTCTAGTCGGTTCCCACGTCATCCGGTACTTCAATGTTCACACATTGACGGTAAGGTAAGTAAACCGCCGAATAGCAAGCGAAGTTCCAGCCTTCAGCTGGTGGTTCCTAGCTTTTTTTCGGACTAATCTGTGTAGATAATAGCACCTCTTCGAACATTTTATGTACTATTTACCATCTGCTGCCGCTGGCCCATCGTTCACGAGGCCCACATTCGGAACACCCCATTCCAACAAGCGCAGCTGATATGGCGGCTTGACATTATCCCAGACGTGCAGGCCGCGGAGCCTTCGCATCCTACTCCTCTCGTGGCGCTCCTCGTCATCCTTGACTCCATCAAGATCCACGTCCACCTGGCCCGGCTGTGGATCCGCCTCGTCCGCATACCTGGAGTTATAAGAGACAGGCATGCGACCTTGGGGTTTGGTCCACGAAACGTCCAAGGCCTGGAAATACCTGGCGGATTGGCTACCTGGTGGATTGCGCCTTGCCGCAACCTCCTGCTGCGCCGCGGGGAGTAAGGTGTCGAGACACCACTGTGCGTTAGTTACGGTCGCAGCGGCGGGATCGTCGAAGTCATTGAATTCTTGCCCGCTTCCGAGGCCATTCCACTCAAAGCTTGTCAGCAGGTTGATAAGCCGGTTCGAGTACGGCATGGGACCGCTTGAGATGGCAATGCTCGCCATAGACCTGTTAGGATCCGGTCTTCTGACGTCGGCCTCGGGGAATTGCGACATGCATAGTTCTCGGAGGATGGCCCCGATGCAGTATATATCCTCCCACTCTCTCAGCTCCTGTGAATTGCCGTCGCCGTGCGGTATGAGGTTAATGGGTAGGAAGGACCCTTCGTCTTGAGGGTCACCATCCATTCCTGAGTTACCAAAATCCCCCAATACAATCTGGGGAAACGCGTTGCTCTGCAGACTATACTGTGGGATGCAGTCTTGGGTTTTAGGAGGGTAATGTATAAATATGTTATTTGCCCACTGATTCTAGTTGTCAGAACTGAGTCTTCATAGGCAGAATCGCCGCAGCGCCGGGTGTGGGCATAATAGATCGATACACATACCAGATCACGGTGGTATATCCTTGTCCAGGGGCCATCCCGGCGGAAGTTTGCCATATCCGGCCGTTCTCCAAAGTACATCCATGCCACAGCGAGACAGAGCTGCTCTGCCACGAGCCTGAAGTCCACTGTCAGCAGGACAGACAATGGAAAAATCGGTGCGGTACAGAAACCCACCAGATAAAGTGTTCAGGTACAGCAATTTGTCTTGCATTATAACTTTTCATCAGATTCTCTAGCGTACCCCCGTTACAATATCTAAGATACAAGTTAATCAAGCCTTCGGTGCAGGGAAAGCCACTGCTTGTGGTATTTATCCTACTCAAAGTAAAGCGAGTACGCAGGCCCTCTTCCCGGAACAGCCTCCTGCAACTTCTGCCAGAATCGTAGCTGGTTACACCATTTCGCATCTTGTGGTAGTATTCCTTGCAAATTGGGGTCCTGGTCACCCGGGTTATCTGTGTACTCAGCGCTAGAAACTCTCAGTTCCAAGGGCGCGACGTCCACCCGCTGCACAATCTTGTTCATGAAGAGGTCTCCGGTTGAGACGGATTGGACTAGGAGGAGATTGTCCCTGTCACTTCCTAGGGTTATCGCATCTACCAGTACAAAGCCATTTCCCGCAATGTGAGTCCTGTTTGTACGCTGGCGTTTTGCAGTTCGTCGGCCGTTGCCTCGAGGGGAGGGCCATTCTGCTGATATGGCTTCCCGTCCTTTGTCATCAGCCCGGTTCTGCATGGGAAGGAAGACACCATGATATGCGTATGGCCAACAACTGCTAGTTGACATGGTGTGTACAGATACATACTAAATACATGGTAGAAATATGACAAGGT
Organism: Cytospora schulzeri; assembly: GCA_003795315.1. Classification (NCBI taxonomy): domain Eukaryota; kingdom Fungi; phylum Ascomycota; class Sordariomycetes; order Diaporthales; family Cytosporaceae; genus Cytospora; species Cytospora schulzeri. The sequence goes on along the minus strand of LKEA01000012.1, from coordinate 325,051 downwards.
TCTGCTATGAAGGCTGTAACGATCATGCTCATCTCGATATGCTTCTGAAATTTATTATTCCATTTTTCTACTTCAGGGAAAGAGGGTAGTTTTGCAGTCACGGATACATTACCGTATCCGGCGAATCCAATGACTCCTGTCTCCGTCATGTGATTTTGGTAATGACCACGCGTGTGCGACTCTATGGTACTGAGACCCCATTACAATGTGCCTTTGTTCTCTCCACATTCCGCAAGTGCAGCGTGCCGTCCCCTTCTGTCTCATTGACGCATCCTTTCTGTACCTGACTACACAGGCACAGATACATTGAATATTCTGAGAGGCTCATTAGATTAATTCGACAAAGCTGTGTAATGACAGATTGTGAATGAAACTGGTCATATAATTATACCTATTCATATGGTGTTGGTGTTATTAACTCGTTGTCTCAGGATGGAAGATGTTTTGCTGTCGCAATGGGGAATGGGGCGTTCAAGAAACTCACATGGACTCTAATGGCTAGACTTCTCAGGTGTGCAGGATCCCAGGAGATAATTATCCTATGCTTTTTTGGCGTTTTCCACAGCTTCTTAACAACACAAAGACAATAGCCGCCTCACTGTAGGACATACAAGATCATATAGGACTTACAGTGATTATCTTCTGGGTCTCATCAATGTTTCCAAGCGGAATATCAGAGACTAATAATATTATACTGTATCTCATCGCCCACATATGTGTATCTGGCGTAGCTCTAAAAATATAGGTTCATACTATACAAAGTCCTGTAAAACAAAACGAGCTAACCAATGTGCCCCAGGTCAAGCCTGTGCAGAGGATGGCCAGGGGGCCTCTGCTCTGGAGAGGACGAACAAGGAAGCCGCCACAACTTGACCAAAACTATCCAGGTGACCCATTGACGCTGGTTTGGCCAATTTGGCGGGTATGAACTCAACTAAGCGAAGGGGAAAGCGCAATGCAAGCTTGCCTTTGCTGTGAGTGCCACATGCCGGGTAAATGTACACATCGGCTTGAGGTGTATCCAGGTTCTCCAAGTAATGTCTCAGTAGTCCTCGAAACTGGGGTCTTCCTCTTCTCCCGTATCTTGGTCCATGTATTCCTCAGATTCTTGATGGGCGACTCGTAAGTGAGCGGGCATAGTTTGTTGGGGCTCCTCGGGTGCTTGACGCGTGTTTGTGTGAATATGTTCACCTGTAGCTGACTGGGTCTGATCCAGATTCATAGCTCTGTTGCTGTTCTCTGGGTTATCTGTGGAAGAACTGGGCATCACCCCGCTCTGAAAGTGCCTATTAGTATCAGGAACAACTTGTGATAGATGGAGATTGTGTCTCACAGGTTTATGCGGGAGGGTCTGTATGGCGGCGCAGCTCCAGAGCTCCATTTCGAGGATCGATTGTCTGTCAGACATTAGAAAAGCCGTTCATTTTACAGAAAGGGCAAGTAATAGTATATCTTACAGCTTGCTCCCTGGGTAGGCGGAAAACTATTGGCCTGGTAGGGCTCCGCGCGAGGACTCGACCACCACCTGCTGTATGTCCGCCAGAACGACTGGCGGGCGCCTGTGACAAAGTAAACTTTAGAATTAGGTCTCCAAGACCATAATTTGATTGTTGATAACTGACCTGCTGTGCCGAAGGAGCTTGAGAGCTAGACTGGGTAGCCTGCGCAGCTTGAGACCCAGCCTCCCCACTCCTAGGTTGAGGCAACGCTGTAGCGACCCTGAACTGTCTCGAAAAGGCATGATCACCAGTTCGTAAAGCCGCCATTTGCTGTTGCCGCTGAGTGTGTGCGAACATCAAGCCTCTGTCCCCAGTAGTGCCGTCCTGAACCTCGTATAGATTCGATCCAAGCGCCCTGCGACCAAGAGGTGTGTTGATACTCCAGGACCAAACGTAGCGGTCTTCGTCATCCAAGACGACAACCTCTGAGCCAAACCAGTCGGGTCTGGGTCTATCCTCCGTCAAGGCTTGCTCGAGATGGTCGAGTGCTGCGCGAGACGGGAGGTTGAAAGGCCAACCTGGTGGAGGGCCATCGCTTGGGTCGTGGTCATCCTCGCGGCTAGCCAATTGGGCAATACGATTGATTGGGTTCATATTGGTCAGAGTATTTGGAGTTGTATACTTGTCGTAGACTCAAGCTTGTATGAGCGATGTGGCAAGAGGGTAAGGAGGTTCGTCGATGATGCGTAGAAAGGTGTGTTCTTGGACGAAGGCTCGACAAACAAAAACAGCCACTTGTTTGCGGTTTAAATACACAAAGTATGTGTGGAAGCTGACCAGCTTCATCTGAAAAGTAGATGTATTAGTGGGACCCTGTTATTAAACCAGTATATATTCACTCCAGGTCACTTGGCCTGTACTTCATCTGGTCTAGGTGCCATTCATCCTATCAATTCGAGGTCCATATTGTGTCTTCTATGCAATGGGATTGTATTATCACTTCAACCTCCTATATAAATCACCCACTACTTCTATACAAGAAGCCGCAATAAGTTGAATCTAGTGAGACCTTCCTATAGTCATTGCCGCATTCTCCTCTTATCTGTTCAAGGTTCTTAAAAATGCCACTGTTTAGTGCAGATGAACCTGCTTTTACTTAGTGTCCTAGCCCACGAAACAATAGACTTCTCATGTGTATAGCTTCAACGACCAAGGTAAAGACCTATATGATACCCAAAGGTTGATAGGATCAAAAGGGGTAGATATCACCCATGAGTGTGTAGGAGCGCCTGTGGTCATATATCCATGCAACAAAGTTGAAGACCTTAAGTCGGTTTCCACACTCATGTGTCACAGTCTAACAAACAAAATCTGGGTTCCAAATTTGTTATGTTGTTCTGATGCTAACCAGTATTCTTCGTTCAGCCTAACAACCTCAGGGAGAAAGGTCTCATTGATGCATAGGTGGTAACAGGTAGCAACTCTCAAATGTCCAGCTTCTCGGTCAGGGTGTTTATGAATCCACAGCGCTGGAATATTCTTTGGCGCTCAAGCTCTCGCTTCCTCGCCTCAACAAATGGTGACACCATCTCCCCAAATTCGACCCCGTCGATACCAAGTGGAATCTGCATGCTACCTGCTTCATGCAGCTCAGACGGCTCAGTCGATGCACCTCCTACTCTCAATTGGCAAGGCCCCGTTCCTAGCGGTCCACCGATGAGCTGAATATTCATCATTGAAGGTTCTCTAGTCTCAGACTCGAACTCCCGCTGGTCTTGACCCCGAGGGAAGGCTTCTGGCCATGATCTGAAACCCTCATTTTGTGGAACGGTCGGATTGCCAGTATACGCGAAGTGGATGAAGGATGAGGCCATCGATTCTGACAAGACTTTGTCTTCTTCAGACACCCGACCCTCTGGGAACACACCATTGGAGATGTAGTTGTAGTCACTGCCGTGGGGGGTGCCGACATATGCCATTCCCATGGCCTTGAACATCGGTGTCAACATGCTTTGGTTCAAGTCGTAGAAGCGAACGCCGGAGAAGCTTGGGTCCAATGATCTTGATTGCCTCGACATCTCGTATCCGAAATCGATGGACGAGCAGGTAAATAGCATGTCTCGCAATATGCGGGAAACACGAAACCAGTGGACTGGGGCGACTGGGTCGGCCTCAGTCTTTATGGCCTCATATCTTGCTACCTCTTCCTCAAAGTCAGCAACGGGATAAAGGGAGAACAGTCGACTGTAGTCTTCATCGGTGAGTGCGTGAGCAAAGCTTCGTATGGGCACTTTCATGCTGTCTTCCTCCTGGAACAAGTGAGCGGGTCCGGCGTTTGTAGCACCGTCATCTTCAGTCCATCCAAAAACAACAGGAATACCTGGGACTCGTCAGAATTGAGCAGAGAGATTTCTGGCGGGAAGTGTTATGTACCTTTGGAAAACCTGCCAGACCTGTACAGAACACTTGGTCGATCCGGGAGGATATCCCCATCGACGGAGGGAATGAAGGTGAATAAACCCATCGGGGGATGATTATTCACCGAGTACTCAATCGAGACATCCAACAGTGTGGACATGGGTAATGTTTTCAGACATCTGAGAGTATCTTCGTCCTTCTCAAGCCCACACCCTAGTTTCTCGGCAACGGCGCGGGTATGGATCTCAGTTGCATCGCTTGTGATATTCAGAGCAGTGCCTGGTGGTCCCGACATAGCCCAGGCCTGAGTGAAAGGCACGCCTTGCTCGCCGCCGAAGGCTATAAAGTGCAGGGAGGTCATAGTACCACCGGCACTCAGTCCGAAGGCCGTAATACTTTCCGGGTCACCGCCGAACGCCGCAATGTTGTCTTTGACCCACTTAAGTCCCTCCCTCTGGTCCCGCATACCCACGTTGAGTGACTTCTGGTCTTTGAGGATGGGAAGACGGGCGTACCCGAAGATTGAGAGACGGAAGTTCAATGCCACATAGATCACGGGCTTTCCTATTGATGTTGAGAGTGTGGTGAGGTTGTCGGGATCCCAGTGGGGGTCTTCGGCGGAACCTCTGACGAGCCCACCGGTATAAACATGGACAATAACAGGCAGCCTGTCTTCAGAGGATGTCCCAGCAGGTCTTGAGATTCGAAGATTGAGGCAGTCTTCACTGATGTTGGGCGTCTCAGCAAAGACAGGCGGGGCGGCGGCCTTTGATTGCGGGCATGCCGGGCCAGGCGTGGTGGCGTCGAGTACGCTTCCTTCTGGAGGGACATATCGTTCAGGAGGTGCGAAACGGCGATCACCAGACGTATCATGGGCATATCTGATATTGTGGAAATGCTCTACAGGGCCACTCGACACGCCGAGATACGCAACATGGCTTCTCTCAAGTTCAACGACAGGCTCCGTGGCTATCGCGGAGATAAAAATGGATAGACCGATGACAGTCGCCTGCAGCAAGGTTGGCATCATCGTTTGGGAAGAATAATGGCTGGACGAGGGAGTTATTATCATGAGAAGAAGCTCTAGAACGGTTACAAGACAACAGCGGGACGCTGATACGTGTTGTACCGGTTTGAATTCTCTGCCTGAATGTCAGGAAACATGGACCAAGCCCACGGCCCCGGGGCCCCGCAACTCGGGCTGGTTGTGATCTTTCCAACAGCCAAGTTGGTAATTATCCCCAGACTATGTAGGAGCAGGCTGACAGGCCCCAGTTAGCCGTATATGCAGCTGTATGCGTGTTGGTTCCTGATGGAGCAGCACTAAGCGAGGTGTAAGCGCTCACCAGGGCTAGATCCACCTACACTCAACCAACACAATTGTAGAGTAGAGTGGATTGACCAAGATACCCATAACAATTTTTACCAATTCCGATGGCTGGAGGCGCGTCTGCCTCCCCGCATGATTGCAGATTCCATTCACGATAAATGCATTGGAGCCAGGTTCTTCCGACTGTCTACAATGTCAAGGAGTTTCTATCTCTGTGATCAATCTATCAAGCATGGGATCGATTGAGAGGGATGAGATGGAATCTTTCGTTGTTTCCCCTCGAAGAACCTCGACTTCCATCACAGACAAGCAACATCTCGCCGATAAGACCAATACCTCCTTGTATGGCATCCACGAGTCCTCCACCTATACCGAGGATGACCAGCCTACGGATCCTTCCAGTCCAGATGAGCGAAAGGCTTCTGTTTCAGTCAAAAGTCTAACCAGCGAGATACTCTCTCTCCTGCTGGCTACTGCATCCCTTATCGCGCTCGTCGTCTTACTGAAAGAGTACGAGAACAACTCGAGCCCACTATGGTCAATCGGCAACTGGGGTGTCACACTCAACGCTGTTGTTTCTATTATATCTATCATCTTCCGCGGAACCCTTCTGATGCCTGTAGCTCGGGCTATCAGTCAGTTCAGCTGGATTTGGTTCACACAGCCGAAACCTCTTCGGGATCTGGCGACATATGACGCTGCTAGCCGGGGTACGATCGGAAGTATTCGCCTGCTTTTCAAGCTACGTTTCATGTGAGTCTATTGTTCATACCAGAAGTGTCCCAGCCATAATGTAGTGGCTCTGGTATTATACTCCCAGCTGACACGCACGACCTTGGAATGTATGTAGGCATTTTGCTAGTGTTGGGGCCACTGTTATGGTAGCATCGCTAGCTTTAGGGCCGTTCTTCCAGCAAAGCGTTCAATACGTTTCTCAGGGAGTCATCGATACTAGTAAGAAGGCACAGGCTGTAACAGCTTACTCTTGGGGAGCAAATATACCGCATGGGAGTGAATACGCTGAAGATTGTGAGTGAAAGAATGCCCTCAATGACTCTCGTATGTGTCTAATGCTTGCCTAGATGTTACTATCCCGTATAATATGAAGGCGGCCATTCAAAATGGGCTCCTCTCACCGAATGTCCCCTCAACTCCAAGTCCTCCTTTCAGCTGTCCGACCGGGAACTGTACTTGGGATCCATTTGCTACACTTGCATTCGGCACGCAGTGTGAAGACATCAAGTCTCATGTGCAAATCGAATGCTACAATGAAGCCCACAATGGGGAGGAATGCCACTTCAAGCCACGAGGAGATGATGCGCTGGTGAAGATGCTGAACGACACCAGCGGCTATACGGTCCTCTTGATGCAGTCGGGTCTTCCAACACGGATGAAAAATTCCTCCTCGGCAGTGAGGCCGTACCTCAATAACACCGCAAGTCTCGCATTGGTACAGTGGGTCATGACTACGAGTGACGCCGTGATCACGCCTACGTCGAGCTTTGAAGCTGTCAGGTGCAACTTTTACTTGTCGGCGAGAGAGGTGCTCCCCAAAGTCGTGAATGGAGAATACTCAGAGCAGCTTTTGCAAGAGGTCAGTCGCCCAGAGCCCGTCAAAGGCCTAAATTACACCGATGACGACTTTCCATATAATTACTTTCTCGATCCCTTCAGGTGGGAATACGGCGACTATGGCCCCATTGTGTACCGACTCAATGGCTCGACACCTTCCAACCTTGGAAAGACGTACACATTTGAATTGAACGGGAGGGAGTTTAGCACATTATCCAGTCAATTTGAAGGTGACTTGCTTGATGGAATGCTCGTGACGGGTTCGGGTGGGGTCCCACAAGGTACAAATACCCTGACCATGCTCTGGCAGGCCGACAACACCACGCGCTCAATGTACAATATGGCAGAGGCCATAACGATTGAGATGCGAGCGAATTCGTCCAATATCCTCCAACAAGCAAAGCAGGACGCTTCTCTCATCGCACCGGAGCAGGCCATTGACGGCCAAGTCTGGGTCCAACAGCAGACCGTCGTCGTGCGTTGGACCTGGCTGATACTGCCCATAGTGCTGCTCGTGCTGGCCGCTTTGTCTCTGCTCGCTGCAGTTCTGGAGACTCGTCGGAAGCGTGTTGGATTATGGGGGTCCAGCCCGTTGACACTCTTTTTCCACGCCCGCCCGACCCATCATGGCGCTCACGAGAACCTGGTGTCGGATGCCGCTTCTCTGAATACTGCGGATGCAATGCAGAAAGCGGCCTCATTCCTGACGGCGAGGATCCCAAGACATGACCGTCGAAACATCGAAATATATCCCAGGGCCAGTGTTGGTGGGATCTCACGCGACGAGGTCAAGTTGATGCCCAGAGATTCTCTAGAAGTTGCAAATCCGGATGATATTCATTGATTTTCTGAGTTGCAAGCTCAAAACAAGAGCATTATCAGAGCTGCTGAAAGTGTGTATTAGATGGAGGACAGGTTAAAAAAGCAGTGATCAATATCATGTACAAGGTAGCAAAGGCAATTGGCTTTAGATGTGGGGGATTGGTTTGTACATAGCGGGAGCACAGGATCATCTTGACATTCTCAGGCAACAAAAGCACGTAGACAAATCATTGGAACACACATTTACTTAGGGGTATGCCCCAGGATAGACTCAATGAGGCGGTACAACACTCCGTGGCTAACTTCGGGGATGTGGATTCCCACCTGGGACAACACAGCTTACTATGGGCACCGAATATAGTCCCTGGCTCTAAACAACAATCAAACTGACCTATCAGTCGAATCTCCTCGGACTATGATCAGGCATTGTCGGGAAAAGGATCGTTGGGCTCATCAATTTTATGGACATTACGGCGGTGGTCGAATCTCCAGGACCATTCATCGAAAGTCTGATCACACAAGCCGCAGGCTCGGGCGGCGTCCAGGACCGCTCTTCCGTGACAACGATAAACATTCCTGTCTGTCCCTCATCGTCGTCCTTTTTATTTTCTTTACGAATTTCCCCGAGCCCGGCACAATCTTGCTTAGCAGACCTGCTATAGCCGAGTATTTCTTGCCTTAGTTCCACAAAGCCTTTAGGCGACTTCTCCGGTAGATCATCGACTGCTGTGTACCGTTGCGCATAGATATGGAAGTAGTCATATGCTACGTAAGCCCATGACGCGCGATCGTGTCCTCTGATATAGGGGATGACTAGACGAGTCCTGCTGCTGTTACCGCCACTGTTTCTAACCTTTGTCTGCAGTAGCGCGGAGATCTCGTCTGCGGTGTCGTTGATGTGACGCGGTGGAATACCGCCCAAGGTTCCGTCTGAGTTCCCGTTGGCGTCGAGGAAGGCATCTAGAGTCGAAACTCTAACCTTGAGGCCACATAAGGCGGTGATCAGAGACATGACTTGACCAGTGAAACGTCACTTAAATATGAAACACTGGACGTGGTAATATCTTGGAGGATTGAGCGATAGATAGGCAAGTCAAGAGTTCAAGGCAAGTTGCGGCTTAGGAAGGGGTAAATCAAGTGTGGAGTAAGAGTATAGCAAATGAATATTCAGAAGTGTCCAATGATTTCATACCCACTGTGTATAGGCAGACGTCCAAGCCGCAGATAGCGCTAAGCCTAAGCAGATGATTAATAAATCCGGGTGGGATTCCAATCACAGCGTGCCCACGATACGAATCGAGGGTGGTGGAAACTGAGGAACTGTTAAAATCTACACGAGCTTTAATGGATCATTTGAATTGAAGAAAGACGAGCAAATATAGACAATCCACCATTATATCGAAAGGATTCCAGCACTGCATAATCAGACGATCGCCAAAAGGTAAAGGTTGCTGAAGGAAGAAGACATAATTATCAACACACACCTCCTACATGAAAGTCCCACTCTTTGACGAATATTTAACTCCTGCCGCATGACAACGGAGTGAGATGTTCAAGGACCAAAGTGAACATAGGGAACCCACCAAGCCCGTACAAGTTTTCTCTCGTAAACTTTATTCTTCCGTTCTAGTGTCATCTCTCTTCCCTCACCACCGGCTTCGTGGTCTTGATCCCCACCTTCAGTCCCCTCCGTCTCTTCGCCAGGAGCCTCTCGCGTGTATGTGACTGCCTGCTTCGACTCGTCCCTGAGCCAGGCATCTCGACCAGTCACCAGGGCATCGTGGAGAGCCAGGCTCACCGCACTATCCACAAGGCCCCTTTTAGCAAGGCTCTTGTAGAACAACTCCGCGACTTCCACACAATACTTGTCAGATACCTGCCACGTCGTCCCAATGACGTGGCGGAAACCCGCAAGTTGGAACCCGCTAATGATATTAATGCCCTCGTCCAAGAGCTGGGGGGTGTCATGAGAACCCGTCAGGCAAGCTGAAAGATATGCCAAAAATTGTGTCCCCTGGTTCAAGAGAGTATCAGCACGGAGCAGGTTAATGTATCTGTCCTCCTGCAGTAAGGACACGGTGAGGATTTTGTCCGCCATTGCTAGCCCACCTGACGAGGGGTTCTCGGGGCTGCTCAACCCGTGTCCCGCAAAGTGGAAGATGGTGCACCTGTCAATGTTTATCAGGGCCTCGCCTCGGTTTGCATTAGCCATGCGAACGGCTTCAAGTCCGAATGACGAACAGGTTTGCTCCACCCGACGAACCTCCTCTTTAGCAAAAGGCAGCGGGGTGAATTTCGCCGTGTCGTTCGGCTTTACACAGGCCGTGGTGTCCATACCAATGAGGACCGCCTGACCGGGTGCCGAGCCTTCAAACTTTGGCACTGCTTTCGACCTTCCGAGCACAAAGGCAGTCAGTGAGGATGTGTAGGACGATATGACGCGGTCCATAACCGTCCTAGAAGGTTTCCCGTGGAACCCAGCGGCATGGAAAGGAAAATGACTCAGGTTCCCGATAGGCATCCAAATAACCCGTGGTAGATGCAAGCTGTGTCCCCTGGGTACATGGCATTGCTCGGGTTGAATCTCTTGTAAGACTGGGTCGGCGATACTTGTCCACAGCCATTGCAACATGGTCGGGTCAAGGGACGGACGGTGCCTTTTCAAATCCGCGGTCCACGTTCGAACATCCTCGGACTGCAACTTGTCTAAAGTAATGACACGCAAACCGGCGCGTCTGTCAATGATGAATGTATGGTAAGGTGCGCTGTCATTGATCGCGACAAGGGTATCGTCTCCCAATGTCTTTATGACCTGTTCGATGTCAGGAGGCCCGAGGAAGTTTCGTGTCTTTGGATCACTCCTGATTTTTATCAAAAGCTCCTCAAAATCCTTTTCCGCCTGGAAGCGCTCGTAGAGATCGCTCTTGATCACCCAATTCTGATCTCGGGGCAGTAGTGTGATGGGAAACCTGCGGCCCTCTCTCGCCTCGTACTCCTCCTTTACCCGTTTGATCTTTGATTCATCGAAGTCTGGGTACCGTGAGAGACTGTTAGTTTCATCGTTGAAGCTAAGCCTCTCGAGGAGTTTCTTGAACCGGGCTGCGGTAGAAGCATCCAATATGGAAGTGTCTGCCCTGACTTGCATTGCCCTATTGGCCAGAATGCCACGTCCGGAATCAAGCAGGGCCAACGCTTCCTGAGGATCAGCGCCCTCCTCGATGAAGATGGCTGCGGCCTCCGCGGCCCTGCCCTGCTTGTCCCATGCGAGGTTACTCTCTTGGTCTCCTCTGGGAAGGTATCGCGGAGCGACCGGTGACAGCTTTCTGAACGCCTGCTTCAGTAGCTCGACGGATTCCTTCCCCCTTCCCAAGGAGCGCAGCAACGGCACGGCTTTCAAGGCTGCATCGATCTGCATCGGAGCTCCAGGACTCGAGCTCTTGACGCATTTTGAGAAGGCATCCACCGCGGAAACACGATCCTGGCTGGTCGCTTCATCGGTTTCCTTACAAATTGCCGGGTCACGCACTTCAAGTCGCGCCAAGTATGCAAATCCCATGTCACAATACAGCCCGACGGCCATCGGATCATCCATCTTCAAGTGCCTTGCCGCCTCCTCGATTGCGTTGATGGAATCGTCCATGTCCTGCATGCCTTGGCAACTGTCGGAAACCTTTGCCCTCTGCAACAAAGCCCCGGATAGTTGACGCAGGCCAAGCAAGCCGAGATGCCTCGACATTCCTGATTGAAACCCGTTCAGCAAACTAAGTGCTTCTCGAGTAATTCGAATTGTCTCCTCCAGATCGCTGGCGTCTTTTTGTGTGGAGTACCTCTTTCTCAGATAGACACCAAGCGAGACGAGATGAGAAGCTCGCTGTTGACGACCTTGAGCCGTTGCAGAAGCAAGTCTAGCATCACTGATGGCCATGTTCAGGTCACTGATTTTCTTGTTTCCATTGAAACGCTCTGAGAGAAGATTCGACCGTAGCCCCAACATGTCTGACCTCGAGGGATCTTCCTCTGCTGCTAGATCCAGTACCTTGTTGCACCAATACATTGCATCTTTGAAATCCTTCGAAGCGTGGTGCCAGTTATACCGGGTCATGATGAAGACTGACAGTTCGAAGTGCATCGAAAAATCAGTATCCCGAGTGTTGGTATTGGGGACTTGTCTGACAATGGCGGACTCCATGTTCTCAATGGCCGCGTTGACATCTGCTATATTCCCAAAGGCCAGATGCCGGCAGTTCTGCAACCTTGCCAGCGGCGCCAATATCGATATGCCCTTCTCCACTGACGGAGTACCGAGATCGCCAATCCAAGAAACTGATCCGGAAGCCTTGTCTGCGAGGCTGACTGTGGCGAGCGATGCGGAAGGCCCAACTGTCCTGGCTATCTCCTGGAGCGCGTAAATGGTAGAATCTATACCCGTAGTATCTCCGTTCATTTTGAACCGAGCGTTGACAATCTTGGCGTAAGCTATGACCTCGTCTATATTATAGCCTCTCCTCTCTGAGCCGAAGGGGGAGACGAGAAGTCCTGCCTCGTCAATGTCGGAACTTTCGCCCGTGTACTTGCTCCTGGAAACTAACCAGTTGGCCAGTCGAAGTTCGAGTTCGAAGCGAGACGGATGTTCGATAGGCATTGCAGCCAGGAGTCGCTTCCCGAGTTCGATGGCCCTGCTCAGGAACCTTGTGTGGCCGTCGAGCTTGTTACCACTTTCGGGGCCTTTTTCGAAGTGTGATAAGGCCGCTGACTTGGTTATCAGGATCTCAATGCGGCGATCTAGGTCAGGCTTCCCCCCGAGTCTGATATAGCGATCCTCCAGCTTTTGCTCGAGGTCACCCAATAGGGAAAATTCTCTGGTTCCAACAAACTCTTGAGTCGCACAGTGAAAGTCGCTGCTGGAACCGGTAATGGCATACCGAGCCGCGAACATATAGCCGAGAGACTTGCCCAGAACCTGGAGTGATAACTCTTTCCTGAACGTCTCAATGGAGTGAATCGCATCGTCTATGTGTTGAATATGCTGTGTCACCCAAGCTCGTTGAGCAAGACAGATGGCAAGGACACAACGCTTCAAAGGTCGTTCCCTATCGCCAGCCGCCGCCAACCGCAGGGACTCCTCCGTCACCACGATGGCACGATTGATGGTGTCGATGGTGCGCGTGCGGATAAAACGCTGGGCAAGGCCAAGGCCTAAGGAAGCCATTATTGTTGTGTTTGCAAGAATTTCCGGGGGAGCTTCTCGCACTGCTTGCTCAAATGTTCGGATAGAGGCGTCCAAATCGTCACGATCCCCGCTTGTTCTGAATCGCTGCATGAGTCTATTCCCGCAGTGCTGGTGAAAGTGATAGCGCTGTATTGGAGAATCATGAGACTTTTGGTTTCGTATGGAAGCACTGGCTATTTCGATAGTCTTGTCGAGATCCGCGTCGTCACCAAAGTCTTTGTATCGCATGTCGTAAAGAGCTGTAGTATTTGCGCGGACTTTGAAATCCGTTAATACACGCAACGTCAGTTCACCTAGAATGATACACCGGTCAATGTCGGGTTTGTTGGGTTTATGCTGGTATCGACATAATAGTGCATCTGTCAAAAGAACATGAGGTAACCCGATGCAGTTATTAGACAAAGCCATGTCAGATGCCAGTTCCAACATGTCAATCGTCTCGTCAAGCCGCGAAATGTCGCATCCCTCTATGCAAGATCTGAGCGATTCCTGCGCCATGCGAGCCAGGAGCATGGCTGTCTGCGCGTTTGAGGACGCTCTGTGTCATTAAGTCAGTGAGCAGAGTTAACATCGTCGCCAGTAACCCTGCGTTCTACTTGCGAAAGAACACGTACCTGTTTTCCGTAGAGACGTTCGCCATGACCTGTTCTTCATTGACTGGGTTACGTACGACTGGGTTGTAGTTTTAAATAAGTGACCAGAGTCCAAGGTGGGGGCTGATGGTATTGTCTATGAACACATGCATATGAGACTCGTAAGGCATACTTCCAAGGTTGCTTCGATGCCTACGGGTATTTAAGTAAGTACTCTTACAGGCTGTCAGACGGCCAGTCTCGCAAGCCTCACCGCATTTAGTCGCACAGGCTGACATAGCCAGCGACGTTGTGCTGCATTAGGTCGCCGACGTTACGTCAAGCCCGAGGATGACGCGGCCACACCCTAGGCAGGGGGCACAATCACGAAAGTTGCAAACCAATCAAATATGCACTTTCTTAAGACTCACCGAGATGGTGGTAGCACACAACAGCTCTCGTTGCTTACCTAGGTACTTAAGTACTCGAGTCATCAGTACTTAGACAGACAGGTCGTATACGCCTCAAGTACCACGGAAATCATCTCACAGCACTGGTGACCACTCTGTGTTCACAACACACCCATAAGCAGCACCAGTGCGTCCGATGGCAACACACTGGGCCATACTCATTGGTGTCGGTATGACCGTCGACACAACCCAACGAGAGAACGGTCAACCCGAGGACAGGTCTTTGCGTGGAGCAGTCCCAGATGTTCAAGCTACGGAGGCCTTCTTACGCACCTTGTCTAGGCCAGTCGACATAACTACACTCACGGCGAGTAAGTCACCACAGAGTGATCTCTCCAGTCGGCCATCCGAGACCCCAGAGGCATTGCCTACACGAAAGAACGTCTTGGACGCTCTGAAGAGGGTGGCCAATAGCTGTGCAGCTGGTCACCAAGTTTACATCCACTTCTCTGGGCATGGAACGCGCCGGCCCGTGCCTGATCTTTACAAGCGATCATGGGAGTCGGTTGCTTTGGTGCTATTTTCGGATCGTCCCGAGGGGCGTGAATACCTATTCGCAGAAACCATGCACAAATATCTCAGAATGATCACACTGAAAGGAGCATACGTCACCTTGGTGCTGGACTGCTGCTTTTCAGGCAGTGTTATGCGTACAGAGGCCCACCTCGACAGTCTGATTCGATTCATCGAGTACGACATCGCTGAGACCAAAGGAGCTACGGAGAGTTTGCCCACGCAAGACATCGGCCATGAGGATGCGGAAAGGTACCGTGGTGCTTCGTTAAGCATGGATAGAATCTTAGCCTTGGACCCAGAGTCATATACTATATTGACCGCTTGTGGACTCGACGAAATAGCCTGGGAATGCCGCTTAGATGACGGGACCAGGATGGGTGCCATGACGAGGTTTCTCGTTGAATCTCTGACGGCACTACGAAACCAGGGGACGCGAGTATCCATGCGCTCACTTCACCGAGTTCTCTGTACAAGGATCCATGCTCAGATCACTCACCAAACACCAATGCTGTATGGCAGAGGGGGTTTCTCATTCTTCGACGATATCCTTGTCAGAGACGGTGTAGATTTCATTTCTCTTTACCGTACTTACGAGGATAACCGGGTAACGTTGGCTGCGGGAGAAGCCCACGGCGTTCAGCTTGGAGATATATATGCAGCCTATCGTTTCAGCGCATCAGAGAAAATTGCGGAATCCGGGAATCAGTCGTACATACGCTTGAAAGTCGACACCCTCCACTGCTTAACATCATGGATGTCTTCTACTGAACCCGAGGAGGACGCCGCAATCTCACGCGGAAGCAGTTGGAAAGCAAGGCTCCTTACTTCCGTCCCGACAAGGAAAGCTCACGTCCGCCTTATGCCAAGTATCCCTTTTACGGACCAGCAACAATTGCTTCGCAAGTCTGCGGGGCGTTACAGGTTCACACTTTCAATCGATGCACGATCTGAACTCCCATCACTCTACCAGGCGTCAATCACCGAGGACGACGCCTATCAAGTCGAGGACGCGGCGTCATATAGAATCATCAATACCCTGCCTATACCACGCCATTTGGAGAGCTCTCAAGAGACGCTATTGATGAACTTAGATCACCTGGTAGCGTACAAAACCTTTGAAACACTTGAAAACCGTCAGCCACACGCGCCTTTTGAAGCTTCGTTCACATGTGAGGCTTTGTATCAGCCTGGAACGGACAAATCCCGATTTGTCGACATAGTCCCGGGGCCAGACCGAACCTTCAACGTGCAGGAAGGCGGATTATTCCAGATTCGGTTCACGAACAAGGGATATAGGGCATTATACATAGCTGCAGCTAGGCTGAGCTCGTCTTGGAGCATCGATAACCCTCTTGCCTTAGGAGGCGAGGGCGACTACCTTACCGTGCTTCCCAAAGGAACTGGGGAGAATGAAGACACCGGAGAGGAGGAATTATCGTTCCGAATGAGCCTCTCGCCTGATACTATAGACGCTGGGCTTCTTCAAGGGTGGGATATTCTCAAAATCTTCATCGTCAGCAGACCGACAAGCTTCCCAGCCGTAATTCTCCCGCCGATATCTGAGGCCATGGTTCGGGGCTCTTCGGAAAGGTTACAGTCCGTGTTGGAAGAGTTTTGTGTTGAACTATCCGGTGTGAGGGACAATGGGATCAACTGGGCTGTCCGTGACTTCCATATCAGAACGTCAAGACAGGAGGATTGAACATCGCGGAAGCCGGGTGCGAGTCAACATCATGACTGATTACATTGAAGGAAGAGTAGGCGAAAGCTTAGGCGTTTCGTGCCATAGTAGACATGAACTAGTCTGCAGACATCAACTCTCCTTCCGAAAAAGCCTCGCCATTCTTTGCCAGGTTTCCATACTTGTCTGACAATCTATACTTGTTCTCCCCTCTCGAATAGATCAGATATGGTCCTTCCTGGGCTCCAGAACGGTAGAGGTAGACTTCTTCGCCTGGGCTGAATTTGTACACGTGGGAATATTTTTCAATGTGTACACGTCCTCCATCACTGCCATCGATGAGGGCATCCTGGTGCTGGCTGGTAATACGGGTTAATTAGTACTCTGATAACTATTACGTCGGGAAAGTCTCATCTCACTCCATGTCCTTGTCAGGCATTTTGATGACGATATTCTGATCCTTGATGATAACTGACCTCGGGAGCTCGTCCTGCCTCTGAGGTTTTAGACAAGCCTCGCCATGACGCAAGATAGGCAACCGGACGGTAACGTACTATGATATGGAGCTCAAACCACGCCCTAAGCTTGATAAGGTGGGACTATGAAGTAAGAGGTGTGGGTATTCGACGGAAGCTTTGTGTTAATATCTTGATGGCTCGCTGGTATGACGACGGAAGAGGGTTAAACATGCACGCAGCCGTAAGCAGGCGGGCCGCAGGCATTTATGTGGCCAGTTTGAAGACCACCAGGCTGATCTGGGGTTTGGTTGCCTAATTGTTTGTGCCGCAGTCCTGCCTTCGAAGTGGCGGGACTGCAGGGCCCAAGAAGCTACCCTAGGGTACTGTTGTGTAATGCTCCAGGACGTTTTCAGTACTACCTAGGTAGGCCAAGCACCAATCGAAGCGCGGTGCCCGATGGTCTTGGGTGAGGGGAGGATCTGGGACGTTACACATGTGGCTATGCTTCACGGAACGTTCTAAACATTTAGCCCTCTTCGAGGGAAATACAAATTTGAGTTTCTAATACGCATTGGAAATGTGGCAATTTAAACTCTGGAGCACATTCAACTCCTGTGAACTTCTCCTTCTCGTGAGACCACTTTAGCATTTTACCATGGAGCCGGCCATAGAACTCCGCGCGGACAGCGACCGCCCACATCCCGACGATACAGAACGAAGTTATCTAAGTGGGTTCCCATTCGGTCCAATATCACGTATCATCAATCGCATCCGTACGGGCTTTCAAGGTCCAATGCTACCGTTGTGGAATTCCATGCCAACAACAAGTGCAAAGTCCCAGGGATTCATTGGCCGCCAAGGTATGATGAGCAACCTCAAAGGCTCATACATATTACCACGTGCATGGTCAATAACACTAACTTGAAGCAGTGGAAGACTACGCTCCTGGGTATCCTAGATTCTCAGCATTGATTGCAGCACATGATTCACTGCATATATTCCGTGGATTCTCACAGCTGCGTGCCAGGTTGCTACTGGTGAAGCAGGACGGACTTGTGCTCCTTGAGAAGAGACTTGCGCAAATCGACAAGGATGAAACCAATCTTCTGAACCTGGCTTCCAGTCGTCGAGACTCAAATATTGAGCGTCAATCTATACTAGCAGACATCGAAAAGTCGCTGGCCTCTTACGGTGAATACAGCCCATTCTAATTATCATTACAAAGATACAGACATCTAAATTCTTTGATACCGTTTTCAAGACGAGCTTCTAGAGAACACGCGGCGAACTCTGGCATATGAGCGGCCAGCCTCTGTCCATTCATCGAGCTTGCAGAATTGGCTTGACGGCGGGAGTGGAATTTTCAAGGGCGAAGTCGAATACCTACGGCGCCACGAGGATCTGGTGACTCTGTCCGCTCCGCAAGACGGCGCCATGTCACGACTGGAATATGTCGCGACCGCCTTCCTTTCTTACCTCTACAAAGTTAGTGAAAGTCCTTTCCCCGGTCTGGCTGAGATTCGTATGCTGATGAGCACATGCTGGACTGTCAGGGCAATACCATGTCGAAAGTATCGAGAGACCCGAACGTGCACTTGTTCCCCCGCTCCTCGACGAACCATGTAGCCTGCGTCATTGTCACCCCGTTGATCACGATGATGCTGATGATGCCGGTCATCGTCTGCAACTACGTAGTAGACGTACCCGCCAGGCTGGCAATCATCACACTCGCCACTTCGCTATTCATCACATCGCTGTCGTTACTCACGAACGCGAGGACGGTGGACGTAGCCGTCGCCGGCGCTACGTAAGTGGACAGAATCTCCGAGAATCTGTTGCAAAAACGCTAACTCCATACTAGGTATGCTACAGTCCTCGTTGTCTTCATACAGCATTAATGGAGAGTCTTATTGTTTTGGTCCTAGGGGAATTCAAAACGGCGAAGTATAACTGGAAATCTGGGGGTACCACTCCTGTACGCCATCAGTCTGGTTATATGTGTCGAGAGGGACGGGCAAGATATATATATCCATATACTCAGGTCTTCTACGCCATCATATAAGGCCGAGGAGTAACCTCTTTGTAGTCGTAAAGAAGAATATTATCCCAGAATATATTGGTACTATATGCCCATAAGGCGAACCACTGCCCAAAAAGCCGATAAGTACTTATAGCCCTAGCTTCTTATCTATTCAACTATAGCAACTACCTAGGTATACTGAATAAAGATAGCTACACTAGTATCCTAGCCGGTCGAGTGATAATTTGTACTTAAAATCACAATGTCCTCACAGTAGACCACCTTAGGCCATCTACTCAAGTATAGCTTATTATCTCTTACATACCAATTTCGTTAATTCACACTTGTATACGGCTACGTTTGGACATGACATATGATGCATACAATGTGCTCAATCTTGCTGGCCTTTACTCCAAGACCCTCACCATCTGATCCCGATAAGCCTTTCTCATGCCCTTGTCGTTGCCTCATCTGTCGATAGTTTTGATGCAAGCTCGACAGGAGCCATCTACATGCCTCGGTGCATAGCAGTTTGTTGTGCCCTTATTTCAGTTGATAATCTCGATGGCCATGCATCTCCATGTGAGGGGAGTGATAATCTTGCAGGTATGGTAACACCGACATTGGATTCCGGGAATATATTCTAGACCGCAGTATCAACGCTGTATGCTTTCTCGTTCACCCAGTACTCCCCTTACATGACATTGCAACGGCCCCTGCTCTCAAGCGCGTGAATCCGGTCGGTAAGTGACCGCATCGCCTCCTCATTCATCCGTCTCTCGTCCCGCAGAGTCTTGTCCATCTCAGCTAGCATTCCCTGATAGTGCTCCTTGAGAGTCTCGATAAGGCCCTGATTCTGTTGGGCAGAATTCTTCATCATGTTCTCCATGTCTGCCAGCTCACGTTGGTGCTCCTCCTTCATCCGTACTAGTTCGTGCATGATCTGGCGTCCGGCCGTGGTGTCTTTCAGCGCGAGGTTGCCCCTTCCCAGCTCCTCTTGTAGCTGCAAGTAAATAGGTTTCTTGCCGGTGAGCCTGGAGGCGATGTGCCGTGCAGACTCGGGCGTGCCGCTGTGCCGGACAGTCTCGGCCCCCATGGCCAGCAGCAATTTCCAGAACTTCTGCTTCAGCTCTTCCTCGCGTTTGGAACCTTCCTCCTCGGTGACCCTGTCCCACATGCTCGTTGCCAGTACCACGTTTTTCAGGTTCTCCTCGCCGGTGAGCTTTTTGAACATCTCCAGGTTCTTGACGCCGTGGTGGGTCACTCGCCGATCCGTGATGGGATGCAGGTAGATAATGCCGGAAAGCTTGATCTTCTGCTTGTAGGCCACTGTCAAGTAGTCCGCAATGAGCTCCAAAACCTCGGTGTCGGAGAGGTTGGTGTCGGAGAACCCGGGCGTGTCAACGAAGCGGACTGTCTGTCCGTTGATGTTGCCATCAACAACCTGGATGTCTTGGGTGCATGATGTCAGGTCGTGGCCGATCTTCAGATCGGTTCGACCAGTGACTTTTGATATAAATGTGGTCTTCCCTGAGCCGGTCATTCTGTAGTTGATTTAGCCAAAACGCTGCATATGTGAATCTTGTCCAAGGAGTGCCTGGACAACTAATGGCAAATAAGACATACCCCATAACAGCAATAACTGCATTCTTGCCCCTGAACGAATTGTACACCGATCTTCCATACTTCAGTCCCTCGTCCACGAGGTTGCCACTTTCCTTTGCATTTCTCGGGTGGCGAGATGACTCATCGATGCTATGATCAGAGAGTCGCTGGGCAATAGAGGTGACACCATCGTCGTGACCAGGTTCATAAGGCATCTGCGGTACCTCATGCGGGCCTGCAAGCGTCCCTCCCGCGCCGGAATCCTGTTTTGGTGATGCCTGATGTTGCTTCACTACGCACTCATCACTAACGTCACTTACGGCGTCAGCATCGGGAATGAGGTCGAAGTCATCGTCTGAGTGAACTGGTGTATTGATTGTGACCATTATTTTGACGTTTAGAGATAAAAGTAGAATGTGAGTGTTGGGTGGAGAACTATTCGGGGTGCAAAGGTTGTGGGCGGAGGTTGACGCTTTTTTGTATGCAGTTGGCGCAAACGAAAAGAGTACGTGTAGGCGTGTGGTTTGTTTACTCTAATCTTGTGGCAAACGAAAATACAGGGGGGGCCCGAGTGTGTTCAGGTGGCCTCCCGCAGGGGCGCTTACTGCACCCAACCAGAAGCAACTTCAACATCGAAATGGATGGGCTAGGTATGTCGGTACTGTCATGATGGTGTGAGTGGATAGAGTGGGGCCGAATGCACTCTCAAAAGTATATTGGACAAGAGAGCCAAGTTGTGAGCAGCCCGTAATTTTGTTGATGTATCGCGTGGGCATATTTGTAGTCAAATGTGACATTCGTAACCTTGGAAGTTCTGGTAATGTTCGTACTCTTGGTAGTCGCCGCGGGGTGTGTTTCATGTGGAGTTAAGTGATACATAATCACTAACAACATGCGGATATACTGCAGGGTGTACACGTACATAAACTATTATATTTGCATCTGTCCTTTTGAAAAGATAAAAGTTTCAGGGAAAAAAATTGACTGATGCAGCAGTTTCCTCGTGAAAGAACTCACAGTATTCCCGCGTCTTACACACCGTAGACATTCCCATTGAAGACACACACAGAAGACGTGATGCCCATAAGGGTTTCCATCTGTCTTTGGTTATCTACTTTTTCCAATGTCTTATAAGAAAAGATCGATCTACTCATAAAGGCTCTAGACCACTTACACCCTATTCTATAGCCGACAAAGACGACCGTTTTGCGTGGGTAAGCCTTCGAGCTGGCCCGTGACGTACCAACTCTCACTACCCACCGCATTATGGGCATAGAAAAGCCCAGTGGGATCTATCTTCTGCTTGAACGCATACAGACGCTCGTAAGTGCCGTTTCCATAGAAAGACTGCTGCCAATTTGGTTCCAGAATATCAGCTTCACTGGCATACGCACCAGCCCCTGGGGTGGCATCCCGCAAGGGTTTGAGCCATTTGTTGGTGAAGTTGAGACTCAAATCCGACACCTCAGCCCACGATTGATCCGGAGACCAGGCTACCGCAGCAATGAGATGGATGCCGGCCTTACGCCACGCGGGATTGACGGCGTTGTCTGGATAGGAGCCTGAATTCGCGCTGATGCCATAACCAACAAAACTCACTGAGCCCGTGTTGTAGAGGTCCTGTATAGCTCTGAACGTCTGGTTGAATTTGCTTTCATCTGACAGATTCCCTTCTGGAATTAGACGGCTGGCACTCCGTGCTGTCGTCCACCCGACGCTCTCTGCATCTGTGAGTTGTTCCCAAGCCGGGAGATAGCTGTCGAACTGCTGCCACGTCGCGTTGACCGTGATTCCCAGGGTAGAGTATGCCGCGAAGAGTGGAGCAACGAGGCTTTGGTGCTCCTCGACAGTCATGTTTGGGGCAAACCAAGCACTGATAAGCAATTCGAGGTCATCCCCTGAAGGCGTGATCTGAAAGTACTCGTAATTTCCGGCCGCATTATAGGTGGGAATGTTTTGCAGGTAGAGCCCTATGGCCTGCCATACTGTCGCGGTGGTGAGGGTACCCCCAGACGTTATGCTGAATTTCAATACAGAGGCGGAGGACAGTTTCGGGGTGACTTTGACCGTCCAGGAGGTAGTGATACCGAATGTGCTGCCGCCACCGCCACGGAGCGCCCAGAATAGTTCGGTGTGGTCTTCCTCACTGGCGGTGACGAAGCGGCCATCTGGGGTGACAACGTCAACACTAAGGACCTAGAACTTCCTGTTAGCAGTTACTTCAAGATCTTGGACAGCAGGAAATCCCCTTACCTGGTCAGAGCCGAGTCCTAGCATAGATGTCATTGGCCCGTGTCCACCTCCAGCGAAGAAACCACCTCCAGCGCCGACAGTCGTGCACAAGCCGCCAACCCCTGTCACACCGTACTTCTCGGCGCCGGCGAACAGCTCTTTGTTCTCGATGGCAGCACCAATCTTCATTGCTGGACCAGAGAACGTGGGCGTAGTGAGCGTTTGGTAGAACTCAAGGTCCTTGAATGAATACGTCCAGACAGATAGGGAACCAGCACCGGCGGAGCGCCCATTGAAGTCGTGGCCGGTGTTCTTGATGACTAGACGAAGGTTGAGGTTGCGAGCGAGATTGACTGCAAGCTGAATTTGTGCGACGTTGGTTGCGTTGACGATGTATGAGGGGAAGCCACCAAGCGTACAGTTTCCCGTTGGCTCGTTTGTGGAAATATCTGGAGGGAGACAAGTAGCTCCCTCCCAGAGGGGGAACATAAGATCCGAAGGGCTCGGAAGGTGAAGGCTGACATTGGTCCACTGCTCTGTGATATATGCACACTCATCGGCGTCGTAGTTGCTCCACGAGTCGTAGCAGACAGATGCGAGAGGGACGTCCTTGATGAGAGCATTTCCAGTCAGGAGATCAAAGACTGCCCAGATAATTTCATTGGGCCATAGAAGATCGCTCGGGTATGTCTTGCACTCTGCTGATGCGGCACGCTTGGAGGCTGTATCATTGCTGGCAAAGTTGAACAGCGAGATATTCGAAACCTCCAGGGCCGTGAGGTTGGCAAGGACAGCGTCCGTAAGAATATGCTCGCCATCAACAAGTTCCACTGCAGGCGCCACGGTGGACTCGTTTGCGGCTAGAAGATATTGTCAGTACTTTGCTCTTCATTCGTACTCGGCTTTGTTCACGTGAAGAGATAGAGATTACTGACCAACAGTTTGATTGCCGTCGATGATTGTTTGGGCTGTTGCTAGTTGGGTAATCTGACAGGCGGCTGTGAAGGACAAAGCCTTCAAGCATTTCGACATCATCATCAAGTTTACTGCAACGAAGCCACAGATGTAAAGTGAGACGTGACGGCAGCCAGTCAAAACAAGGGGCTCTTGGAGGGAATCACAAGATTATGACTGATTGATTTTGGGGGTAGGTTCCCATAGTATGCCCCTAAAGGACCCCTTCACCATGATTGTCATCAGTCCGGTTGTTGGAGATCAGGTTACTTGCACTCGTATGTGCATAACCAAACGGACACTTCCGACACATCAGAAGTATCTTTGATCCGGTCCAATGTCGGAGGAAACTAGCATGGGCGGACCGGATCCATGGATGGAGGCAAGGGCATCACAAAAGTCCTCATCCCCAGTCTCAAAGTTCGGGTCCGGGTCCGAAGTTCTCAAGTATCCCAATGCTACAGCATGAGCGAACCTGGGACCTTACTTCGGCATCAAGTAATATGGTAACAAATTGCAGCAATTCTCTGTATTCGTCACCTGACTGCTTGACTGACCATGACGTGCAAGTCATCCGCGGGTGAGAAGACGTTCGCCCTCAGAAATGGCACCAATGTCCATACCTTGACAGCCTGAGTACAACTCTCGGTTCCCGGCGCTCATTTCTGATGATCATCCAACGTTTCAACGGTCTCGCCATACCCCGCAGTCATGCACGTTAGCTGCAGCAGAGTGGCGTAGCATGCAGATGGATGCGTCCACACCGGTGACTGAGTGTAGTAGTGTACATACCTCCATGTATGTAGTTGATAAGGATGAAGCTTCGCACGATATCGAAGTGTAAGATGAGCCCAATCAACCACCATGCAACCCTCCCCAGTCCGCACCGGGGACTCTTGCCGGAGGAGAGCTAACCTCGATACAATTCTTTGCACGGAGGGAGGAAGGGACACGATGATCGTCGATTGGATCTTGTGGATTAGCCCACTCCCATGGTTCGCCCCGGTTGCTTCCCACGCTTCCCTAGCCTTAGCTCCTTCGACATGCATTGAGGGTCGCGTTCCAGAAACAACACCAGGGGCACTTTCAATGTAAACTACCATCCGGGAGTTTTCAATATGCTCAAGGCGCATGCGTGCATGGTAGCCTGCAAGAGTTGACCCTAGGGTACTATACTAATCGGGAGAAATCCTAGGAGAGCAGATCTGAGGTCTTGTGTAGCAAGCATAGATGGCTTCACGCACTGAGACTGGATTTCTCAAGAACGGGAACTCCCATATTGACGAGATTCGCGTTTACATTTCCTTCCTCAGACGTAACAGTTCCATCTTCACATGCCGCGGGCACGATTTGTCCGGAGCTGAGCTGACCTCCGTGCAGCTGCAAGCCGGGGCTCCTGTCGATGATCCTACACAGCATACGGTAAGGTTCAACTTGATATCAGAACCTAGGATAGCTACTCCACTGTGTATTCGGCGAGTATCGAGAAATAACACAGGACAGTTACCGGGGCGACTTACGATCTGGGAAGGTGAGTTGGCTTGTCAATTTCCTATTAACCAGGGCCTTGATCCTACGATTATACATGAATAATTATCCGCAGAAGCAAAGAAAGGTACCTAATCTTCGTTTTTGATTTACCTCTTACATTTGTTGTCTTCCACTAAGACGCAGGCCATCGCTGATAAGTGTGAAGTGATATCAATTTCCATGTGAAGATATCCTTCAAGAATTGAAAGTATTGCCGCAAATCAGGGCGGAAACACTCATGGAGACCAAAATAACCGTGCCTCTTCTATTCCTATATCTCTGGATCAAAACGCAGTCATGCCAACTGGTATTGAAGTGATCAATGAATTTCCGAACGTGCTGTCAATCATTTCTAGCACAGCGGAGGCGTGCTTCAGATTCTACTGCGGTCCAATGGCACTAGGTTCAGGCTGTTGTCGACGCCGGGTACGATGACATAGATATCTGTACTAGATTCGAGCATGCCATAGTGTAACTCCCCATCATCTAGAATGCTGAATCCACCGGCAGGATTCTCACGTCGAGGATTAATGGCTGGGCCCCTCCAGGACTCCTGCGGCCAATCGTGTGATATTATGCGCAGACGATAATTACCTGCTGTAGTTGAGCTATGTTCAAACCTACCATCTGCATCGGAAGGATTCTAGGTTTGCCACACTTTCATAGATGCGGGTTAAACGAATACTGCTGGCTACTGTACCCCCTTGGGATCAATACGCCTCTGCGCATCCTGACATCGCTGTGCTCAAGTGACTGAGGCCGAAGTTTCCGCAAAGAACTTCGCGAGTATTTACTGCAAAAACATTCCTGATATCAGCTTCGGACACACTCTCTCTGGTCCGCGTCTTGGTCTCTCCACAATAGACATTCAATACAACGCAGAAATTTGTTTATAATGGCGGAGAAAATCGATCGTTCCCTTCTGCAGGCTCGGTGGGAAGATGTCAGCGACATCCCTGCCACCCAATTCCAACAGTCGATGCTAGCTGTGATCTATTTCATCGCAGTGATTGCATTAATCACCTACTGTCTCAGGATGTACAGCAAGATCAGCTCGAAGCAAATAGGTCTTGGTAATTACACCTTCTTGTGCCCTCTAGCCCTCTTCCCACGAGCCCTCAGCTGACTGTCGGGCTCCATAATGCAGAGGACTGGTTGATAACAGCTGCCATGGTACCTTGAAAGTTTCCACCCTATGTTGTACTTTCCTCTTGCTAAGATGACTAAACAGGTGCTATCTATTGCTTTTATGCCAGTTACATATTACTGTACGCCCGTCCGATGCAGACTCGACCAGACATTACGAACCTGACCAGAACGCACCTCAGATTTCAAATACAGCTACGCCGGCTTCCCGACCTCGCGAATCCCGAAGGCCTATGACCCAACACCTGCACTGTTCTGGACGTGGATAGTCGGCCTTCTGTATAATCCGATCTTGGCGCTGGTGAAGTCCTCAGTGCTCGTTTTCATGCAGAGGATCGCGGGACATAAGACTGAGGTCATGTGGGCCATCTATGTAAGTCATTGTCCGCAGCCCTGGAGCGGTTGCTCAATCATACTGTCAGGTCTCTTCCATACCATGCCAGGCCAGGCAGGAACAAACTTTCGCATTTATCCGTCAAGGTTGAGGTGACATAGTGATGAGAAATTGGCAGAATAAGCAATCACTAAGACCACGTTACTGACGAATTTACCTAGGTGATCAACACCATCAATGTCTGCCTTATGGTCGCCGTGTTTCTCGTCGTCATCTTCCAAACGACTCCAATCGCAGCGTATTGGGACAAAAGCTTGACAGTCAAGCATAGCATAAATGCTGCAGCATTCGGCATGTCCACATTCATCTTCACAATTGTGACTGATGTACTTGTCCTTGCCATACCGATTTACACATTCATTGGTCTGAAGGTCAATATAGCGACCAAAGTTGGCGTCATCATGATATTTCTCACCGGCGGCTTGTAAATTCCCCAAAGACCTTGACAAAGTGCCCACATCCTCTTCCAGTCGTGGCGTCTGGTCATTGACCGACTTCGATTCGTAGTGTCACGATCATCGGTATTCTGAGAGTCATAGGATTCGCAAACTTCTTCTGGACCTCTGATTACGATTTCACAAACTCCTGGGGGCCGAGCTACAGTTCCATAGAGCCAAACCTGGCCATCATCGCGGCATGTACACCGTCTCTCCGTCCCTTGTTGAGGAAGTGGTTCCCACGTATATTCAGCCAGTCAAGTAGCAAGCAGACGGGGCGTTATCAGAAACAACAAGATTATGGGAACCCAAGGAGTGGACAAACAAGGAGTATACACCTGAACGATTTGGGACAAACGCGGGCGGCGGTTCAGAGCGGTATCTCCCGCGGCGACAGCCAGGATGAGATTCTTGCGTCCACGGGCATTATTAAGACTGCCATGGTAAGCCAGTCAGCCTCGATGTAGGCCAGTTCTTCATGTCCTAGAGCTAACCTGATGTAAGGTCAACGTGTCGTGAGACGAGAGAACAATGTCAGTCGGTTATTCAAACGAGACGGGGAGAGTAGATAACGCATATAAGCCACAGCCAGCGACAGCTATTTGATCTAATGTTCTTCCGGGGTCAGTCTCAGGAACGGGTGGTCTGCTTTCAAGGTTTGGAAAGTACTTCAACATCGCCTGCACGTACCAACCTTTTCAAGATGGTGTCTCTCGAGTAGCCGAGGCAGGAAACTCCTGAGGTATAGACTTGATTATAATTTGTTGTTACTAAACACAAGTTTGAAGAATCACCAATTGATTCGTATGTATGATGATGAATGTCATTTCCCTGGGAGGTGGGATGCAAATATAAACCTCCACGGAAGTGTGGTATTTGTAGCAGTCACGATCAGAGGAAGTCCAGCTGTAGGAGGTGGTGCTCCAGATGTCCCAAGGTATTCTGAGAGCTTATATGTTGTGTTCGGACGGATAGGAGAGTCTCCATTGTGGTTTGCGCCCAGCCCGCGAGAGTTTTCCTCGGGCAAGGGATGTATCCATTCGTCCTCCAATTCTGAAAAGGCCTGCCTCGAATCTATCCACGCAGCCTCCCTTCCAAGTCGTTCGGATGAGCGCAGGAGTACTCCAATATATCCTTCGGGAAGCACAAGTGGCTGTTATCAATGCTGTTGCTCGATGCTGTCGATATTCTGATTGATTACACCCCGTGGGACGGCTTGGAGAAGTGGTTGCCATCTAAATAGTTTTCAGAACTTTCTCTGATGGCTGTCTTAGGTTACCCAAGCAAGCAGCAGTAGTCGACCCAGAGCTCACCCCTGAAGAGCAATAACTCAACCCTTCAATGTCCCAATCCCCCTTGCAGAGGAAAATGGAGTTGTTCGCAGCTGTAAAGTCTACATCTTGATCGCCCAAGGTCTGCGGATCTTGAAAGGCAGCCACGGCCTCCACCATGTACACCTTGTAGTCGGGGTTCATGAGTTGAAGATCGTAGCCAGAATAAACAACGCCGCTTGTGCACCGGGGCAAGCCATCGGTACTGGAAGTAGAACCGGTCGCGGTGCTGCTGTTTGCGGTGAGTGATGCACTGGTGGCCAGGGTGGATGACGATGCGGTGTTTGTACTGGCAGAGGGCATGGCACTGCCACTAGTTGTGACGGTATTGTTGATAGTGGCCCACTCCGTGATGGTTGGTGTTGATATCGAGGCACTCGGCGTGCCTGTATTTGGGTTCGTGATGTTAGTCGATGTGGCGCTCACCTCTTTGGTGATTGTGCTAGATGACAACCCGATGAATGCTGGACCCGAGCTTGATGAAGTTGGTGCAGAGGTTATAGCCGAAGTAGGGCCCAAGCCCTCCTTTCCAAAAATAGACCTATCACCGATTGTGATTATGGTGGAATGTGTCGGCACCTTCGTAGCGGGTTGGCTCGATTGGGACGGACGGGTGAGAAGGACACACAGAACGACGGCGGCGGCGATAATAAGTAGAGCAACGACTCCCGAGATCAATGCGACAGTGGTCCTCGACATGCGGTTGATGCTGTATCTGAGGACGCCTATATGCAGATTATTTCCGCCACCTGTCCTGTCGGGAGTAGGAGGGGCCTGGAAGGGCAGCTCATAAGCTGGAGCATCCTCGTCGGGGAAGCCTTTGCCGTCCATCCCGTAGCCTTCTGGATGAGAAGCTTTCTCGTACATGGTTTCTCGTAGATTGGGGATGGTAAGGAGGTATCTCTTCGTAATAGTATTGTGGTACAGAACAAGTGCGCCGTCTTCACTGGAGCTTGGAAAGGCTTCTGACTTCCGAATATTCAAGTGGTTCAAGTGTTATTCAGTTCTTGATGCTTCTCAAGCCTCGTTGGCGCGCAGTCTGCTGTTTAATATGAAGTCTGATTCGAGTGACTTCGAAGTCGCCTCTTCCTCCCCTGAATCATCGGCTTCTAGTTATACAACGGTAGCTGACTATAGTCACGCTATAAATTCAACAGCATCTCATCTGTGATTGGAAACTTCAGTAAAGACAGAGTTCCTCAAGGCACATTGGTAGTGCAATCGCTCTTCTTACTCCATTTAATACTTGCCAGCTGCAAAAACGAAAACTTGAATTGATGAGCTCCTCGTATTGCACAAGTGCTGTGTGCATGGACTTGTAGCCTTGTCTTATGTCTCGGCCAGCGGAATAAGTCTCATCAAGTTGCCCATCAACGGCGGTGAGACTTGACTCATAAACACAGAAAGCTTGTCGTGCATCACTCCGGCTTAGTGACTGATAAGGTGAGTAGCCGCGAGTTCGTCACCATTATAATATCAATACAAATCAAGAACCGATAAAGGCATCACAGTTCCCGTTATCATGCCACCCCTTTGGCACAAGTATAGCCCTAAACGGTGCATCCCGCAAGAAATCTGGGGTACTACCGTACCCAAGCGTACAGCCATTTTCGAAGCGACACGGTAACCTCACATCAAACTTTCGCAAATTCTCCAAGCCTAGCGCGATGTTGTAAAAGGGCACGAACACCTCGGCTGGTGGGATTGGAGTGCGTTTATAAGTCGGATGTAGCGTCAGGCGCAGTTCTGCGTGGGAAGTCAGCCGGGGGTGGTCCAAGTCTTCCTACGGAGCTAGATTTTTGGGACCATGCCCAATTCTTGGGAGGGAACGGAGGTAACAGACTAACCTCTCAACTTTGGGAATGCATCTCTCAGTATCTTACAGACTGCTTGCACCCGCACATCCAAGGGTGGTGGCGACCCAGAAGACAGCCAGGTGTAATCCAAGATCTGTACCATCACAAGCACACCCTTTCAGCATACTTGTACTCCACCACCTCGCTAGAACCCATTCCACATGGCATGACTTACATCAACAAATTGTATCCTCTCGGTCAAACTACTCGGCACATCCGCCAAGAAGCGCTCCACAGCATCGAGTGGGAATGAGAACCTCATACTCGAGAACATCGACTCACTGGCCTCCTGATACATTCGCTTGCACACCAGCAGCGGCGTGAGTAGCGGACTGGCTCGTAACCGGTCATCACGGCGTTTTCGCTGGGTCTCAATGCCGAGGGATGAACCACCTCTATAGTTGGCCGAGTACGCACGGCCAAAGGACCGGTCCCACTTCCCGATCCAGCGCTCGAAGCAGGGCTTGTGGTGACACCAGGGCCAGTCAGGCTTATCGCCGTCTATGGAAGGGTTGGGTGCTTCCGGTCCAGGGGCGATGTCCTGGATGGCGCCGTCGATGTCTCCTGGGTCATCATATGGTTCAGATTGTTGCTCATCTGCTGTGAGGTCACCGTCTGGTGTATGTGGGCCAGATGCGTCGGTACTGCTAGACTTCTCGGCAGGGGGCCTTGGATCACGGTCCCACTCGGTTGGATCGAGGATACACGGATAGCTCTGAAGGTATGAGTGATCGCTGAATGTGTATATGTGCTGTGTGAGGCCACAGTCTAGCCAGAGTTGTAGGTAGATCTGGCGACGGATGTCAAGGGGCAACGTTGTAAATAGGGTTGATTGCGACTGATCTTGGCAGGGCGAAGAAGTATTGGTGGCATGAAGCCCAGTTGTTCTACAATGCGACATGTTATAGTTATGAAATACCAAAGCTCGGATTATATACGAATGGTCACACTATCACATAATTGCTTGCGGCTAGAATTCTTAACACGTAGGTTGAATCCAGTGGTCTTTGGTGATGTAATGACGGTTTGCTGCACCGTCCCCACTGACTCAGCTCTTATTGATCAGCAGAGGAATACGGATCGTACAATAGTGCACCCCTGCGCCGTAATCACTGCTCCGTTTCCCTTCCGTTTCAACCCATCCGAAGTATGATGTTCAAGGGAGACTTTACGCCCTTTATAGAATACGCTGTAGTAACCTGTTGATGGAAATGGACATTTGAGTGAAATTGCCATGGGAGTACCAACCGTACTTGCAGGTGATCTCTACAGGAGAAATGAGCGACGGTCATTGGGTTTACTGTTGGTTTGTTACTGTTGGTTGGCACAACTAAGCTCGCGAGACTCTGCACATGTGAGCAAACCACCACGTGCATAACCACGCACGCAGTATGTGAAATATCCTGCATATTTGGTTGGTTCTAGGTTACGTGTCTACATCGACCAACAACCAACAACATTCAAAATAAGACCTATCATGCGCATGTGAAGTCGAAAAAGTAAGCTTGAAATGTCGGCTGCTCTCCAAGTCGTTGCCCATTCCTGGATGTTAACTCTCTGAGGCTGCTCTTCTTTCATGTTTTCGAGGCACACGCATCTTGACCCGTGTTAGTTAGGCTTTATACGATCGTACAGTTGGAAATAGTAAGGTGCAATAGGTTCTTCGTTGTTATATCTATAGAAGAAGTGAGGCTATCGAGAGGGTTACTGTAGAGGTCCTTATAAGGGCCTAGATTCTACCGCCTTCCCTTTCGGGCTAGGCAGCTTACTGCCTACCTAATCAGGCTATAGCTATTCTATACTAGTAGTTTCTTCTTTATACCGTAATACCCTTACTTACGCTAGATCTATTAATAGGTCCTTCTTCTTTCGTATATACTATCCCTTCGTATAGGCTCCTTCCTTCCTTTATATAAATCCCTTTCTCCTTCCGTATAAAGCCCTTCTTTCTATACTAGCCCTTTTCTATACCCTATACTATTATAATTAAAATCGATAGTAAACGGCGCTATTATCGAAGTCGATCGTAAATATAATTATACCCTTATAGTCGAAGGCGAAAGCGGTTAGGCTACTATAGTTAAAGTCGACTATAAATATAACTATACCCTTATAATCGAAAACGAGGGTAGCTAGGCCCTTATAGTCGAAGTCGATTATAGCCGTACCTTCTACCTCGAAGGCGAGGGTAATCGTACCGTTAATCTCGTTCTATATAACCCTCTACTCGAATAGTTAACTCGTTCGTAAAAATTAACCTCTCTAGGGCCTTATTTAGAGATACCTTCGTTATAATATCTATAGAGTTATCGCTTCCGTTAATCTATTTTACCTTAAAGATCTTTCTTCTCTCGTACGATTAGCGAAGGGATATAATATTAACTATAAGGCGCTTCTCCTTCGTAGTTCCTAGCTTAACGAGATACTCGTATAACGAGTACGAATCTATATAGATTATAAGGGGAATCGTTAGAAGGTCGAGGTGGCTTATAATTATCTTAAGGATAGAGGAAATTATAGTATCGAGGTCGAAGCTACTAACTATACTATAGATCTCCGAGGCTAGAATACTTCTAATAACCCTCTTATACTTTATAGAGAACTAGTATAGGGTATTACCTTTTATCTTATATTATATACTATCGTCGATTTTCTCCTTATTAACGAGGGCGATAATATAACCGATCTAGGAGCTAAGGTCCTAGTTATTAGCGAAGGAGCTATCGACGAAGATAGTTAGTTTTACCTTTAAGAGGTTTAAGGTAACGTATTTTAAGCCTCGAGATAGGTTCTCTATTTACTATTTAAGGCGTTGATTTAACCTCTTATAGTCTTTCTCTTTTAGGTTCTAGATCTAAGCTATAATAGAGAAGTCGAAAGTAGCCTCCGGCTAATAGATAAAAGCGAGGTAGGCGTTATAGGCCTATTATTCGAGATACCGCTAAGTATAATTAGGTACTTTCGGGTCTATAGTCTCGATCTTTACCCTTTATCCCTTCTATTATACGTTAATCGATCTATCGTTATAGATAGTTAATTTAATACTGTTAAAATCGAGTAGTATAATTAACGAGAGTATAGTCTTCAGCTTATACTTAAATTCCGCTTCTTTAATCTTTTCTTCTTCTATCGCTAAGAACTATAGCGTTCCGAGTATAAGGGTATTATCGGTTTATATTCCGACGAGGTTAAAGGTATCCTTCTCGCCGGTAGAGATAAAGAGGTAAGGGTTATACGTAGAGGTCTCTATCTAGAGCGTTACGCGATAGTATTTATAGTATATAGTCTACTAGTATACCCCTACCTCGGCGATACTATAGAGTAGTCGTATAACGTATATAATTATACTTAAAGGGTAGCGAGCCTCGAGTTCTTTAGGTAGTTTAGCTAAAATCGTATAAGCTAGTTCTAATTTCGATTAAAAGTAGGCTTATATAATATTACGAAGTTCTATAGTTATCCCGGCCGTTATTAAAATAAAGGTAAAGGTAACGATAAGACGTTAGCTAATATATTAAATTATAGGCGATTAAGTAAAGATATCCGCCTTACCGGCGTTATTATAGCCCTGAATTATAAAGCGCGATTTCTCGTATAGCTTCTCTATCTTACCCTTAATTTCTCGTACTATCTATACTTTAAAGAGGCGATAAGGACTATAGATAGCTTTATTATAGCGCTCGAAGTAGAAGACGCTATAGCCGATTAGGTCTATAATCTCCTTCGTATTAGACTCCTCGAAAGGCTCGCTTAGGCTTATAATCATACTATCGCGCTTTAGCTTAAATATTAGCTCTAAATTATCTTTCTCTTTTTACATTATATACGTTAAAAGAGCCGGTACCGGCTATAGTATAAGTAGTATCGGTTTTAGCTTATTCTTAGAGCCGAGAGGTCGTCCCCTCTTTCGTAGCTTTAAGGGCTCGATTTAAAGTAGTTCGGTAGGGGAAATCGTAGGTCCCTAACCCGGGTTCGCTAGTAGTATATTATTAGAATCGTTTCGGTAGTATAAGCGAATAAGGGTAGATCGAAACTTAATAGAACTATTAAGAAGGTTAAAGGTAAAATTATACCCCTCGACTATAAGTAGCCTATAAGGGCTTTACTAACTATCCTTCTCTCTTTATACCCGTACGTTATTTTAGAGGGGTAGTACTAGTTAGTTATTTATATCTAAGCTATTCCGAGTAGCTATCGCGTTATTAATCTGCTATTCTGTAGAGATCTTCTATAGAGCGTATAATACTTTAGCTACTACTTCCTTACGTTTTATAATCGAATTCGATAATAGGGAGTCGATAGTTATTCGAAGGAAAGCTCCGAAGATAAGTAGTATAGGTATAAAGCTATTAGGGCCCGTAGTATCGTTTATAGCCTTTATAGCTATTTAGAGGATAGCGTCGTTACTAAAGGTGCCCTTAAGCTCGGTATAAATAATCTTAAAGGTACGCTAGAAGGGCTTATAATATCGCTTAACTTTACCGATAGACTAATATACCTCTATAGGTATCTACTTATACGTAATCCCTATAATCTTAGCTTTATTTTAAAACTCTACTAAGATAAAGTTCGTACTTATATTATAAACTAGTTAGTTTAGGGGCTTAAGGTACGTATCTATCTATATTATACGTAAGGCCTCCTACGTATCCTTTACCGAGAAGGAGGGGAGGAATCGTATAGCTTAGAAGGATATAGAGAAGTCTATAACGTAGAGTACCGGCTTTCCGAGTAGGTATATAATATCTACGATAAGTTCGTAGTTAAAGTTATAGTCGTCTTTAAAAGTAAACTTAAATCGTCTTAAGGTAGGGCTATATATTTAGTAGTAATAATAAAACTTCGTAATAGCTTCTAGAACTATTAGATCTATATTATAGCCGGTATCTCGAAGCAGACGAGAAAGATAGTCGATAGAGGGATAACTAAAACGTCTGTAAAAGCGCTTTAACTCTATCTCTATAAAAAAGGCTCCGGCTTTAGATTTTAATAAGAAGAACTATAAGTAACCCTACTTCCGGATTATAAGGATAGTCTTCTCTTTACTACGTTAGCTTATATAGACTAACTCGTCTATCGTATTACGGAAATAGACGCCTAGCTTATCTATATTTTATACGTATAATAGAAAGGGGGTTAGGGCGTCGATAATATAAAAAGTAATAGGTCCGATAAGTAGATCTACTATAATAGTACTAAAGAATAAAGAATACGAGCCTTTACCGAACTTAATTAATATTTCGCTAGCCCGGGAAGTATCTATTTCTACTAAGGGATCTTTATAGTTTAAAGCGAGGTATTAGTTATAGCCTATTATAGAGAACTCGGTAGCGCTAGTATTAGGGATAACCCTTTAAAACTTAAACCGGGAGTATCGGCCTTCGAGGGTAAACTATACTACCGGGATAGGGGAAGGCTCGGCCTTATTAGTATTCTTATTATCTTCGTCCCTCTAAATCGAATAGAGGAAGGCCGTATCTATAAGGTAGGCGGCCGCTTTCTATTTACCTTTAAGGGCGCTACTACCGCCTTCGGTATCGGTATCGGCGTCGTTAGCGCCCTCCGCTAAGCCGTACGCTACCTCGTAGCTTTTATAATCGGCTAAGAAAGCTATAAAGCTTAATTCTATAGCCTCTTCGCTATCGTAGTTATAGTACGCTATATACTAGCTTCTTAATCTCTACTATTCCTCTAGAGTATACTTAATAGACTAATAGCCCTCTTTATTATAGATAAAGTATTTCTTCTTTTTTAGTTATTACCGGCCGTTATTACCGCGGAAGCCTCTATAGAATCCTCCTTATAGTCCCCGGAAGCCCTTTCGGAAACCGCCTTAAAAGCCGGGAGTATTATATTAGCGGTTACTATTATACCGATAGTCGAAGTAGTATATCTCGTTTTACTTAGTACTCTATCTATTTTAAAGGAACTAATTACCCGAGCCTCGTTTTAGGCTAAGCTTTAACGAAGAGCGGAGGTCTTAGAAGAGCTTCTTATAAGGGGCAGCTAGTATATAGAAGGTATACTTAAATTCTAGTACGCTTTCGTACGCTCGAATAACTATTATCCGAAGGATCTCGTCGCCTTCGTAATTAGGGCTAAGGGCGCGCTAGTATAGCTATAATTTATCTAGGAGAATATAGAGGATCTCTCGAGGGCTCTTATTTACGTTATCTTTATCGTTCTTAAAGCTATTAAAGGTAGTACTAGTCTAATCGCTATAGTACTATTACCGATTCGTATCCGTCTCGAAATAAGTCTTTAGCTTAGTATAGGCTATAGTAAAGGTATCTATTATACCGATATAGTATATATAGTATATTTCCGCTCGGCCTATAAGAATTCGCGGAAAAACGGTATAGAATTAGTCCGGTTCGATACTATTATAGTAATAGAAGTTTAAGAAGATCCTTAGTTTATTATCTAGTAAGTCGTATAGCTCTCCGGTCTATTTCTTTATAGGGTCTTATACCCTTATAAATACTATAATCTTATCTAGTTCTAAGCGCTAATTAGGTTTATTCCGAAGGGGAAGAGTCTTATAAGGGTCGTATATAGGGGTATTCCGGCTAGGGTACGGGAATAGAATAGGGCTAGATAGCGATAGGCCTTATTAATTAAATAAAGTACCGGTAGGGCTAGAAGGGCTAGAAGGGTCTAGAAGTAGTACCTATTCTTTTATATTCTACTAAAGATCTTAAGGTCGGGTGCTCTATAGTAGTAGCGGCCCTATAGGTCGGCTACCTACCCCCTATAATCGTAAGAGTAGGCTATTCCCTCCTTCTAGCTATAAGGTTTAGTTATATCCTCTTTATAGTTACGGTAATCGGTTATTCCCTCCCTATAACTATAGTAGGGGAGGATAAAGTAGAATCGAGAGTTCTAGTAATAGCCTAGGTCCTTATAGAGGTAGTATAGGAGTTAACTTATTCTCGATAGTTTCGATTATCTTATCGGTAAGGTTATTTACTAGGAAAAAGTGCTTTAGTAGTCTATAGCTAGGTATAAAGGTTATCCTAGTAGTCTTAGTTTTAAGCTATCTTAGGTATTCTATTATACCTATAACCCCGACGAGCTATAAGATAATATACCTATTCTATAGGCTTATATAGATACCTCTCTCCCGGAGAGACCTTTTAATCTCTCACCTCTATTTATTATTAATTATCCTAAATATCTCTATATCTTATCTCTCGAAGTCTTCTTAGAAGATACTTAAGAGCTCCTCGTTTATAATATAGCTATACCGGAGGTCCTTAATAACGCGAGTAGCGAATATAGTAGCCTTAACCTCGTTTAAAGTAGCTTTCGTTATAGCGGCGGTCTATAACCCGTTATCTACCTTATCCTAGCTAGACTAAAGTATATATAAAGTATCGTACGCTCTTATAATATACTCTTTAAGGGGAGTAAATCCTATCTCGCTTAGAGGGGTTTCGTCTTCTACTATAGTAAAGATAGGGGAGGGGCAGTATAGCGGAGATATTCTTACGCTTACGCTTATCGGCTAACTACTAGTAGCTTCTAGACTATTTACCCGCGGGTAGTAATCGCTTAGAATTTACTATATAATAAGACTTACCCGTACTAGTCTCCTTTATATAATTCTCGTATCGTAAAGGAGAGATAAACTAAGAGGAGAATAAGGCGGAGAGAGAGGGTGAGAACTACGAGGAAAATAGGGCGGAGAGAGAAGGTAAGAACTACGAGAAAAATAAGTAATAAGAGAAGTACTTAGGGTATCCCTTAAAAAAAGACGTTTAAGGGTGCCTTAAAGGTTAAGGGTGCCTTAGAGGTTTAAGGGTGCTTTAAAGGGTTAAAGGTACTTTAAAGAAAAGTCCTTAGGGCTATCTTAGATAGAAGTGCTTAAGGGCCTAAAGGAGGGGGAATACTTAAGGCTTTAAAGGAAGGTCGTTTAAAGAATACCTTAGGTTTCGAAGGAAGGTCGTTTTAAGGCTGTTCTCGAGAAAGAGCGATTAGGGCCTTTTTAAAGAAGGTTCGTAATAAGAAAGATTCGTAGTAGGAAGGTTCGTAGCCGGAAAGGTCGATTTAGGGCCTTTTCGATAAAAGTTCGTAGTAAGGAAGGTTCGTAGTAGGGAAGGCGATTTTAAGTAGCTTTCTCGAGGAAAGAGCAGCCCTTTTAAGGTTATCTCGAGGAATTAAGTAGTAATAACTTACGCGATAGAGCGCGCTAGTAGGTCGTAATAGCCTTATCTATAGATAGCTTTCGCTAGTTAGTTTTAGAAGGTATTATAAGGGTTTACCGGTTAATCTCGGCCGCTTTTTAGAAGTCTTTATTTAAAAGCTAATATCTATAGATAGCTTTAATCGTAGTATAGATCTCGAGACTTCGTTCGCGTAATAAGTAGCCTGTAAAGGAGACTTAAGCGTTACTCGGCGATCTTAAGAAAGGTCTATCTCTTCTTACTTAGCTGTTAGAGATTACCTAGGTAATTACTGATTAGTATTAGTTAGGCTTTATACGATCGTATAGTTAGAAATAGTAAAGTGTAATAGGTTCTTCGTTATTGTATCTATAGAAGAAGTGAGGCTATCGAGAGGGTTGCTATAGAGGTCCTTATAAGGGCCTAGATTCTGCTGCCTTCCCTTTCGGGCTAGGCAGCTTACCGCCTGCCTAATCAGGCTATGGCTATTCCACAACCCGTGTAAATAATCCGTATAAGCAGTCCAGCCCGCCTTGGGCATCACGTTCATCATGGCAGACATTCGAAATTACAAGATTTCCGTTCCTTCCGCGGCCATCGATCAGCTTCACCATAAGTTGGCCCTCTCGAAATTCCCAGATGATACTGGCACCGACGGCGACGATTGGGGACGCGGCACACCTATTGCAAATGTCAAGCGAATAGCCAAGTACTGGCGGGAGGAATTCAATTGGGCTTCGTTTGAAGACCGGTTGAATGAACTTCCACACTACGAAACGACCATGTCGCTTGAAGGCTTTGACCCATTCGAACTGCATTTTATTCACCGGAAGAGTGCAAACCCTGACGCGATTCCACTGCTGTTTGTTCATGGATGTGCGTACTGAACCCCTGCTTACGACTTGTAGTCACAGAGGTGGCAATCTGATATTCAATGCCTGCTTTCTAGGGCCAGGCAGTTTCCTCGAAGCGACCAAAATTCTCCCATTGCTCACAGCCAAGCAAGAAGACGGGCCAGAATTTCACCTTGTAGTGCCGTCGCTACCCAATTTCGGCTTCTCAAGCCGCATCTCCAAGACAGGCTTTGGTCTGCGGCAATACACTGACACTTGCCACAAGTTGATGGTGAAGTTGGGATACGAGAAATATGCTGCTCAGGGAGGGGACTGGGTAAGTTACTACACCGCCCGCGTCGATGGTGAAAGTATTTACTAGGAGCTAAGCTGTAACACAGGGAATGTATATAACCACATCCATCGGCAACCTCTATCCCGAGTCAATGCTAGCACTGCATCTCAACTTCATCCTTGCAATGCCACCGCCGCTGACCAAGTCCCCACTCGGCTTCGTGCGATTCCTTATAACGCACATGCTGAACCTATATACGCCTCAGGAACAGTCGGGTCTGAAGGCTTCTCAAGACTATCAGATCGATGGCAATTCATACCTTCATCTCATGAGGACGAGACCCAATACTATCGGAGCGATGCTCGCAGATAGCCCTGTTGGGTTGCTAGCCTGGATATACGAGAAGTTGATCACATGGACGGATGACTACCCGTGGACGGATCAGGAGATTTGTGAATGGGTCAGCTTATATTGGTTCAGTCGAGCGGGACCTGCAGCCAGCGTAACTATCTGCCACGAGATGTTCCAAGGGGATTGGCAAGCCGATACTGGGCGTGGTATCCCGAGTGCTAAACTGGTAAGTGAAAATGCAAACTTCTGCACGTTGAAAGACTTCTGCTGATAATCTCTGGTCTGAAGGGTTTCTCATACTTCCCGAAAGAAGTCGCTGCGACCCCGCGCATGTGGAACCGGCGGCTGGGTGATGTCGTTTTTGAGAAGGAGCACGAGAAGGGCGGTCACTTTCCGGCTTGGGATCAACCAGAGGCTCTGGTGGAAGACCTTCGGACAATGTTCAATCCGGAGGGACCGGCGTACCGTGCTTTGCATCAGGGATGAACATTCGAGAAGTCGGATCGTCGCTGTTAGACTTTACCACAAGGGCGGGCATCTCTGCGAATGGGGCCTGAATTGACGATAAGCGTTGCTATATCACGAGCAGCTGGAAGGAACCCGGCCGCTGGTGCTGTTGATTGAATTGAATGTTGGGAAAACTTTTGAAGATCAGATGTGGGATGTCATCAAGAGCTATGTCGCGCTTCTCTTCCAAGGCCGCCCGCCTCTCAGACTGAATCATGCCATATGTATCGTCGAAGAGTATTCCTGGAAGTTCCAGCACAATTTGTATCCTTCCGTATCATTCTCCCAGATCTTTGTCCTGGTCCCCCACCCTAGCGAGCTCTGATCGATTTGAGATAGGCCTCCTGGAGCAATGCCCCGGCCATGCTTCAATACTGTAAGCACATATGCTTGTGTATTTTCTGCCCGAAGAGCTGCGGATATGGAAAGTAATACTGGATCGTTCGTAGTCCACAGGGCGTATGCCTTATAGGCGTGGCACGGTGATTCGGGCTGGTGGGAGGAAGCAGTTTCGCGGCACTCTCCAGGAGTATGCGCGAACTTACAGCCTAGAGATGTCTCCCTTTGAATGTGAAACTTCGCCGCCCGCTCGGCCACGTTCATCCGAATGGTAAACAATTGGAACCCTTTCCCTTTGCGATCACTCTGTAAGGACTTGCAGCGTCCGCTCCGGGTCTTCATCGAACTGGATCTCGAGAGATATGCCTAAATGTTCATCCTAACATCACAAAGGGCGGGTCCCGGTGCCTTGGAAACGGAACACCGGAGAGAGGTGATGGCTGGCGGTGGTCGAGACAGGCACCCTCTGAGTGTTGGCATCAGTGAAGATGACGAGGAGTCCTACTTTGCCGTCTAGCGAATTACTGTCAGCCTCTTGCCCCCAACCCCCGGGCGGCGGCGGACCGAACCAATTGACTGTAACAACAAGGCACATGTTTGTGGTCCGAATTGATACTGGCAAAGGGTGGGGGGGGGGGTGTTCGGCAAAACCCCTGGTAGTGCCTGCTAGGAGTCGACATAGATAGCATCATCATTCTTGTAAATGCAATTGTGATGGTATCGTCCTAAGTCTAGATGTCTATAAATGCTTTGGTAAGGCTATGCTGTCGAGGTATTTAATAATATTCTAATAAGGTGAAATTCGTCTCATGTATCCGTCATACATATGCTCGTCATCTACTCCTCGCTTCAGCACTCTGGAGAGAACCAATGGGAAAGATGATGATGAAAAGGAAAACGCAGAAAAAGGAAAGAAAAGATAGGAGAGAAAAGAGCATGAGGAAAGAGCAAGCCTCTTTCATTGCGCCCCAAAAATGCTACTATACCGGCTCACCACCCAGCTAGCTGCTGCCCTTATCACACGCAGCATCCCCCGCACCCGCCATCAACAAAGTCTCGACTTTCTTCAGCAGGTCCGGTATCCTAAACGGCTTGGACAAGACATCATCCATGCCGCTGTCCTTGGCCGTCTCCACCTGCTGCGCCCTTACGTTGGCCGTGACCGCAATCACCGGCACGTGGCCCGCGACCTCCCCCTCCCCCTCCATCCGGCGAATCTCCCGCACACACGTCAGGCCGTCCATGCGGGGCATCTCGAGGTCCATCAGGATGATGTCGAGGGGCGCCGCGACGCCCGACCGTACCTCGCAGAAGTGCGTCGTCCGGAGGAAGTCGAGCGCCTCCATCCCGTCGTTGGCCAGGCTCACCGTCGCCCCGATCTTCTTGAGCTGGTTGGCCAGCACCCGCTGGTTGATGAGGTTGTCCTCGACGACGAGGATGTTCATGGCCTTGGGGTCGAGCGCGCGGTTCGCCTTGGTCGCCAGGAGATTCGCCCCCAGGCCGCCTGCCGTGGCGACGTCCTGGCGCTGTGGTGCGAGTTGCCGCCGGAGGCTCACGTCGCCGTTCATGTGGCGCTCGATGGGGAGGAGGTGGTTCGAGTGGGACGAGTCGACGGGCGGGGCGGACCTCCTCGCCTGAATGTAGAAACTGAAGATGCTGCCGGACCCGGCCTCGGACGCCACCCCGATCTGACCGCCGTGGAGCTCAGCTATCCGCTTGGAGATGAACAGGCCCAGGCCGCTGCCTCCATATTGGGCATGCGTGCGTGGGGAGGCTTGCTTGAAGCGTTGGAACAGGATCTGCTTCTCCTCCGCTGTGAGGCCGCAGCCTGTGTCTTGCACAGCGAACAGGATGTAGAGGGTTTCTCCGTCACCCCAGTCCTCATTGGCGGTGACTGAAGTCTTCGTGTTGGACGGGACGTACTGAAAGCCTGCGATTTTATCCAGAACAGGCGGCTTGAGAGAAGCATCGACAGCCACTGTGAGAATTCGGCTTTCGGATGGGGCCGTGAATTTGATGGCATTGGTCAGTAGGTTGATCAGGATCTGTAACACTCGACTGGGGTCGAGCGTCGCCCAGTCCACGGCGAGGTTCTTGTAAGACGGGTGGATTTCGAATTTGGCCTTGATGTCCTTCGCCTGTAGTTCGGACTCAAACATCTTCACCGCGCGGATCAGCACTTGTTGAGGCTGTGATGGCACCGGGGTGATCAAAAGAAGATTGGAATCAAGCTTTGAGATCGTCAATATATCGTCCACGATGGACTTTTGATGTTGCACGCAGAGAGAGATTGTCTGCGCAGATTCCAGGCAAGAATCGACGACGTCTCTCGAAGGACATATGCCCTTCGCGCGGCATTCGGCTAAGGCGGATGTGATGTCGTCTGCACATTGCAGGATTGCACTCAGCGGATTGCGCATTTCGTGCGAGGTGATGTCGATGAACTCGTTCTGTTGCCTGCGAGTCTCCTCTGCTTCTCGCAGCTGGAGCTCCTGTAGGCCCTGTGCCCACTTCATGTGCGATATATTCGTTACTGAGCCCATAATTGAAAGAAGAGAACCATCGCTTGAGATCTCGGGTTGGGCGGTGAACAAAACCCAATAGTCGATGGCTTCGCCATGAAGGTTCCTCGGCTTGGTTCCGCGAACCTTGAGCTGAAGCTCTCCTGACCATGGAAGATGCTCATTTGCCAGACGATGCCAGCCATCCTCCATTTGCTGGGTACTGCTTGGCATGATCCAGTCCATCCAGGACATTTCGAACTGGGAGGACCTCGGGAGACCGGTCATTTCAAAGAATCGATCGTTCACCTCTCGCAAAACGCCCTCAGGGGTGATAAGGAACATCCCCAGAGGTGATAGCTCTGTCATTCGGCGCAGTCTACTGGCTTGAAGATCCAGTTGCTGCGTCAACCTTTCTTTTTCCAGCACCGCGGCTTCTACCGCATCTCGGATCCTTCTTGTCTCCTCCTCGAACAGGATGGTTGAGGCCAACGAAGTGGCCAGTTGGCGGTTGAACATGGTTGCGAACTCCTTGTATTCGACGTCGTATGGCCTGCGTGGATTTACTCCGAGGACGAGGAAAGCCAGTACGTTGTCCGCATTGGTCGGACGCACTGGGAAGATGATGGCTTCCTTGCAAGGGTCCCCGAAACCTCGCCATTCGATACCCTCTAGGAGAGCTTCCGGTAGGGTGCCGTCCTTCACGCGCAGCAGCGTTGGTTCTCGGGTGCGCATCGCCTCCCGGAACGAGGGAACGAAGCCTTCGAGACTCCGTCTGAGGTCTAGCTGTTGTGGTACAGCGATATGCCCCTCGGGAACACCAAGCGCTCCCTCGAAATGGCACGACTTCAACGATATGGATGCCTCTGATGCTACCGACGAGAAATCGCCATCATCGTCCTCGCCCACCGAGTAGAGTAGTGCGAATGGCACATCACGAGGGTTGTCGTCGAGCGCCTCCAGTACCAACTTCCAGAACTGCTTCATGGTCTTGGCATGGCCAGTACGCTCGCCAATCTTGTTCACAGTACGCATCCTTCGCTGGTTCAGGACCATCGACGTGGTCTGGACGGGTCCATTGTAGAAGCCAAGTAGCTCACGGCCTGCGTTGTATATGGGAACATAGGTCCACGAGTAGTAGGTCTCCTCCAGCATGCCGTTCCGGTAGATGGGGAGGTAGTCGTTGTCTTTCCGGACACTAATTCCCGTACGACCACTCTCCTCGAACATGGGGCCGCAGTAGTCCCAGATCTCGGGGAAGAAGTCGGCGAAGTCGGATCCCATGAGAGAAGGATGCTTGTTTCCAGCAACCTCGGTGGCATAGGCCTCGTTGTAGATGACGGTCAATTTGTTGCCGCAGAACAAGGCAGACGGGTGAGGGTTCATCATGACGAGGTTGGCAATCTGGCGGAATTCAATAGTCCACTGGTCCATGGCACCCAAAGAAGTGGCGCTCCAGTCGACCGACCGTACATAATGGAGATGCTCAGATATTTGGCCTTCGGGTTGAGGAAGGGTCCAGTCGATGGCAGCTCTCTCCGGTAGCAAGGCAATGTTGATGGACCTATTATGCGAATGCGAATGAGACGAGTTGCCCGTCTTGATGGAGCCACCTATAGTTCTGGGATAGAAGAGTGGTGAGGAAGTCGTAAGCATCTTGGACGAGGTGTCTTCCTTGTTGGTCTCAGAGGCCCTGGCTGCGGACCCATCCTCACCGGGAATGATGACTCGACTCCTCTTACCCTGTGCGGCGAGTGAGCCGCCAGTAGCAACCTCAAGTGGCGCC
Source organism: Cytospora schulzeri (assembly GCA_003795315.1). Classification (NCBI taxonomy): domain Eukaryota; kingdom Fungi; phylum Ascomycota; class Sordariomycetes; order Diaporthales; family Cytosporaceae; genus Cytospora; species Cytospora schulzeri. The sequence continues at coordinate 280,261 of LKEA01000012.1, read as the reverse complement.
CCAGATGCGAGATCTAGGGGCGGTCCGTCGGCGTGCCACAGGCGGTTGCCACTGATGAGCCGCCAACGTTTCCTGACGGTTGAGCCAGTCCATAGGAGGTCCTTGTAGGTGAAAGAGAGGGGGAAGACATCCTTGGAGTCATCGTGGGTAGTCACGCCAGTAGCCCACTGCTTGAAGGCCTCATGGTTGTGATGAGGGGGGGTTAAGCCGCTGTCAGGCGTCTCTGAGTGAGCGAGGCCATCGGCGGGTTCGTGATCGGCGCCATTGCCCAGCACGGCGTCAAGCAGGCGTTCATGGGTACGGAGGGCAGCATTGCAATAGACTGGTGAGATGGACGTGCTGACGGCGCGAAAGGGCTCGTCGGGGTCCAGGTCGATAACGAAGGTTGGGCGTGAGTCTGCGTCGAGAACTTCTCTGACGGCCAACGCATCGAACGCATCGAGCCCCTCAAGCTGATCTGCGTCCATGCGAATTGTGTTGGGTTGTGGAGCACGGCTGTCTCCTAAAAAGGGACAGGCCGACGCTCACTCAGGGTATTAACTACAGTATGCGTTGGGGTTTGTCGGCAGGCGCATGCCTGCCATGATTTTATCTCGGTAGTTTCCAGGCTTTTTTCTTTGTGCTTTGTGTCTGTGTCTGTGTCGTGTCGTGTGGGCAGCAGAGCCTGGCAAAGTTGCAGGTTGGGCCTCTTCGGTTTGGCCGGCACGTGGTCGACCCAGAAATATGGTCGATCCGTATCCAACAAGCGACTGCGCCATCCAGTCCGGACCCTCTATAAACTGTCGACCTACGGCATCCGTCCGTCCATAACTTACGGTGAAATAAAATTTGTCTGGCATTTCTCTTATAGAGTATACAGGAGGTAGATAAAAAGTAAAATTTGAATTTATTTAAATGAGATTTTCCAAGACAAGAACGGAAAATATGCCCCATCCTACATGATACACTGCAACGTGTGTCCAGTACAAACGGCGGATAACGGCTGCCGTTGAACCCACCCCACCTTGGTAACCCCCTTGGTGGGGGTAAAGGGATCAATCAGGGTTACCTAAACCCTGACACATGCACCTAGGTACTTTAGTGCTCAGGTTTTTTCCGTGTCTACTTACGTACCGCCATACTATAAGCAGAGCTGATCCATGGATAGTTCTAAGGTTGTGGTTATGCTTATTTTTCTTTTGCCCAATCGATAGAGTCATGTATCCCCCTTGCTTCTGCTTGCCCGGTTTCTTACTTATGTTTCCAGGTTCCGGGCCGACAATATTAGGGGTCCAACCCCACAAACAAGCTGAAGGAGACCGGGGGCTAGTTACTTAGTAAGTACCTAACTACTTAAGTACTTATCTAGGTAGGTACATATAGACGTTGAGGATACCTAGGTATCTAGGTACTAACTTAATTCAATATGCCCAGGCAGGAATCTGAGAGTCGTATCAAGCTGTCCATGTGTAATGTACCTAGATCTTGGGGTTTAATGGGGCATTTGGCCTGAGTTCTTGCTACCAAAACTCATTCAGGAAACCTCGTACAGGAGATGAGAGCTCAAGTACCCATGTACTTCAAGTACGTACCTCTCGGGTAGAGACTTGCACCGTTTCGGTTGACATGTACTTCGGGTACGACCTCGACGTTGTATTATGTAAGCCTCCGACGATAAGTTCAACGTCCTGTCGCCCCTTTCCATTTCAAAACCGTTCTTGACAACACTATGTGGAACAAAGTTGGCCATACTGTTCCGGTTTCATCATCAAATCATCAAATATCACTAAAGCTTATCCTGTAGTCGACGCCAAGGGCGGGTCATGGTCTGTTCATCCCATGATAGAAAGATTCGAAATGGCCTCCACCACCGCTTTCCACCCGAGGGATCTCCAGAAGCCCGTTGGTAAGCTGCCGACACACCCGGTCAAAGGTGCCTCCCGGGTAAACCTTCGGCACTGACACTCTGCAGGTATGACGTGAATCGACAGGTTTCTCCGCTGCTCCGAATTCCCATCGAACTGCGCTTGCAAATCTATGAGCTCGTCCTCGGCAACCGGCAGATCCACGTCTTTTATGTGCCATGGCAGCACAAGCGGCGCACCAAGGACGGCCAGGCGTACATTGAGACCACCAAAGGAGGTTTTCGATACGAAGTCCTGCAAAAGAGACAGGACCCTTGGGAGCTGGACCCCAAGCACCTACGGGGCTCTGCCGCCGTGCCGCCCTTCGCCTCGTCCGGGTCGAGGATCACCTTGCTGTCGGGCGTCTGTCGACAGCTGTACCATGAGACATCCATCTTGCCGCAGCAGATGAACACATGGTCCTTTGAGAACTTGCACGTTATGGAGAGGTATATCCTCAGGGAGAACAGGATGCCGCTCATGCAAAGGAGGGCTATCCATACCCTGTACTGCAAGGAGAAGCTTCCAAAGGCCTTGGCAAATAAGTTCGGCGGGCTGCAGGCTATCATCTGGAAAGATGGTAAGAAGCTCCGACGCCAAGACCTCCTGTTGTATCCAGACGTCACATGGAAGGACCGCAAAGAGCTGCGTGAACGTTCATGCCGTTGGTGAGGCCAACGTGACTTGGCATTGTCCGATGAAGGCAATCAGCAAGCATCTCCTGTTGCCACATTGCCACGAGCTTCTTCATTTATCTGCACTTGGTGGCTGAATATGTTTGGCTATCATGCTGCGAAATTGTTTCCTCTGGGCAGGTGTTCGTTGATGTATCTACATCTAATCACGGTGCCCACCTGAAATTTTTATATAACGGAAAGACCCTCCGGCAGGGTTCAGTCCTGTCCGCCCCCCCCCGGCCCCCCCCCGTGAAACACTCTTAGGATGATCAATCGGTGCCTCTCCTTAATTACCATGGAGCTCATTACTGGGAAAGTAGCAAATCGGAGAAAGCTTGAAGAGTAGCAAGATTAGTCCAAATTCAGAGCCACTGAACAATTTGTTGTGCGTGCCTTTGTGACCACGTTTACCAGATCAGGACACACAAGCAAGGCTGCTGGTTCTGGGAATCTTAGACTCATATTATAGTAAGAACGGAGACAAATGATGCCAAACGTGGAAGACCGTCAATCCTCGATTCCTGACCAGCCAAGTTGTGACCAGATATTTCCAGGCCTGACTTGCGCTAGATCACTGCTTTGTACACAAAAAGAATATTTACCTGTCCGCTCAGACCCCCCCCCCGGGTGGCCCCATCAGCCATAAGGTGTGTCACTGATAACTGAGTAGCTGGACATGTAAGAGTACTTGAGTGATTCAAAGGTTACGCTTGGTACGTACTTAGGCACAGTCACTTCTGCCATCAGTTCGATCCTTATCGGAGATTCTCAATCAGTCACCCCGAATCATCTACCACCCTCCAGTCCTTGGTCCAGATCTTCAAGCAAATACAATCCTTCCAAGTTCTACCTCCGCGAACTTCGCCATGATTGGTATCAAGTTCGGCCAAGCCATGATCGCAACCCTCCCAGCTGTGGTCCTTTTGGCCCAGCTTGCGTCGGCGGCGCTGAACGGCCATTGCCCTCCCCTTGGTGCAGTCTTACCCGCTCCAACTCACCCTTCAACCTGCGCGGCCGTCCAGGCGGCAGTCTACGAATTTCAGAATGAACTCACAAACCTCACCTCTGGTTTCGGCAGCTCAGCCGTTTCTGTTTCGGTCAGGTCGATTCACCAGCCTGACAAGCTAGTTGATCTTCACTACACCCCGCCAACACGCGACCCCAGCTCGACCAATGTGGTCGATGCGAACACGGTTTATCGGATTGCCAGCATTTCCAAAATCTTTACTGCCCTTGGAGTTCTAAAAGCAGGGATTGGAATGGATGACCCTGTCACGACATACATGTCTTGGTTAGACAGCAGCTGGGACGACATCACCATCGGGGCATTAGCGTCACACATGTCTGGAATTGGACTCGACTGTAAGAGATCCTTTTCCACATTGTCATTTTTCGATGGTTCACTAACCATTCCCTACAATACAGTGATGAATGATCTGGCTGATATGCCAGGAGAATGGACTGCCATGGGTTTCCCATTGCTCAATCGCACAGGGTCCAGCCCTGGCTGTTCTGGCATGTACGGTCTTCCGCCATGTTCCACGGACGAACTGTTTCGCGATTTTGTCAAGCATTATCCTGTATATCTCCCGTTTACTACTCCCATGTACTCGAACTTGGGCTTCGACATCTTGGGACTGGTGTTGGAAAAGGTATCCAACAAGACCTTTGTGGACTATATCGAGCAGGCTATCTTGGATCCTCTGACGCTGTCAAACACCACTACCGGCTCAACATCCTCCGTGTTACCACGGGCTTTCATTCCTGCACAGCCAATGGACCAGTCCCACTGGGGCACAGAACACGGCTATGACAACCCAGCCGGTGGCTTTCTCTCCACTCCCAATGACCTGCTCGCCCTTGGGTCAGCCATCCTGGACCAGAGCTTCTTGGGAGCCCCCGCAACGAGGAAGTGGCTGAAACCCGTTTCCTCGACATCCACTGTCGGCAGGGCCATGGGTGCGCCCTGGGAGATCTTGCGTTCTACGAACCTGACGACCGATGGCCGCCTCATCGAGTTGTATACCAAGGGCGGAGACGACGGCAGTTACCACTCCAAACTCTGCCTGATTCCCGACTACGACCTAGTTGTAGCCATCATGACAGCAGGTCCGGAGGCCGACTTCACATTCAGCTTCTCGCTCCTGTCGCGACTCCTCAGCACCTTGCTCCCGGCCATCGAACAGGCCGGCAAGGAAGAGGCGACGCTCAGTGTCGCGGGAAGCTACACAGACGTCACGACGAACTCTAGCATTACGCTTTTCCTCGATGACGGACCAGGGCTCGCAATCTCGGGGTGGAGCGTTCGTGGCCAGGACGTCATAAACATTTACTCCAATATCTCTGGCGCCCCTGCAGAGTCTGTTGTGCCTCGCTTGTACCCCACCAACTTTCAGGCTGATGGCCAGACTGCGTGGAGGGCTGTCTTTGATACTGGTACTGTAGAGCAGAATGCAGAGTTTGACGCTATGTTTGCCTGGCCGGGACAGAGCTGCCAGACGTGGGCTAATATGGATCGGTTCCCGTATGGGTTCAATGGCATTGATGAGTTCATGGTCACTATGGAGGATCAGGCAAGCGGAATGGTCGCCACAAGCCTGGAGAACAGAGGCTTCCAGGTGAATATGGCAAGACAAGTGTTGTGATGGTATTTCGGAAGGACTCTGGCAAGAGGTTGCTTGTTTTCTAAGTGATGGTTGGTTGATGATTTTTGCGGTGGAGTAGAGAACGCTCTTGCAAGTAGCTACCTAGCAAATACCTAGGAAATGACTCCAAAATATTACATGTGAGACATTTCATCCACATTCCTACATCACCCTGTTTTCGGGGATGGGTACTTATTGTTCATAGTTCATGGGAGTGGTAATGAAACGGTAAACCACCCCAGTGTTACGGAGATGTATACCCTAACCCTGATCCTACTCAGTTATCTAGCGTTCCACTACTGGGTACGGTCACTTAGCAGCAGGCAGCTAAATTGGGGGCCTGAGCGTTTCACCTCATTTACATTTACGGCTCCCCCTTTATTTCCATCCCTTCCTCCTCGACATTATCCCATACACCATCGTTTAATCAGAACCTTTTCATCTTACATCTCGTCTTTCCAGGATTCGTCCCAAATATGGCAAGACTATCACGCCCGAAAAGCAGTGAGCGGATGCACTACTTTCGGTCACGTCTGCGGAAAGCGTCATGCATGAACGACGACGACTCATGTGAGGACCACAGTGATGATGACCTGCCGCCACCGCATCCATCGACAAGCCTGTCGCCATCACCAGGCCAAGAGGAGCTGATAGCATCATCACCATCATCATTACGAACTGCCCTCTCCAAAATTCGACCTGAAGACATGAACCAACAACTTCAAAGCGCCTTCTTCACCAGCCTTCCGCCGGAGATCCGCCGTATGATCTACACCGCAGTCTGGCGCTCTTCCAACGACATCCTGAAACTGCATATCCATGCAGCAAGCGACGGGTCCAGACTGACCCACACTCCGTGTAAATGCTTATCAGTCGAGTCCAACCAGGACGAAGAAGACCCCATGCAGATGGATTCCTGGCCTGGCTGGCGAGGGAAGAACCAGCCACCGCGTTGGTTCTGGCATGCTTGGGGATTGAGACTGAGATGGGGCGCTCACTGGAGGTGTCAAGCAGACGCCATGACGGCCTGGAAAACGAGTGATGACGGGACCTGTGTGGATGAGAGGAGTCTTCGGAGAGGGAACTACATGGATGTGTTCCTGACCTGTAAGAAGATGTGAGTTGCAATCGACTATATCTGCTGGTCCCCCCCCCCGAAAGATTGGAGACTAATAGAAGTGTACAGATATTCTGAGGCGGTAGAGTCCTTTTTTGAGTCAACAACACTCATATTCACAGCATCCGAGGACGCCTACCGGTTCTTCGTGCAGCAACCACATGCATACCAGTCCAAGATTCATGCCTTGGATTTTAGCTTCACCCATTTCAAGGACCACCTCTTCCTTCAGCCCATCGCATCCGAGCACCCGCGGCTAGCTGTTGGGAGTAATGTGCCTGTTTCCCAGGATGTATGGAAGCCACTGATGCTGTGCGTTCGAGAGAAGTTGCCTGAATTGCGGCGGTTGAGGGTACATCTGTCGACTTCAGCCCCGCCGGAGAGGGTGGAAATGTTCCTGGAAGTGCTCAGGACGTGGGTACAGGATGGCTATGGGAAGATCGAGGAGAGGGATGATGGGCTGGTTTATGTCGGAGAGGGAATGCAACAGGCTGGGCTGAGGTCTGATGTTGAGGAGCAGGAGCCTTGAGATTTGAGAAGTCCGTGCAACGCAACTCTTGGAGCGGGCTCTGGACTCATTCATGACCTTGAAATATTCTAATATTGATGCTGCTGTGCAGCTCTCGCAACCACATGATATCATGTTGGTCCAGAATTATAAAGAACTGTCATAATCCTGGTATACCCGGAAACCCTTCCGATCCGCGTTCTTGCATCAATTCAGGAGTAATGCCAATTGTCACTGATCCAGGCCGACATTGTCGAGCGATCAGTGCGGCCCTCGAGCTATATTCTCACACTTGCCACCACACCCACTCATAGACTGGACAGGTAACAGCCGAACAGCTAAAAGAGGAAGAAACACATGAATCTCGCCGTCTTGGGTCATCGATATGAAGAGATGGGTGCATAGCTTGACACCTCTCGCGGCTAAGAGGGTAGCAATCCGCGTTTAAGATCAGCCAGGCTGTCCATGTAAGCGGCAAGTGAAGAGCATGCATTTACTTGATAGGCGGGATCGAGTGGTCGAGGCGGATGAGGAGAGGCCTGGATCGCCGGAGGGTGTATCCCGTCAGTCACCTTTTCGGAAAGTGAGTACCGACGAACCATCCCAACCCTGCGTCCCCCACTGAAATTCGGCCCCATGTCCATGAAAAGGTCACATTGGAAAAAAGGTTGATACTAAGCTTCTTCACTATACATTACTAGATGAAGCCAGATATAGGCCACATGATTGCACATCATTGTTGCCATGACAGGCGGTGGGGGCGCTTAAGGAACCACTCCCCTCCCGGATGGGTGTGACATCGTATACGTTTCCGGATACTACTTCAAAAGAAGCAAAAGCACATTGGGAACTAATCACCTTCTCCGATTGCGTGAAACTCAGGCACCATCCATTCCAGCCCAGTCCTCGTACCATACACTAATTCTTGAGCTTTATCGATTCTCACCACTGCTTGACCGTACCGATATCCCGACCCGTCACTCAGTCGATTCGATCCCAATTGTCTATCACAGACCAGACCCAGCCGTCTGGTAAACTCAGAATGCAGTCACATCTTGGCTCAGTTTGCACCTGGCGACCAGCCAAACGCAATCGTTGCCGATAATTGGTAGCACAGCATGCCGCAATTTGCAGGGCCGAGTCCCCGAACTCGAGAATAAGCAAGTCAAGCTCGGCGCCTTGGGTGGTGAGATTGGCCGGATCCATCCTTGAGGGTCTCGACTTTCGATACCTCTCGGTTTCCCATACTTGCTGCAGTCTACTCCAAATACCTGGGCAGGGGCAGCAGAATACCCCACCCCATCCAACCACTACATATGTGCCTCCATAGCTACGCACATGTCAGACCACCTCCGTGATCTGGTGACCCCAATCGGGTCAGGGTCAAGGACTGTGACAAAGCTGACTGAGCGACTACCGAAAGGAGAGTTTGTTACGAGACTTGCGTCTTCTCCAATTCCTGGAAGCTGCTGGTTCAGACTCAGAGTACAGTCTGGGGCCCCGAGTATTGGTAGAGCCTGGTAAAACACCCATAGATCAGTCGTCGGATACAAACCCTGGAATCCCATGTGTTATGGACGAAATACAGCGTAACCCTTACCACAACGAACCTCTGACTCCAGAACAATACTTTGTTTGCACTCACTCACCACGCGTTGGATCCAGGCCCGAAGTCCCATGGCACAGGTTTTCATTTTGTAGGGTTCTGGACCTTCGGCCGCCCACAGCCCCTGTTCATGAGAGCTCACTCATGCTCTCCCATGGTCCCATGCCAATTTATCGCGCCAACCGTATGGGAACGAGGCCCGCTTCTCCGACTTGGTCCCTTGGGGAAACAACTTTGAAAATCCGGGGTAAGCCCAGGGTCCTGCAGTCTGACTACGGGCTAGTTGGGTAGAGGTTACCCGTCCATATAATGTTCGGGCATTCCCATACGAGAACTTTTGTGCGACTCTCGCCGTGAGCTGTTACCCTACTGCCTTTCCCTCATTTCCACTTACAGGACGAGCAATTGGCACCGGAAACCAAGCCCATCATGTCTACAGAGAAGACGCACGACGAAGTGCAACACGGCATCACTGCCGCCGATGTCCACTACCCAGTTGTTGCTGAAGGTACCGGAAAGACCTTGGACGAATCCCAAGGCGCCAAGGCGAAGGAAGTCCACAATGTGAGCCCATATTCATCCCCTCAATGATCAGTCCCGGACCGCTGGACAAGAAATAGCCTTGACTAACACTCTCGCCCCTGGAAAATAGGCCGAATACTTTGCCGCCATTTCCGAGACCAAAATTGAACGGTGGAGCAGGAGTTCTATCAAGATGTACTTTGCCGTGTTCATCGCCTTCTGCTGCGCCTGCGCCAACGGCTATGACGGTTCGTTGATGGGTAGTATTATCGCCATGGGGCCTTTCCAAGACACCTTCGGTACCGGCCTCACTGGTGAGAAGATTTCCATCATCACCTCGCTTTACAGCGTGGGCTCCATCGTCACTGCTCCTTTCGCTGCCGCTATCTCAGACCGATGGGGTCGCCGCATCGCCATGTTCACCGGGGGCTGGGTTATTATTGTCGGGGCGGTCATCGCATGTACATCGAGCACAATCGCCCAGCTTACCGTTGGTCGGTTCATTCTCGGGTGCGGCATCGCTATCATGACGGTTGGCGCCCCTGCCTATGCAATCGAGATTGCACCGGCCCACTGGCGAGGTCGCTGCACTGGTGAGTACAGGCCGCTTCCGCTCAGACGACCAGGATTTATAGCTGACGTTCAACCAGGTTTCTACAACTGTGGTTGGTTCGGCGGCTCGATTCCCGCGGCCTTCGTTACTTTTGGCTGCTCGTATATCACGAACAACTGGTCTTGGAGAATCCCCCTGCTTTTGCAATGCTTCACATGCATCATCGTCATCATCGCTGTTTTCTTCCTTCCAGAGTCACCACGATTCCATATGGCCAACGGCAGGGAGGAGGAAGCCATTGCTTTCCTGGTTAAGTACCACGGCAACGGAGACCCATCCTCAAGGCTCGTCATGCTTGAGATCGAGGAGATGAGGGAGGGAATTATGATCGATGGTCTCGACAAAGTCTGGTGGGACTACCGATCCTTCGTCATGGATCACAATGGTCGATGGCGATTCCTGCAGGTAGTCATGATGAGTGTCTTCGGACAGTTCTCTGGAAACGGTCTGGGATACTTCAACCCCACCATCTTCGCGGGCATCGGCGTCAAAGGCACCGCTCAACAGCTAGGATACAACGTCCTGAACAGCTGCCTTTCCGCCATCGGGGCTGGCATCGGGGTCTCGCTCAGCGACAAGATGCCGCGGCGCAAGGTCCTGGTCGTCGGAACGTTCATCTGCGCCATCTTGCTTGCCATCAACGGCGGCACATCCGCCGGAGTTGCCCAGCACACTGTCGATGACCAGCTCGATCCCAATTACGTCTCGTACGGTCAAGCCGCCCTCGCCTTCTACTTTCTCTTCAACACCATCTACTCCTTTACCTATACCCCACTCCAGGGTATTATCCCCGCTGAAGCCCTCGACACCAACAGGCGTGCCAAGGGTCTTGCCGCCTCTGGTGTCATTGTTGGCCTGTTCGGTTTCGTCAACCAGTTCGCTGGTCCGATTGCCCTGGGAACCATCAAGTACAAGTACATATTCATCTTTGTGGCGTGGGATATTATTGAGTCCATCCTCTGGTACTTCTTCGGGTAAGTCAACGGCCCTCCCACCTACCCTGTGATCATGTCTTCCCTCATAAGTCAAGGCTGCTAACATCCAACCTCTTTACTCAGTGTCGAAAGCCAAGGCCGTACCCTCGAGCAACTCGAGTGGGTATACAACCAGCCCAAGCCGGTCAAGGCCTCACTCAAGGTGGACAAGGTCGTGGTCCAGGCCGATGGCAAGGTTACGGAGAAGATCGTCGGGGATGCCCAGTCGGCATAGTTTGTAAAAGTATCGGAGAGTGGGACATCGGGGGGAGCCAGGTTTGTTCAACCCGGATCGGTTCATGGACAAGTCTTTCCGCAATGGTTCAGGTTTACTTCCTTGTTGCAGTCTCTGTCAAGACAGTACTGTCCTGTTCCGTATTGAGGGAATGGAAAGGTGCAGAAAACACGCACTGGAGTCCATATCATGTTTGAATACCAGGGTGATTTGATTAAAGGAAAATCATAACCACTTAATGATGTGACTCTGGGTACCTTGATACAGAGATCACGGCTGATGCTACAGTTTATAACTTGATAATGTACCAACTTACTAGTTTTGGCACCGTGTTAAAGTACTTGCTGCTTGGACCACTTGATTGATCTATTTCACGATATTTGTGTGAACTTGGACAAACTTGGAAGTGGACACTAGTCTCATATGTAGTCTTCACCTACGACCTCAGCCCTGCTTAACGGCCAGAGGTAGTCCTGAAACTCAGACTTGTGCTTCAAGAACTTTGTTACGTACTAAGAAAGCAACAAAACGTGCCGGCATTTGCACAGTCGTCATTTGTGTCCACGGGTGTTATGCTCTTGGGTCCGAGCACCTGAGCACTTTGCCCACCTGGGCATAGAGTTTCCCTCAAGGTTCTTCCAATCAGCTGTTCTTACTGTGCATAGTCTACTTAGTGAAATAGCACTCTGTCTATCCCATATATACCATGTTCTTCATCATTATCATTCACACAGCCTGGCCCAATACACCCCAAGCCTCCCTTATCCTCACAGATGCCTCTCGGACGTTGAACTACGAAGAAGACCTGCTACAACCAGATCCAGAGTTCAACAATCCATACCCTCTGTATATCAAAGATCGGAACCGTGCAGACCTCTTCGCAATATGTACGTGCCAGTGCAATTCTATGAACTGGCTTCATTGGCTGCGTCCGGGGACGCAGAGCCCATCAACATCAAAGTCGCAACTGGCTTCGTATACGTCCTCATCCTTCTTGTTGTCGGTCTCACATTGGAAATGCTGTTTCATTCATACAAGGACTGCAGGGTTCGAAGCGAAGAGATGGAATACGAGGACCCAAGCCGGTGGGACGCTATCCTCACGACGCGTGGGAAACTATTGCCTGCGAATGGATCTGGGTGTTCTCGGCCTCGTGTCCCCGGGGTTTTCCCATGGAACATGACTGACGGTACTCATTATGGGACATTTTCAGCTGTGTGAGAGACACATTCCGTTCAAAGGTACCACAAGCTCGTTTGACTTCTGGTTATTTTCATTCCCAAGGGTTGCTTTTCTTGGGCCTACACTTTCTGTCCTATATTAAGTTTAACGGTTAAGAGAATATCTTGTCAGGCATTGAATAGATCACAATCTCAACTTGTAACATCCTCAAACATATGTGGCTGGACACAAGTCGTTCCATCTAAGTGGCTAGGTACTCAAACTTCAAATGCTACCTAGATAGATATACAGTCTTGGTATCCAGACGTCAGGGCAAGAAACGAGTAATTAGTCTACATATTGACAAAGCCGTTGGAAAGGGCCTTCGGTCTTAAACTAGCTGTCTACTCAACTCACCTACGTAGTTTTGGCTCTCTGGATCTAGCAAAATACCAGTGGATTATATAAAAAAATTTCACGATCTTGTTATTCTTTGAAATACCGTTAGGCTTCAGGTATTTGCTAGTTGGTGTTCGGATTCGAATTGCCACTTAATACCTAGGAGTACTGCCACATTCATAAACCATAGTTGAGGACGTTTAACGATCACACACCTCCCAAAGAGTCTGTGCTGCCCAATATCAGGATCATGGTTGGAGACGACGGCGTTGCGACTTTGGAAGAGACCTCAAGTTGGCATAATCACTCTACCCAAGCAACAACAACACGCCTGCGGGCTCATATCGAGGATTTGGAGCAAGGGGAGTAGGTGCACAGTGATAGATAATGCCCGCGGACGGACGGAAAAACTGGGTGATGTCAAAGCCGCAACGCAACATATATTTCGTTTCTTCATTAACTCAATCGTGACTTTCTTCATGGTTCTCCCATTGGCAAACACCCCCTAGCCAGCCATCCACGCCACACGGTACAGACACCCCCATAGCTCCTCGCTTCTCGTCCCAGCGCCCAGCCTACTCGGTTTCGATCATATTCCAGCCATGCGGCCCATGCGCTTCCACATAAAAGTTGGGGGCCTTTATGGCAGGGGCTCGTAGGAGCCGCCGCTGTTGTGCTCGGCGCGGTTGGAGAAGAGCCAGTAGACGACCATGCCGACAATGGGGAAGAGGAAGACGACAAGGCACCAGAGCACCTTGTGCAGAGGCGGGCGGTTAGACTTCAGGACCTCGACTGTTTTGGGGTTGTGAGGTTAGCATGCTATCCAAAGGTTGGGATTGATGGTGTGGGAATCCGGAGAAGCAGTTAAGCGGACGTACTGAGGACAATGATGTCGAGGACCAGGACGATGAAACCAATCACGCCACCACCGGTGCCATATTGCCAGCTGTTGTTGACAGTAGAGGTGGAGACCTCTTGGGCGAGAGGGGCGGCGAAGGCGAGGGTGGCCAGGCAGAGCTGGAGGAAGAGGGCGAAAGCGTACTGGAACATTTTGGCTGTGATATTGTATGGATGTCGAGAAGGATTTGGTATGGATGGGCGATCAATGGGTCAGTCGATCAGGTAGGTGAAGTAGGTTCATGCACAGTATCTGATGAAAGAGGACGATGGAAAAAGAGGGGAAGAAGTTTTGCGTGGGGAAAAGCGGTGTTGACTTGCTTTAGCCTTTGGGGACCTTTGTGAGTCGACGGATTACTCATGATGTCATTGCATCGTCTCGTGATTTCGTAACCGTAAGCTCAATTGCTCCGGCTTACGCGCCTACCAGGTAAAGAGAGGATATGAAGGGTTAGGGTTTACGACCCAGCATAATCAACGTCCCACGTGCATCTTACCTTATACTATGTACATATCTTACACATATCTTTCACCACCATCGTCGACCAAGCTAAGTGCAGGCCGCCTGGGGTATTAGAGAATAAAACCGGAATTACCTTGCTTATAGAGAGTATCACTTGCACACTTTCTGTATTACCCGGTCAAAGCGAGTCTCACAAAGCAACTTTCAACTTTTGTATTCCTATGTAAGTCCCGAAGGTCTCAGGTATCACGGTCACACTGGAGCATCCGGAACTTAAAAGGAGCGACCCTTGTAATATGTCAGTCACCGCATGCTCACCTCCAGTAGTAATATATCATATGCAGTTCGAAATCATCGATGTTCCCCCGATCAATCCACTGTACTTTGTCAGAGTCGTCAATGTCGTCCGGGCGACCCGCCAACGGGTACTGTGAGTCAGTATATAGATCCTCTAGCAACACATACCAGCACATACGACCATAGGTAGAAGAAAATACGGGATCCCGTCCGCTCTCCCTTAGTCAAGCTTCTGACCGCTGGATTAGTAGTTGGGTCGGTGACGACCAGCGAATACCCGGTGTTGTATGTTTTTGCCTCTCTTTTTGCCCTTGACTCCCTCGAGTATCTATTCCACATCTTCTCACTCCGTAATCACATCCCTACGTACTAGAAAGAGAAGCGAATCATCATCCTATACACTCTAGAAGCTATAAGTATTGAGTGGAACTGTAACTTTCGGCTATTTCCCTTTAGAAATGTCATCGTAAATATCCTCTATATTCTATGGGTCGCCGATAATACCGCTGCCCAGGTGAAGTATAAAGTCTACTAACGGTAAAAAGCAGAAGTCGTCCATGTATGGTCAAAAAGGAATTGACCTCTGATAAAGTAAGCAGGATATATACGATTTTGATGAGCTACATTGTTCAATGGCTTAACGTCAGTCGACCGGTTTTTCAGTTACCACCTATATATATAAATATATATGCCAGCCTACCTAGGGCTAAATAACTTCCCACAGTGTGCCTACCTACTAACGTCTTGATCTACCAGCCCCCAATATAACCAAGGCCAAGAGGTAACCACCAATCAAGCATAGCTATAGGCCCTTGAAGTCATGAGAAACCTAATGTGCATATAAGAAGGGAATATCAAGCTGTAACGGCGAGTTTTCGTGCCCTGGCCGAAATCCTGCCAACAAGCGAGATAATCAACCCCTGAGGGCCGTGTTGTACAGGAGGTAGACCTCTGCCCCCTTCGAGCCCGACGACTTCTCGATTAGGACGTGCTTGCCCGCTCTGAGAGCCTTAACACCCCACACGGCTTGCAGCTCGATCGGGAATACGATATAGACGACATCGACGATCAGGTCTTCTAGCAGAACGTCATATTTTGCATGGATGATGGGTACATATTCGCTCACCGCATGATCTTCCAAGCTCAAGATGTCCTTGGCCAGTCAGGGTATAATAGTTGCTATGATATACATCAAATAGTTGCGCTTTCTCCATCCCCCTTCTATCTGCCCCGCCCCCCCACAACAACCAATCTTTCCGCAGATATAACCTCTTGTTCGTCATCATGTAGTCATGCATCCAAATCAAACTAAAGCTACTCAACCCTCAGCTGGAGGAGTCGTGGTCTCGCCCCCGAGGTGGTGCTTAACATCCACAGCCTCCTTCTCAGCCAGATCCTCTGGCCTCTCCACACCCAACAGGCCCAAATTCTGATAAATACGGTCCATGCGCGTCTTGTCCGCCTGCGCGATAGTAGTATCGTCACCACCAAAGTAGATGTCCAGCTCCTCCAGCGTCCTGTCTTTGGTCTCGGGAACCATCCGCCACACGAAGAGTGCACCCATGGCACAGAAGCACGCAAAGAAGATATAGGTGCCGTAGTCCATGCTCGCCAGCATGTCTTTGGTGGTGAGGCCGATGACGAAGTTGAACATCCAGTTGGTCGACGCCACGATGGAGACACCGCGGGAGCGGAGCGAGTTGGGGAAGATCTCCTGGGTGAGGACCCATGAGACGGGCCCCCAGGAATAAGCAAAGTTGACGGCGAACAGCCAGATGAACACTATGGCCGCCCAGCCGGCACCGCGGTGGGTAGGCCACGAGTCCTCAAAGGAGCCCTCAACAGCGGCGACTATCACGTGGCAAATCATCATCCCCACTGCACCTGTTATGAGGAACGACTTGCGGCCGAATCTGTCCAGGAAGAGGACGGCGGGGAGGGTGAAAATGATCTGGAAGATGCCAGTGACACCTGTGGCGAGGAGGGTCGTTGTGGTATCGGTGAAGCCAAAGGTCTCGAAGATCTGTGGTGCGTAGTAGAGGACAGCATTGATACCGGTCTGTGGAAGCATAATTATTAGCATTCAATGTTTCGATGATTGGTGAAGGTAGGGCATAGTGAGCTTACGAATTGTTGAAAAATCATGATCCAGATACCAATCCAGACACGCTTGAGCATGTTCCTCTGGAAAAGGGGCTTCCAAGTGCCAAAGCGGCCCTTGGACGAAAGTTCGTGCTCGACCTCCTCGTCAAACATGACGGCTGCCTTGATCTCCAGGTACTCGGTGCGTAGGACGGGGTCTTCGGGTCCGAGACGCCTGAGCTTGGACAGGGCGGCAATACAGTCCTCGTCGCGGTGCTTCATGGCGAGCCACCGAGGGCTGAAGGGCAGGAAGAACATGCCAACGAAGAGGGTCCAGGCGAAGACGAGTTGAAGGGCCAAGGGGAATCGCCATGCAATGTCCTTCTGGCCGGAGCACAAGTGGCCGTGGGCAGCCTCGTAGTTGAAAGTGCCGTCGATGTACCACTCATCCTGGGGGACATTGTACGGTTTGCACCCCGTGCCACCGACAAAGTGCATGCCGTAGTCGAGCCAGAAGGCAACAGCAGTGCCAATGGTGATGGACAGCTGCTGGAGAGAGACGAGACCACCACGAAGCTCAGGAGGGGCAATCTCAGCTTGGTATAGCGGAATTACCATGGAGAACATTCCAATTCCAAAACCACCGATGACACGACCGGCGAAGAGCATGCCAGAGTTGTGAGCGGCGCATTGGAGGCAAGTACCGACAGTAAAGACGAGGACGGCAATATTCATGGAGTACTTTCGAGAGATGACATCGGCGAGCCAACCGCAGAAGAGTGCACCGGCCCAGGCACCAAGCTCGAGGGCGGCAACGAGCCAGCCCTGGATGGTCGAGCCCATTAGGTCGGGGAATTGTGCCTGGAAGTTCTCCATGACCAAAACGGAGGACATGACACCTTGATCGTAGCCGTACATGATGCAACCAATAGAGGCAAAGGCGCAAGTCATAAAGACGTAAGGGTTCTTCAGCATACCGAGGATTCCGTGCTGTTTCTCGGCTGCAGCACGGCCTACAGCCGACTGACTGGTAACAGCTCCTCCAGCGACCATTTTTGTGGATATGTATCACTAGACAGAATGGTTGGATATGTAACTATATGTAGGGTCTGGGGGTGACAAGCAAGGGGATGCGTCGATGTGATCGACAGGAGGAGGGTGACGGTCCAGCCTTTATATTCGCAATCCGCCTCGCTACTCCTCCATGTCAACATCCTAGACCTTTTGATAATTCTAGGTATCTTATCCGATATCGACCTCCAAATACCACCGAGTGTGGTCCAGATATCCCACGGGCCCGAGTCTGGCCCCGGTTTGGCTTCTAATAGGTCGGTGCGAGGAAGCAGCGGCGCAGCAGGCTCGCGTGAATGAATGGTGACAGGGGCTCATGTTAGCAGAAGGTCCGCCGACATGCGACCGAGCGGGTTATTGTGAACCGTCTGCATGGGTGTAAATGCATCCGGGGAAGAGCTTGGGGGCGGTTTCTGGGCCACAATCGCCCTCGAGATGGGCATAGCAAAACACGCCAGGCGGCGTACGGTGAACACCAACGTGGTGGTGGTGGTAGGTACCCTTGATTCGTCTCCATATTCATCTCCAGGCTCAACTTGGTAAATCTCTCCGGGGTTCTGGGGCTTGGACTCGGCCGCACTCGCGGTGGTATTTTGGATCCTGGGGAAGCGGTCCTGGGGGATCGGGAAGGAAGGGGATTGGTGCCCCAGGGTGATCAGGAAGAACCCGGACAAGGTCGCCGACAAGGACCACATGTTGCATCGACAAAGACAAGGCTCTGGTTGGACAGATGAAGGACCTTGAATTTGCTTTCCTGCGTCTGTCCAGAACCATACAGCCAGATGGGCGGTGGGCTGCGGGCATGGCGGATCCGCTGACCGTTGGAACGTGTTGATGAACTTCCACGGCCCGGATGCATACCACCCCGCTATGTATGCTGAACAACACAGGTGCCATCTTTGACCTCTCTGGGCCATTGTCGATAAGCCCATCCCCCCCCCCTCTCCTCCCCAAAAGGAACATCCATGGTAGGACTCTAGGTGGCTAATCATCTCGTTTGAGCCCTTTTGTCCACCCTTTATATCCATTGGTGACCGTCTCATGGCTAGTACAAGCTTTGAGGCTCAATACTTCGTGGGAGAAACATTTGGGAGGTAGGGTAGGCTCCGGGCCGCTTACCATGGGCCGCGCGGCACCATTGCGACTTGGAGGTAAGGATGATATCGTACCAATAGATTGATATTACCGTGCATGCACCTGTAAGACGGCACCCTGTCTCGGCGGAATTGTGGGTCTCATCTGTAGGAACAGCGTCCACTGAAGGGCCAACTTCGGCTAACGACAAAATACTACAATATGTTGGTAGTCAATGGCACACTGCAAGGTCGGGTCCGGGGAAGTGGAGCCGAGTTCTGGACATGTCTGGAACCCCCCACACTGCCCATGGGGTTGGCCCCAAGGTCCTCTTTTCAAGCTTGTGGAGCACGAGCTGAGATTATCCGGATATGTATGGGAAGAGCACATGGCATCACGCATTAAATGATTCCCGAAAAAAGAAACGGATGATGGCCGAACGTCCAAACTGTCGGGTCGGAAAGGATGGACGGAGTGCTCCAGGCGTTGCATGTGGATCGCCTGTCAGAAGACCATCCAGATGGCTTCCGAAGATCACCAGACACAGACTTTGAAGATTCCGAGATTTTGTCACATTTGAGACCTCGATAGAAGTGAGGCACTTCCAGCTCAGAAGCGAAAGAGGTCATGCCCAGGTGCCTCTAGAGGGAGAGGTGCTCTATCAAGCAGATGGTACCGAGGTCCCCGGAAAATGCAACGCGGCCGTTGAATCCCCACTAGATAAGTTTGAGATGAGATGGCCACACATGCAGTAGTGTGAGATACGTGGGGAATATCCATCCTTGGGTAAGATGGAGACCCACCATGTTGAGATACCCAACATCATCATCGCCCATACAATAAACCGACTCGGGGCGTCGAGTGTATCGAGGATCAACCTATAATTAACCGATGTAGATGCGCTCGAGGGGGCAAAGTCTAGAGTCGAACTGGTCATGCTTCGTCAAGCCCACACAGGCCGGTTTCAGAGCAATTGTTGAACACAGTATCAAAGCACCGATGTGAATAATCTATGTGGAGGTCGGTGTAAATATTTTCCTAAAATGATATTGTTCAGACTGCGAGGCAGGAATGATTGAGCTGGATAACCCTAACCCTTCTGAGCAGCGGAAAACCTTCCAAGAGTGTATTCCCAGCGCTTTCTGCTCTACCTACTTCAAGTACGTAAGTAAACAAATAGCTATTTACAAATGCTCCGCCATACCAAGCGAGTTATTACCTCCGTTGAAAGCTACAAATTGGGATTTGAAGAAGATATCGCCGTAGATTTGTAGGTCTGAGGTGGACGCCTGGACACCACCATAGCAAGCTGTTCAATGTCCGGTCAACAATAACGTTCTCATGAAACACGATCAACATAAGAATAAAACAAGACTCACTGTTACCAGACACCGTCGCGTAGTTGATGTCGGCACCCTTGACACGGGCCATATAAGAGCCGCCAATATCCAGCATCAAATCAGGCAGCTCCGCATCACAAGGGACAGTAATACCCCCGACCTGCGCATTATTCTCCGCACCTTCAACCTGAGAATAATACCCATCCACCGTAGTAGGGTTCGCAATGATCAGCGTGGTACCCGTGTCGGCAATGGCCTGGCCAGCCGCGTCCCCAGTCTGCGCCTCACCGGTGCCGACAGCGAACTTGGTCGACGAGAACTGCCAGAAGCCCTGGGTGGTGTTGACGGGGATCCAGGTCATGCTGCCGTTGAACATGCTCGAGTCGATGTTGCCGAACGTGTAGGCGCCCTTGGCCGCAGGGCGAAGGTCCGCCGTGAAGACGGGCTCGGCGAGCGAGTCCATCACGTTGTCGAAGAAGGTCTTCTGTTGCTGGGGCTGGACCGTGTTGAGCTTGCTGAAGGCCAGGCCCACCAGGCCATTGCTGTTGGTGTCCTCGGCGAACTGTGCGGCGACAGTGGTGGCCATCTCGACGGCTTGCTCGGTGACGGTGGCTCCGCCGATGTTGACGGTGTCGGTGCCCACGTTGCCGGCCGCGCCGGAGCCATCGCCGTAGGAGATGGACCAGGTTGCGCCCTGGAGCATCTTCAGGGTGGTGGACTTCTTCGGGTTGTAGACCGTGTGGCCGGAAGTGGAGGCTGTGTCCAGTTGGGTGCTGAAGACCCACAGGTCAGAGGAGCCGGAGTCGAAGTCCATGTTCATGGTCTGCCCGCCGATGGTCACGGGGGAGAGATACTCGACATCGCCCTGCTCTGGCGTAGCGGTCACCTTGCCGATGCCGGTGCTGTTGGTCGCGGCGACCGTGGGGTCTGAACCCGCAGCCGCATTGCCCTTGGCCTTGGCATCATTGTGGTTGTGGTTGGTGAACTTGTCCTCCACGACAGCAGCAGACGTCGTCGTGGATCCTTGATTGCGGATAGCATCCATCAGTGCGGGTGGAACCTTCATACGGTATTTCCTCAGTGACTTCAACAGTTGCTTGGGGCCATTGCGTCCCTTGAAGCTAGGGTTTGCTCTCCGTTCCACCTTGAACACTCCTCGCTTCTGGACGGGGTGAGGTGCCGGCACTGCCGCCACCAATGCGACCAGGAAGCCGATTAGGAGAAGTGCTCTAAAGTATGCCTGCATTATGCTGTTTGGTGGGGGCACGTGCAACGAAGGAAATGGCAATTAAAAAAAAGTTCGTTATCAGGGGAAGGCCACACCAGGTGGACTGATAGAAACGAATGCAGGACGGGGAGGGACGAGGACAATACTCGATCCAAGTGACTTCCTACTCCTGCTCGAATCAAGAAGAAAGAAGATATGACAGAAAGAATTGAATGGTGTAAAGAAGAGAATGATGGGTATACAGAAGATGAGGCAGTCGAAACCCGTCGACAAGAGAAAAGGAATACTCGACTTAAGAACAGTTCAAATCAAGAAGCTCTGACCCGCGACATGGTCTAGGATGTTGACGTGAGTTTGGAAGACGGCTAGGCGGCACTTGGAAAGGATAGGGCAAGCCGCCCTGGAGTCAGGAGGCTACATACACACTGCTCAGCCTGGATTCGAGGCAGCCACCATTGCAATAACATTGCCAGTGAGCGGCAGTGAACCAAACGTGCACAGTTGCACCTTGAGGCTGATCCAAGACAGCGTTTGTGGCATGGCGGTGGGTACCATGGCTTTGTCAAACCCGGAGCACACCCATGCCGGCGCCATGGTGCGGCGATCCAGGAGCCGCATGGGCAGGGATCATCAGGGGTCGGTACCCCACAGGCCCGTGGAGGCAGAGGAGCCTCATGCATGGTGGGCCCGCAACCTTGAAGCGACTTCATGTCAAACGTCCTAGGGGTCCTGATGCTGCCTTCCCGAATCGAGGTGCCAGTGGTTTCTTTTGGGAGATATTCACGTCTCTATACAAGACATTCAGAAGCAGCATAGTTTCCAATTTTCTCCTATATCGTGTTAGAAGCGCCTTGGTGACTGGTTTCTGGAAGAGTCATGGCCCGGAAAGGGGGTCGAGTGGGCGCGCATGTCGGCCAAAGAGGCGGCCTGTGTCTAGGCACGCCAGGCAGTGCCGACGCAGGTCTCCAACGGTGCCATTAATTTCGCGGTCTTCGCACGGGTACCTGATGGCCAGATAGTCTGGACCGACGGACGGTGTTGGTGATGGGTAAGCTTGCTGGGAGATGGCTAGTGATGTTGAATATCAACCTTGGGCTACCATTGCATGTGGCAGACGAAAAAGACAACAACACTTTGGCCTGCCGGTTCAGGAACAATCCCAACTCACGTGCTGGGCATATACCCTACTCGTGGGGTGAGAGAAGTACTTCAGTATCAGAATGTGAGATTGCTCAAGTACGATCTCGGCAGCGGCCAGGCTTTCATGTTGTTGGGTTGGCGAGAGGGTGATGGTGCTCGATGTCTGCAAGCCTGAGCCGTGACGGACGTATTGGATTTGGAACTGACGAGTACTACTGCGACGAACAACCCTCCCTGTCAGTGGATGTAAGCTCAACACCAAGATTGAGCCAGGTGACCCTCCCAGCCTTGGTGTAGAGTGGTGAGAAGCCACTTCGGGACGTGTTTCGCCGCCTGGTGCCGATCAAACCGGTCGCGATGCATGTTGGATCAATTCAGATGAAGCAAGAGACGAAGGATTTTGGAATGCGCCATGGCCCATCACAAATATGCAGCTGGACACGCGGCATCGTTTTGTCCCCCGGGTCGCCTCTTGTGTTTGTTCACAACACCAGGCCACGCTGTTTGAGGCAGTGCACCCACGTCGCGAAGGTTTTCGGTCGAAATGGTGGAGACTGATAGAACGCAACATCTGCAGCACTCCTATGAAATATGAGCTGCCGGGCAGTGATATCATACTTGAAAGGTTATCTGCATTTGCATTTGACGGTGTCGCACAGGCAGCCATATCAAGCGTGCTATGGCGATTTGATCTAGCCGCGATTTCGCAAATCATAACAAGCGAGGGGAGTCGATATTTGGCAGGAGTTAGAAGTGGCTGCGACATAAGCAGTCTACACGATTCCCTCGAAACACATCCGGTATTGAGTTGGTCTGAAATCCGAGTATAACGCTGGCTGATATGGTGACTGATAAATACGAGGAAGCGTTTGTGTTCCGAAGTCGTGCTGTGGTTCAAAATGTTGTGGTTCAGGTTTCAGGGGCGGTTTCAGTAACGATCCATTGACACCGGGAATGTAAGACAGGGCCTCGGAGAAGGTTCTTCGTGAGCCTATCCTCTCAGGATAGCCCGATACTCAAATGCATAACTTATCATTATTCTGAAGGTCATAAAAGATTAATAGGCCAGGATGCAAGCAGCATTCCGAGGTCAGACAGAGGAGGGCAAGAAACATGAAAGGAAGAAGAGAACATTAGAAGGCGTCGAGTCATGTGGAGTTTACGGGTTTTGGATCATCGCCAAGACGTTGGCGTCAGTTACATAATCACAGGTCACAGCGGGTCGAGCCGCTGGAGACCACATTTCTAACTTTAAGCTTATCCACGTGCTCACCACACTTGAATGTTAGTACGGACCTCGGGACTACCTAATAGGTGCTAAGTATTTACTCCATACTAAATACCTACCAAACCACCGTCGAACCTTGGCGCCGTAGCTAGACTCAGCCCTCGGGACGAATTGGCGACTGGGTACAGAGTGGTTCCCATTCATTCCCACAGGCTTGACCCTCGAGGCCATACGTGTCTAATGATTCAATTCTCAATCTGGGTGCTCTCCGATGTTCTGACGACATCATCCAATATTCGACGACCTAGGTATGGGCTGGCAGGGTGCTCAATCCCAGAGGTTGTCCTTAAACTTCCTTCCAAGGTTTCAAGCCTTTTTCCATCCCTTACGAATCGTGGAACACGCATTTGTTGCAATGGAAACTGCTTATGGCACTTACTTCTGTCTTTTAATCTTTCACACAAGATTGCAAGACCATATGTCTTGGCCCGTCGAGCCAGTTGCAAGCTTGAACATGGACTAAGCGGCTTTCTTGGTGCTGTATAGTTCCGTTCGTACCTCTGCTTTGGCATCCAAGTTCATACGAGGTGGACAACATGAAGCCATAAAAGAAACACTACCGATCCAGTGGGCTCGGCCTATCACTGCTAGTGGGATTTAATGCAGAAGCATGATATGATCAGGCTGAAGAATCCTTAAGGCGACCTAAGACCCGCTTTCCCCATGCTATTCAGGTTCTACAAACGCCTTTTCGTTGGAAAGTTTGCTCTTTTCCCAAAGAGACCCAAAAGAGGGTCTTTGGCCATGCTTAGTCCAGCTAGCTTCTATGATATCGCAGCAAACTTGGGATGAATGTCGCCAAAGGCCTTGAGTAAGAAGGGCGGCATGTCACATTCACTGAATCTTTGTGAGTCGCTGAAAGGATCAGTCAATATGGCAGTTTCCTTGGCATTCTATCTTGTTTCAGTTTTAAATGTTCGTAATCGCTCGCAACTATCTCCTCCCAAGTTCGCAGAGTCTCACTGGTTCTGGCCTGGCTGGTATGGTATTTGGTAAATGTGCATATTCTGGAGATGGTCACGTGTCAAATCAGCTGCGGCCCAATCCCTGTTCATTTCTCTTCCGTTTCATCAAGCCCCACTTTGCCGTATCGCTCCGTCGATCTGCTCTGCCCAGCTCCTCCCAACTTAGAACGGCTTTCAGCACACGACGAGCGTCTTCTCACGGGACGACTGCCGGTGCCACAAAACGGTAGACCCATCGTGATATCAATTCACGTATTCCTTTTCGATAAACACCTTTTCCTGACGACTTCACTTCTCGTCTGCACGGTGGCCTGGCCGCCCCCTTGTGGTCGCCTCAAAAGATAACAATCGACTTGGTCGTCGTCCCAAGAGGCGGATCACCCTGCCCTTCGCCAGAACGGCGCCAGTGTCCCATCAGCTGGACTCGAACGCTAGCAGCCCACTCGCCCAGCTCTTCGAGTCGTTTCTTGGCTATTTGCCGCCCTCAAACTTGAGCGAACAACATACTTTCTTGGTCCATATCCATACCTAGATCGGACATCCACTCACCATGTCGGACGGCGAGGATTACGGCTCTCCCGAGCCCATGCAGCCCAACGGCTCCAACTCGGGACGCCAGCACACGCCCTCCCATCGCAAAGGTCCCCGATTCAGCTGGACCCCGGCCTACGAGGCGACATTCTTTCGATCCCTTTGCGAGAGCGTCAAGATAGGCCTCAAGGACAACCACAGCTTCAAGCAAGAGGCCTGGGACCGTGCCTGTCAGGCCCTGGCCGAACGCCACAACGCGTACCCCAACAAGGGCCACCTTATCAACAAGAGCGACAATGCGCGCAAGAAGTTTCGCCTGTGGAGGGGCCTGAGGGAGGACCCCGAATTCTTGTACAACCCCAATACAAAGGTCGTCACGGCGAGTGAGGAGGCATGGAGGGCGCACATCGAGGTAAGTGGCAAAACCACCCTGGCCCATCCTTGCATGTGACATTGCACGTTGTGGACCCGATATTGGGAGATGGTTATGGAGCAGGGAAGGGAGCCCTGGAAGCCCGTCATCAAACTCATCTACGCGATTGGGGTTGAGGACGGGATTTCTTCCTGGGTTACTGATGGAAAAGGGGTGACTTCTAGTCCATTGCAAGACACGCGCTGACGCTATCTGAACAACTACAGAGAGAGCCTCTTTCCAAATCGCTGCGAAATCGTCCATTCGAGCACGAAGAGTACATGGAGATATTATTTCCAGACGTAATCGGATCCGGCGGCGCACCCAAACGCATCACGAAGCCACGACGTAAGGGAACGGACATGATGGGTGACGGGGAAGACCTGGATGATACCCCTGGAACGAACGTCCTGAACCTCCTATCCGCGGACAACACCATGTTCCAGACCACGCCCACTCAGACCCCGATCCAGCCCCCTACGGTTCCATCGAACGGAAACATTCGACCCACCTCCACCATCCTGCCGGCGCGCACATCCATCGCGTCGAGTAGTGCTCTCACGCCACCTGATGAGGAGCCCGGCCACAGCAGCAGCCACAATCGCAAACGCTACCTCCCATCCAACACCGGCGCGGGCCCGTCCACCGAGAAGCGCAGGCGGACAGCAAACGGAGGCGGAGGCGGCAACTACATCGACCTCACCCACTCTGCACAGCTCTCCAACGGCGAGACCTCTTCCTTCCAACTTGGCGGCAATACCAACGGCACTTCGAATGCCATCAGCAACGCCCTCACCACTCAACCGAACACTCACACTACCAACAACGCCAACCCCACCGCCTCTTCCTCATCCAACGCCGGCGGCGGTAGTGGTGGTAGTGCCGGCGGCGGCACCTCCCGGACGCAACAATTTCAAGACGCCATGATGACCATCGCGGAGCAGATCCGCGCCCAGCGGTTCGCGGGCCCCGCGGCCCCGCAGCACACCTACCCGCAACAGGCGATGGAGATCTTCTTCCGGGACTTTGGCGACGAGGACCAGGATCTGCAGATCAAGATCGGCGAGAAGGTCCTGTGCGACACCAACAAGGCCATGATGTTCTGCATGATGCCCGAGGAGCTGCGCCGCCACTGGGTCAAGAGGCTGCGGGAGCTGCACAACCGGGTACCCGGCGAGGCGGCCGCCATCGTCGGCGCCGCCGCGGGGCCTGGTGGGCAGGGCATGATGATAGCTGCCCCCGGGGCTGGCGGGTCGATGCAGATGGGTGGGGGTATGGGGAATAACCCGATGATGAGGAATGGTAGTCAAGTTGGTTGAGGGAAGGGTAGAGCTGGGCTGGTAATGATGCCAGGTCCTCTGAGCCCGATCGTTTTCTACTTCCCATGTCTTTTGCTTTTGTTCTTCTAAGTTAGTTCCCTTGATTGTTGGAGTTCAGGTGGTCGTCTTGCATGGGACGGTGATGGATGGAAACGGAAACGGAACGGTTTGGTTTCTGGCGTTTAGGCTCGGTTTTTTCTTTGGAAGCTCGCCGGTTTTTTGGCCGAGCTACAACTACCACAAGCAACAAACATGCACAACAGCAACAGCAGGATCCTATTGATTCGTCACTTTCTACGGCTGATGACTGAAAAACACAGTGATGCTCAAGTTGAGCTCAAGTCCTCATGGGCATGTACCTAGTTAGAACTTCGGTGGCTGTATGGCAGCAATTAATTTGATCAATGGATGTTCTTTGTGATGGTCGAATCATTACCAGCGTCTTAACGTCACTTGATTATTCGCATGTGTGAAGGAAATCAGATAATGTTTTCATGGTCAATTCTGAATCCAGCTCAACACCTGCTGCTCCCTGCTGTTGCTATCAACCAAGTGCGTGTCCTATCGTAATCATTATGAACAGGCGGAGGAAGAAGTCCCCCATATGAAAAGTGGTGATTGGGGCCCCGTTCCTCTGTGACTGCTGATGGTATCGTAGAGAGAAGGCCCCGGATATCGAATGGGGGAATAGGATCCCTCTGAAACTGAGGGGGAAGAAGAAACGCAAAGATTAACCCTTGAGAACTCTCAATTCTCCAACCGAAAGTCTCATGTCTACCCTAGTTTATCACAATGCGATGTGACGTATTGCAGGGCAATGCTGATGATAGACTCGGCCTGCGAGCGCAGGCTTGTTTGTCTGCCCAGTTCGATGACAAAGATAGATGTCTTACGAGCTCTTGTTGCCCCGGGCCTTGTTGAAGTACCTGCAACACATCAATTAGCATCTCGCACATCTGCACACAGTCCTTTGGAAAATGGTGAACTTACTGGCCAAAGACAGTCTCAATAGCACCAACAGTCGCGACAATACCAGCACCAATACCGGCGGTCTTCCAGCTGAACTGACCCCGCTCGTGCAGGCCCCAAGCCTTGTAGCCCAGCACGGCACCCAGACCAACGACAGCGGCCAGGTTAGCAGCGACGATGCCGGTGCTCTGGCCCTCGGTGAGGCTGGCGATCTTGGTGGCCAGCCAGTTGTCGGCCTTCTTGGCCTTGCTCTTGGCGGCCTCCTTCTTCTGCTTGGCCTTCTCGCGGGCGGTGGCGGCATCCTCCTCCTGCTGCAGGCGCGCGGCCTGGGTCTCGGTCTGGATGTCCTGCTCCATGAAGTCGGAGGGGACTGTGCGGACGGACTGGCTGTCGACGTCGATCAGGGAGCCCGTGGACATGTTGGCGGACTCGTTGGGGACAATCTGGGGAGGCTGAGGGGCGGCGCGCTGGTTCGGAGTAGGTTGTTAGTTTGCGCACACTTCATAGTGGTGGCGGTGGGACCGGTAGTGAGGAAGGGAACGAGGGTCCATTTGGGCGCATATCTCGCGCGCATGCGCACATAGGGCAAAAGATGGTATGGCAGTGTGAACGGCGAAGGGGATGCAAGGGAGCAAGAGCTTACCTCCTCGTAGGTCTGCTTGGGGCCTGAAGCGGCGACATCAGCGTAGGAAGACACTATTCACCTTGGTTAGCAACCGTTTTCTCTTGTAGAACATAAGATAGACTCTGGTCCTTTGGGGAGGGGGGACCACGAGTAGGCAATATCACTTATAGAATTTACAGACTTACTCTTGAGTGAATGTGGTGAAGAAGGTTGCTTTGTATGGTAGGGTATTGTGGTAGTAGGAGGATGATATTCAGGAACGCGACGAATGGGTTGCTTGTTGAGTTGAGTACTGGATGGTGGTTGGAAGAGAAGTAAGTGGTAGTGGTAGTGAAATGATATCTTTTTCTGCAACGAGAATGACTGGGACATGTGATGGGAGAAACTGGTCTTGGTTGCTGGGTATGGTGCAAAAGGTCCGGTTCAGTGACGAAGGTAGCTCCTCATAGCTTGCCGCTTGACCCAAAACATCCCTGTCGACCTATGACGTATATCACTCCAAGCTTGAGGGAGCTTTGGCGTTGTTTTGGTACTTTTTTGGGCAGACAAAAAGTCGAGGAGACCCACTGGCAGCATAATTCTGGTGGGGTCAACTGCTTGTGATGTTGCGAAGAGCTCCACCATTCTGGACTTGATTCGACCTGCTTCAATGTTCGATGATGTGCTATGTATTGTTCTTTGTCTGCAAGGACTCCTTCCGTTTGAAGCGTTTGAAACAAAGCCTCTGAACTGAGACGCGATCAACCGACTTTAATGCAACTAATTACGTAGATAGCTCTGAAGCACTCAGTCATCAGAGACGGTCATCAATCTTCCAAACAATGTCCAGCGAATGGAAAGATCCGAATATGGCATGGCAGAAGTGTGGTATTCGCCTGTCTCTATAGAAAATAGTACAGATTGGGCTCAGCATATTGAGCTGAGGCTTCTAGACAAACAAATGTCCTTTTCCCGCATATCCATGCGCCTCAAATGCAGCATATTATACAGGCCTCACCATCTTGAACCAACAGACCAAGACACGCTTTACTTCGATCCCTTCTTGTTGGCCGAAGTGGCATCAAACGACCTGGTGGGCAGGCCACGCTCCTCGCCTGCCAGCTCCTCCATGGACATCTGCCTGGAACCCTCACCAACCGCGTTGGCCTTGACCAGAGCACCCTTTGGCGCATCTGTCGGGCCCGTCTTGAGCTCCTGGGTCGTGAACTCAGTGGTCTTCTGGTTCTCCTTGGCCGGGGCTGCTGGCTCTCCAACTTCCTTGTTGGCCTCGACAGCGCTGGTTGCCGGTGACTCGACAGCGGCCTCATCCGCAGCCTCCTCGTCAGCTATCTCGGCGCCGTAGATGTCGGGGTATTTCCGGAAGCAGTCCTGCATGTGCCTGTTTCTCCGTTAGCTCTTGCCCTGCCCAGCATCTAATCCACTCTCACTCGGGGTGCTCGATCTTTTACGTACTGGAACTTGTCAACGCAGTCCATCCCCTTTGGCTCCACATCCGAGTATACGAAGCAGCTGAACGCAGACTTGAACTCCTCGCCGCAGGGACCATGCGCCATGCCGCCCAGGCACGGGCAGTCCCAGTTGATCTCGCCCGTCTCAGGGTTGAATGCGCCTTGCTGTCCGGCCTCCTCCTCGAGCTGCTCGGGTGACTTCTCGCTATCTGTGGGTGTCGCGACCGCGGACTTGTCCTGGGGTGGCGTCTGTTGTGGTGTTGCGTTCTTTGCTGCTTCTGCCTCCTTCGCTGCCTGCTCCTCCTTCGCCTTCAACTTGGCGTCTAATTGCCTTCGCTTCTCCTCGACTATCGCGTCGACTGTCTTGATGTCTGATTCGGCGAACTGGGGTGGTTCAGGGGAGAGACGAGCTGCGACAAGAGCTTTGTCAGTCAATCAATTCAAACAACATAAAACCCGCATAAGGCGGTGCGACTTTCTAGAGAGAGTGGGAACGTACAAGGCAGCTCGTCCGCGAACATGGGACTCGTGTTGTACCAGTAGAGCGCGCCTATCGCCACACCCCATCTTGCCGCTGAACCCTTCCATGAGTATTTCTTGTCGGCAGGAGCTGTACTCGCGAATCGTCGGCCGGCGGATGCGACGGCGGAGGACTGTCGCAACGCCCGTGGCGTCGACCTTGTTGCGGCGCGGAACATTTTGACTCGACGTTTGACCAGAAGAGAAAAGAGGCTGTACGCACGCGAAACAAACAGAAGAGAAAGGAGGTGAAGTTGTGATGAGAGTGGGTGACAAGAGCTTCTGGGGCTCAAAAGTTTACGGTGCAGAGGCCGTCATAACTTTATTGCTAAGCCAAACGTTCAACGGTCCAAAATTTCTGGCGATTAGCGAACGGTCGGCGGGATCGGCCATAGCTGCAGGGATGGACGGGCCGGGTTCGTCGGCCACTATGATTGGGCCATTTCGCTCCGTTACATTACGGTGGAGCTCCACCTTGACTTTACATGTACGTCAATTTAACATCGAGGGGCAATTCATCACCAGCACTCCATATAAATCATATCAACCTGTACATTAAGGACGATCTACCGAGACAACCTGATCACCCTGGAACATGAAGGTACGCTGTCGCAAACCACGAAGATACAGCCTGATCACAGAGAACGACGCTACATGTAGAGGAGAGGTTCCCCAGGGAAGGGGGGCGGGGGTGAGATCTACAGAATGTTCGGGTCTGCTACTTAAGTAAATATGCTGCTGCATGAATAGATCATCGATGTGGTGCAACTCCAGGAACGAGATCATTGGGTGCCTCGGCTGAGGTACTGGCCCTTCAATCAGAAACCTTTGCGATACAACGAGCTCTTTGGTGTCGGGATTTTGAACAATCTTCTCCGCACGAAATTGGCAACATCAAGCGTGTCTCGATTCAAAGAGGTCGAGATATCCATACATACTTCCCTAGACAATCAACTTATGTGAATGATGTCCACAGTTCAGCATTGCAACGGACCGGCAACACGTGCCCCTCGTTCTGTCGTCAGTAACTGCCAGGTGGCGGACATCTGTGAGCTAAAGCCCGCCAGCTGCAAGCAACGTCGTTGGCTCAAGTGCTGGTGTTCTCCGCCTTATTTGGGCATCTACAGTGTATCAGCCGGTGAAGGCATGTCACAAAGGATGATGGATCGTCTTGAAACAGTATCGGATTGCTCGAATTCTTGGAAAGAAAACAACCCGATAGGACCGGACCAACAAGGTACAAAGTATGTATGCCAAGGAGGCATCCGGAGTCTGCTCAAGTCCAACTCCAGCGCCCCGAAGCTCCGCCCAGAGGGGCACTGTTTGGATGGACCCGAAGGAACAAAACTTGAGTGATGATCACTTCGGGTCGATGAACCAGGTCTGTTCGACTCTAGTCCCTACCAAACTCCCGGAGTTACAGTGAGCCAATCAAAGTGCAACAAAGACCGGAGTTGGCCAACTCCTGAACTCCGGCCAGACTCGGGTTCTCTCCTGGAGGATGGGAGGTGTATGAATTGCCTCCTCGTAAGTACGAATCTCCGATTCTAGCGATAAATATTGAGATCCATGTCATATGTTATATAGGTGACATTTCGCAGTGCCGAAGCAGACTGACTTATAAGTATTGGCTTGAAATGGTAATGGTTTGATGCACTCTTCCTCTATCTTTCAGTATCCGACACGACTTTTCGAACCCCTGGGAAGTCTATACCACAATGGATCCGAGAGAATCCAAGACTCAGGACCAAGTTCCACTCGGGACATCGACCAATATCAGTGGTAATGGACCACACGAACCGACAAGACAGCAGCAACTTTCCCTCGACACATTGACTATGGATGATGACGGACCACGAGAGACTCCCCCGAAGTCTGAAAACAATGTTGAGTATATTCAAGGAGTCAGACTGGCATTGGTCATAGCCTCGATATCCGTGGTTTACTTCTTGAATATGCTCGATACTACTGTCCTAGCAACGGTATGACTGCACTACTATGAACATTCCTTCGCAGCAACACACCTCAAATATTGACTAAGCTAACTTCTATGGGACATCATAGGCTATTCCATATATCACGGATGAGTTCAATTCCCTTCTTGATATCGGCTGGTACGGCAGCGCGTATACTCTGGCAACGTATGTGAACCTACCTGGCTCCCTACCGAAGCAGGCTCCTCGAGCCTCCTGTGCAGGTATCTGATCTATGTGGACAGTGCCATATTGCAGCCCATGACTGGGAAGTTTTATTTGCGTTTTCACAATAAGGTAACCTCTCCTAGGTCCCCTGTCCCTTTAGGGCACGAAAGTAACTGGGAATTCAGTGGGTCTTCGCGTGGTGCATCATCATTTTCGAGGTCGGTTCCGTTGTGTGCGCCACCGCCCAGTCCTCTAGTACATTGATTGCGGGTAGGGTTGTTGCTGGACTGGGTGGTGCAGGCCTTCTGAACGGGTGTCTGATCATCATGAGTTCCTCTGTGCCCCCTCATCGAACACCAGGTCAGTAGAAAAGTCAAAAACAAGAGACAGTCATATCGGTGCTCTGAAGTCCAGCAAGCTGACTTTCTTTTTCAAGCTCTTATGGGTATCGTTATGGGCAGTAAGTGGATCCTCCAGATTGCTTTCGTTGCTCGAGCTGCTCACATCTGATCTTGCAGTTGGACAGCTGGGCCTTGCCTTTGGTCCGCTCATCGGTGGAGCTTTCACCGAGTACGCCAGTTGGCGCTGGTGTAAGTCCAATCCAACTACAATTCTACTCATAGTGCAAGGATACATTCGTCTGACCCGGACAGGCTTCTATATCAATCTTATCATCGGCATCCCAGTCGCTGCCATTATTCTCATAATGCCCATTCCTGATCAGTTATCGAAGCCGGCTCTCCGTGACGCGTTCAAGAACGGCGTCAAGGTGTTTGATGTTCCCGGCTTCGCAATATTCACCTGCGCCATCGTCATGTTCTTCCTGGCCCTCCAATTCGGGGGCAACCGGCTTGCCTGGGACAGCTCAGCGATCATCTGCCTCTTCTGGGCCTCCGGCTTCGCCCTCATCGCCTGGCTGGTCTGGGATTGGTACGCCGGCAACGATGCCATGGTCCCCTATTCCATGATGAGGCAGCGCATTGTCTGGGTCAGCTGCCTCTGCATGGCCTTCCAGGCCATCCCCATGTACTCACTCACAGTCTATTTACCGATATACTTCCAGGCCGTTCTAGGCCGGACCGCTTTCCAGAGTGGTTATACTTTCTTAGGTACTATTGTGCCACAGCTGCTTTTCGCGATCGTGGCTGGCCGAGCAAGTATGTGTCCATATCTCCGCTTTAACTAGTACCTGGCGAGCTCAAGATTCAGGATTCTGACGTGTTGCTTCACAGTTGAGAAGACGGGATACTACACACCTTTCCTGCTTGTGGGAGCGGTGCTCAGCACTGTTGGTCTTGGTCTGATGAGTCTGTTGATGCCGCATAGCTCTGCTGGCATGTGGGTTGGGTTCCAGGTCATCTATGGCATCGGTCGCGGCATCTCGTTGTCAACCGTGAGTTTTTGAATGCGCTGAGCTCCCTATTTGTTTCTCTTCTTGCCTCGTCCAAAACGCAAACCGGCAGTATTTCTTCGTTGACTAACCTTTGTGTTATCTCATAGCCATTTGTCGCCGTCCAGAACGCACTTCCCAAAAGGCTCATTCCCGCGGCAATGTCTATGCTCATGTTCACAGGCAACTTCTTTGGTGCCGTCGCCGTTGTTCTCTGTCAAACCATTTTCACCAACAGCTTGTCCGAGCTTGTCCCCAAATATGCTCCCAGTGTCGATCCTCAAGTCGTTATTGACGCAGGCTCTACAAAGGTCAGAGAAGTAGTTGCGTCGGATCAGCTGGCTGAAGTGATGGTGGCCTATGCAAAGAGCATTGACAGAACTTGGTACTTTGATGCTGCGATTGCGGCTCTTGCTTTCGTTTTCGGGTGGCTCTTGGGGTTTAAGGATATCAGGAAGAAGCGGGAGGACGAAAAAAGCCAAAATCAACCAACACAAGAGGTTGATCAAGGAATCTGAATGGGCATGGAGAAGGCCAGCGGGATAAGGCTCACTGCACCGTCCTGCAAAAGGTTCTGTATTTTCCACGCAGTGATGTAACAGAACAACTCTCCTCAGTAACACTGTACTCACAAATATTCCCGGTGTCAGAATGGGTGGTCACAGGATAAGAATGCTGTATTATAGAGGTTAAAGAGCGAACTACCGAACCCGAGCTTCTTCTACCTGAACTCAAAACACCTGTGTATACAACGCCAGACTGAGATCAAAGAGGCCGAAAACGGCGCGAGTGATACTGAAAGAGAACGCGACCAGCAAGGTTGTTGACAGTCTGAAGCCTTTGCAACACTTCCAAACATATGCGGACGAGCTTCTCGATCTGTCCTTTCTCGTCCTGACCAAGGTTGGGTCCTTCCATTTCTAGGTAAGACCGAAGTCTATACGCGGCGAAGAACAAGGGAACAGGCAAGAATACATGTGCTCTGAAGAGGCCGTGCAGCTCGAAATCCTGAGCCAGGTGGCACAAGTCTCGTGCCGCCTCTAGGCCTCGTGCCGACAAGGGCAATAGCAACGACTGATCTTCGTCCTTGTCTAAAAGAAGGTCCGCGATGTGCCAGAGGTAGAGAACCCCTGCATATGTCAGAATAGTAGTAAATGCCTCCATGGGATCGGGGGCTATCAAATTCTGTGAACGGTTGACGCGGAGGGTTTCGAGGCGAGCATTTAGCAGTCCCTCAAGCCAGTTGCGTCTCGCCAAGTAGTCAGTGGGAGGACTACTGTAAGCCTTCTCCACAATTGAAGTCTGTTGATGTATGAGCGCTCGGCCGTAAATGGTGGTCGATATGACACATTCGCCAATTATCGAATACTGTCGTGGCTCTCTGGACGCCATGGCCTCGGATAAGAGAGGTTGCGGTGTCATGACACCGCCGTAAAACTCAGAATCAGGGCAAGGCAGGCGGGTATAGATCTGGTTACGGGAAAATCATTAGCTCGAGGCTTTCGAATGCGTCCTGTCGTCAATGTAAGCTCACCACTTCCTCGCCAAGGCTCAACGGCGTGGTTTCGAGGACACTGATGAGACGGTCTAAGCAATATGCAAGCCAAAAACAACGCCTCTTCTCCTCCGCTATGATTGGATCCGCCTCAAGGCCGGCAGTACACGGCTTCATCGCTTTATCGACGCTGTAGAGTTCCGCCATCTGGACATGCCGAAAGACGCGACCGGCACTGAGCCACGCGCGGTGATAGTTAGTTTTCATGAGTTCAT
This sequence comes from Cytospora schulzeri, assembly GCA_003795315.1. Lineage (NCBI taxonomy): Eukaryota > Fungi > Ascomycota > Sordariomycetes > Diaporthales > Cytosporaceae > Cytospora > Cytospora schulzeri. Next base: position 244,952 of record LKEA01000012.1, on the reverse strand, counting down.
AAAATACCATCAAGATCCAGGCCTGAGTAGGCTCCACTCGGCGGGTGTCGGGATAGGGCTCTATAAAGTCCAGCCTGTCTAGCATTTCCCGTGTTGTGATGTAGAGCCTGTCCCGTATGTTCTCAAACTGGCTCGAAAAGGCGGTAGCAATCATCCACATGGTATATTGCAGGCAACGGCCGTACTGGTCAAGAGATTGTGTGTCTTTACGCGACTGGACAAGGCGTGCTGAACTCAAGACAGGTAGCATTGGGTGGACGCGGTCGAGATATAATTGTATACTAGAAAGCCAGCTTAGTGTACAGAATCTGTACATATATCAGCACGGAAAGGCCGGAACTCGTACAGGTCTGTCTTCGTGACATCCGATAATTGTATCTCATCGCTTCCTCGAACGGAGTTCGGGTCGTGAGAAGACGGTGACCCGGACTCATTATTAGAGCCGGGTGGTAAGGTCGAGCTCGAGCTATCCGGCAGGTCCCCAACATCGTCCCAGCTCATCGCTAACGACGTTTGGAATTAGCTAACGTCCCTTATAGACTTGAAGGGGTTAGATGGGGTTCTTTCTCACCATCTTGACTGTCATGGGTTGAATCGGCTGAGACGGCAGGCTGCAAACGCCTCTCAATCTGACCTGGCACGACATCAAAAAACAGGGCTTATCAGCTTGGAGGGACTTCGTATATACCAAGCGTGTGCCTAGGTACTCAAGTACATACCTAAGCGCGTATCAAGAGTCTTCAAAGCGCTTCTATTAGGAAGTTTGGGAGGAGTGCGCTTCTCGTTGAAGCGACACACGACCTGCATCTTTGTGCAAGACGTGCAGCGAGGTCGCTTTCTGTCGCATCGCTGCTTCTTCTTGCGACACTCTGTGGGGGCCACAAGCGACCAGTCAGAGGAACATCCAAAAGGGTTCCAGCTGGATGCATCGAAAGCTTACCATCACAAGCATTTCCGGGCTGTTGCCGCGTTTGACTGGGGCCGACCATGGCAAGGGCTGTTACGGCACAATGAAGTTGTCAAAGGTGACAGCTTCTGTTCTCCGGACTTGGGTGAGCAACGGGTGTTGTTGTTGGGTCAGGAGTTGACGGGGTCCCGGAGTTCCAACCGCCGCCACGTTACCAACAATCAGTCCATACATGCACCTGGGCATGTTGGGTGCGTCAGCGGCTGTGCTGGTATGCGCTGACTGTGCTGGTATGCGCTGACCACTCAGACCCATCAATCCTCCAGACAGCAGCGTGCGGGGGATTCCAGACCCTGCAATACGTGGGCGATCGTCCATTATGACTTCCAAGGTAGGATATCGAGGAAGAGAAGAAAGGAGATAGGAGTTGACTACGAGTCTTACAGCGCAAATTTGCGGCAGGATCTATCTGTGCTTGTATATGTACCTCAACACCGTGTTTGGTAAGTTTAGAATTCATAGAAGTTTGTATGGTACAAGAGATTCTTATGCTGTGTGCCATGGTCCTGTCCTGGTCACATCCTGATATACGCTTTAACATTAACACCCAGAATCGGACCACTTAATTGTATCTGATACTTTTTTGTCCCCGGGAGCCTTGGTTGTTTATTACATCTGCCATGAAGTTAGCCCCCGGAAGGATCGATGGCATCTTTCCGGAGAATCAACCTTTGTAGTGTCAAGCATTGAAGAAAAATAAACATGGAGATTGTTCTCGACTTTATATTCAGTCCTGCCGTCCCGGTAATTAACTGCGGTGTTTACTGGTAAATCTCCGAGCTCCATCTGCAATCCTACTCTACCCCCGTAGGTATGACAACACGATGCCTACTAGTTGTCCACCGGAATCACCGCGGCAGCCGAAACTACGGTCCAGTTGTGATGCATGCGGTACCGTCAAGTTGAGATGTGACCGCAAGCACCCGGAGTGTGGCCGCTGTGTCGCCCACGGCATCACTTGCACTTACAGTATCTCCAGAAAACTGGGGAACCCGCCGCGGAATAGAATACGCAACCGCAGCGAGAGTATGAATGCTCGCAATGGCACCCGTCTTGGGCACAGTCTTAGCACCAACAGCCTCGATGAATCGCTCATGTCCTATACTTGCGAGCCACTGAATGGAAGCAACAACAACAACAACAACAGGAGCAACCATAACGACAACGACAACAAAGACGACGACAACAATAATGACGATGGTGATGATGATGACGGGGACGACGACGAGAATGACAACGGCTATAACAGCAACAGTAACAATAGCAACGGATACAACAGCAATCACGACAGCCATACAATATTCGATTTCGAGGGTGTTTTGGACGACAGCCTGTTGTCGGGAATACCTCTGTCAGAATTCCCCTCTCTGGACTTCGGTGATTCGGCGGGCGCAGACCGCATTGACAGCCATGTGGCAGCCAGCTTGCGACCACCTTCCTTCACGTTAATGGATCAACCGCTGGAGCTGGACTCGATTGGCGGTTCACATCATGCAACGGGCCAGCATCCGTCCGGCGGAATCGGAATCTCGTTCATGGGCGGCACGAACCATGACTGCTACCGAGAAGCTCACGAGATGCTGGGGTCGTTACTAAACAGCCATCCCAATTGGAACCGGCAACGACACGGCGATCTTGAGAAGACTCCGCCAAGGGGAGGAGCATTCACGCCTCACAATAGACTACACGGTCAAATGACATTGGACCAAGTGCTGCTCCTGAATGGCAAGGCTGTCGAACGGCTGTCTTACCTCTTGACTTGTCCGTGTGCAGGCTCGCCCCACCTAATGATGCTCTATGCGTCGACCATCTCGGCCATCCTCACACGATACCAGCAGGCGGCAGGCAGCTCACCATCCAGGCCATCTCCTACGTGGGACCATTCTCCAACGTGGGGTGACCCCCTTGCCTTGCACCATGCATCTAGCAGCAGTACAGAGGGGATCAGCAGTGCCGGACCCACGTGCATTGGAGGGCCTATGGTGACGCCAGCGAGGATCTCGATTGGTGTTTTCAGCGTGGATGACCCCAGGGTACAGTCTGCATTGAATATCCGGCTGCTGATCAGCGAGGTGAGGGGAGTATCCGGTCTGATTGACCAGATTGCGTCCTATCACGCTGGTGGTCCGTTACTGGGAGGAGGGTCTAACGGCGGCCATGTGGACGGAATGTATCAGAGTCTTGCGATGTGGCTAAGGGGCGAGCATGCGAGAGTCACAGATGTCATCAGGAACAGGCTCAGAGAGTTGGAAAATTAAAATAGCTTATGATATCACCAACAATTACGATGAGAGAACTTCGATGAAGTACTGTATCCATATATATATGTAGATAGAAATGAAAAGACCAAGATTACTGTGGTGTAAATTTAATCGATGTTTCGGTCTCTTACCTGGGAGGACCGCCATAATTTGGATGGTGATAGGACTTCGCTTGTGATTGATATGAACAGACGTCACTACGGAGTGTAGCCCTGTAAAACTTAATCATAACAAGATCTTGATGATGCCTATGGACATGGGTGAACCTTAACAATGCATATTTCTTTGACACGGTAAATTAGTGCTGGGAGTCACTGCAACATCAGTCTTTGACTACACCGTCAACATCCACCTGTATTCCCCTCAACTCATAGCCGTCCCTCATCGCAATATCCCATTGTTCCTTGATCACCCTCAGTTTCACATCATCCCTCGGCTCGAACCTAGCGCCAAAAGGCTTCGGAATATGGAAGGGCCCAGGTTGGAACGCGCTGTTGTCAGCAGAGACGGGGGCTTCAATCCCATTCACGAGGGGCGGCCTGATCTCAAAAGCCCAGAGAATGCTAGCAAGCGCAATGTCGAGCGAGTTCTCGGCGAGGCGAGCACCTGGGCAGGTTCTCCTGCCGGCGCTGAAAATGAAGTGGTCACGCGCGTAAGGGTCGCTCATGGCCGCGTATTCAGAGCTGTATAGCGTATGATTGAGGAAACGCTCCGGCATGAATTCGAAGGCATGCTCATAGCGGCTGGGGTCGAAATTCAAAAATGATGTATTGGTGACCAGTACTGTCCCTTTAGGGATAACATGATCCTTGTATACGATGTCGGCATCAGTGAAGTGCTGTACGCCTGGGATGAGCATAGGGTTGATGCGTAGAACCTCCTTAACGCAAGCGCGGACATAAGGCAGATTACGCATATCGGCGAAAGTGGGCAAGCGGTCCGGGCCAACGACGCGCAGGAGCTCCTCTTGAGCCGTCTTCTGGACTTGCGGGTTGGCCACCAGGTAAAGAACCAAGGTGTTCAACGCGATAGCGGTCGTCCCGAAGCCCGCTTCGACGAGCCCACCGCCCACCCAGGCAAGGTCTTCATCGTCAAGCCCTGCAGAATACCACGAGTCCTTCTTCTCGATTATCTCCCGCGCATAGCAGTGTGGAGCTGTGCCTTCCTCGACCTTTTTCTCCAGTCGTCGCCAGAGTGCCATCCTCATGTCGAAAACCTGTTGGGCAGCCTTCTTTGCCTTTTTATGTCCAGGTTGAAGCCACCGAGGAAGTCGTTGGAGAGGAGGCAGATCGTCGACGAGAAATGCCCCCGGCTTAGAAGTATCCCGGAGTATATCCTGGATCTTCATTGCGTTTAGTGCGTCTGGGTGGTTCAGGGTCTTAGCCCGCTCGCCGAATGTGTTCGTCATGATAATGCTGAAAGCATAACGACGCATGTGTTCGTAAAAGTCGCGCTGGTTCTCATTGTTGGTGGCCAAGTCAAAGAGGAGCTGTTTGGCTTCGTACTCCTGGCTCGGGAGAAATGTTGCAGTCATGGGCACCGAAGTCATGACGCGCACCACCGACCGCTGACCACGCCAATGAGGCCCATAGGGCATGGTTGGCATGCGTTTGCCGGCAGTGACAATATCATGGCTCATGGGTGAAGGGGCTTTGGAGGAAGTGGAGATGGCCTGTTTCTCTAGAATTTCCTGCACAGCTCGCGGCGTGTTGATGAAGACGAGGTTGTACCAGCCCACACGGACCTTGAAGATATCTCCATGCTTCAAGGCCCAATCGTAGAAGAGTGTAGGGGTATGGAATGGGAGGAAGAGGCCAAGGCCTATCAGAGGATAACCGCCGGGCCCTGGTATTGAATCAAGCCTGCGATCTCGCCGCAGCCATGCTTCCAAAAGGAGTGCAACACCGATAAAGATGGTAACTGATACGACTTTATGGCTTTCAAAGACGGCAAGTATACGGTCCATATTGGCGTCTACCACGAATGTGATGGAGGTTGTATCTAAATTCTAGAGTCGGTCAGTAGTGGTCTGCATTACTGCTGCGGATCTGGACCTTATATTTCTCATCTCTTCACGTCAATGACCCAGGTTGAACTAAGAACCCGACGCCTTACAACGCGGCATGGTCGCGACAACCTTGCACTCAATCATGATCGGGTAGTTCTCATTACCGAGCTGATGTGGTTCCAAGGTTGAACTCACCAGCCCAGCGTAGGTACATGAGTATCTACCTACTCAAGTACTTACTGCCTACTGAGTACGTAGGCAGTAGTGTGAAGGGAGTATCTGTTCGGGACAGTTCAATTAAGACACGCCCCACCAATCTTCTGCTAATGCAGGGAGGTATACTCCTTGGTGGTGTGAAGGAAAACTAATCGGGTATTTTCATTTGGTACCCGATTATGATTGACAAGACCCCATTCGGGTCATGAAAAGCTCTGCGGAACAAGTACTTTGAGATACATACCGAGGTACGCCATTTTGGGTTAAACACGTGTACGTGTACAGTACCAGGTCATTTTGGTGAGCTGGCAAGAGTTTGTGGCGCTCAATCAGATAGTGTAAGTGAAGGACATCTCGGTTCGAATGTTCGGCCGAGTGCAAACGCAGTCCGCTTTGTAATTTACTTCGTACTTATGTACCGTAGTAATCAAGGACTTCGGAGTTGCTAACAACTCCGGCATGTTAACCAATAAGCTCATCTAAAAGGTACTAGATATGTATGTAGGGACTGGGATTTAAAGGAATTCCAGATCACATATCTAGTGACAAACCCAGACACGCTGTAGTTCACTTGATCATTACAATAATCAAATCCATTCTCCCTCCCCATCCCCCATAGTCTTCCCATCCTCAAGCACTTCCATTCTCGCCTCCTCGCAGCTGCAGAACCTCGTGTTTCTGCCACACTCGCAAATATGGTTGATCTTCAAACTATGGTCAATTCCAACAACCGCCTCTCGAGCGTGAAGGGGCCCCATGTCGCTTTATTCGTAGGCGCAACCTCCGGTATTGGTCTTGGGGTCCTCAAGCAATTCGCCCAGCACGCTGCCGAGCCTCGGGTCTATTTTGTTGCGCGTAATGCAGCCGCCGCCGCTTCTATCGCAGATGAATTGCGCCAGCTGAACCCCCGTGGCAAATACGAAATCATCGAGAAGAATGTGTCGCTCATCAAAGACGCCGGAAAGGTGGCCGAAATTGTCAAAGCCAAGGAGTCTTCCCTGGACTTGCTCTTCATGTCTGTAGGCTTTTTCTCGATGGATGGAAGACAAGGTATGCTGTCCATTACCCGTCGAGACCTCAAGGTTAAGTTACCATGTACTCATCGATTGCTTCAGACACCAGCGAGGGGCTCGATGCTAGTATGACGACGCGGTACTACTCCCGCACTCGGATTACCCAGCTTCTACTCCCTCTGCTCAACCAGTCCCGGAGCCCACGTGTCGTGAACATACTTGCGGGCGGGAAAGAGGGCCCGATCCATGAGGACGACCTTTCTCTGGACAAGCCGAAGAACTTTTCCGTCTCTTCCAGCAACTTCCACTGTGCCACCATGCTGACCCTCTCGATGGAAAAATTCGCATCTGAGAATCCTCGCGTCAGCTTCGCCCACCAGTTCCCCGGGCTCGTGGCCACGCCACTGTTCTACCGCCTCAGCAGCGGCTTCCGGGGGATGGTTCTCCGTTACCTCGTGGCGCCCGTGGCCAAGCTCTTTGCCAGGGACATCAATGAGGCGGGGCAGAGGGGATTGTTCACTGCCACCAGTGCGCGATACAGCGTCGATGACGGCGTAGTCCCGCTCACTGGAGGTCTGCAGAAGGCCGAGCGCAGCAAAGGTGGTGTTTTCCTGCTCAATGAGAACGGAGATTCCGTCAACAATGAGAAAGTCCTCGAGGGTTACAGGACGCGAGGCATCGACAAGAAGATCTGGGCTCATACTCAGGACGTGTTTGCTGGCATCCGGTGATGACACTCGGTGAAGGAAAATCGCAGGATGGCTCTATGTAGGGCCATTTATTCCTGCACCTGAACTCGGGCGCGTGCTCAATCTTTGGATGTACTACATTTGAATCATCTTTCTAGTCGTTATTCGAGAGCGGTTGACTGTATGGGAATTTGACCGTTCTCAACCTCTTAACCTGAGCTCTCATGTGTCTATATGTCACTTACGAGCAATGTTTTCTTTGTTTAGACTAGCCTTGACGCTCAATACATTCATTTTCTGATGTTGGTGCAGCATTTGTTCCATTTGCTCATGGGCTATGATGTGTTGGGCAATGTAGAACCCGATCATCGGGGCGCAACCTGTTAGACTCAGAGACATATATATTGGGTTTGGAACACGATGATGAACAAGACACCAGTGGCCCGGCTAAGACCTTTCTACGAATAATGAGGCCCTTTGTACCATACGAGACAACCTGAACCTGGGGTTTATATTATATTTTTCGGCAGAAAACTTTGGATCATTTCGTTTTCGCATCCAAACTTGCTGCATCTCCTCAAAAGCTTTTATCCTGCGTGTGATGACTTGAAACTCTGGCGAGAGAGGCTATTGTGAAATAATGCTATGATAATGTGATGACAAGCAATACGCGTTGTTTACAGACCCCAACAACACGTCAACTCGGAGACCGAGGTTGATCCCTCGGAAGTATGAGTCTGGGTACCAGTTGGCCTCAGCCTCCCAGGGGCTGAGGGCTGCCTGTCGTACCGTGAAGGAGCTCGCCTCCGAAACTCCGGGCTGGATGGTTTAGGACTTCGTGGTCCCCGATTGGCTGCCAACTCCGAGTTCTAACTACATATCACATGCAAGGTCGTATTGTAGTGCACAGTCGACCTGGGAGTGGCTGCAACCAGCCCAATGTGAACGCTTGCTGTATGTTTAGGATCAGCGATCCAATCGGCAACTTTGTCATACATATGCTCCACTGTGTGATTATTACCTGATGAGTTGATCTTGGAAAACAGGAATAACCAAGACAAGTACTTATAGGGTAGGGCAATTGCGGCGTACTTAGCCAAGAGCTTGCACATGTGCTATAATTCTAAATGCTTCTATAAACCTCCCTCCCTGCCAACCTGAAGCAATCTTCACTCGCATGCGACAGCAGTAAGGTGAACGAACAGTTGAGAACCTTTCGGCTTTCAATCCGTCAGAATGCGTATCTTGGTCGTCGGGGCAGGCCCTGCAGGCCTCACACTTGCCCATACCTTTGAGCAAGCCGGGCTGCATGACTTTGTCATACTCGAGAGGCGTTCCGAAGTCATCATTCCGCAAGGGAACACGCTTGGGATCTGGCCCCATTGTATACGCATTCTTGACCAGCTTGGACTCCTGGATGAAGCGAACAAGATTAAGACCAACCTCACTAGGTCTTGTTTCCTGGCCCCCGACGGCACTGTCCTGCAGGAAAACAAGATGCACGACCATATCGAAGCAAAGTAAGGCGCGACATCATATTTTCTGTCAATATCATGTTAACCTATTTGCTGGACAAGCCACGGGCACCGCTTCCAGTTGTTCAGTCGGAAGGACTTCGTGAAGCTACTTTACGACAATGCTCCTCGACGTTCTGAAAGAATTCTGACCAACAAGGACATCGTGAGCATACACCAGGATGACAGCGGCGTCAAAGTCACTTGCGGCGACGGTACGAGCTACGAGGGCGACGTGCTCATTGGCGCCGACGGTGTACGCAGTCAGGTGCGCCGGCAACTGTTCGACGAAGACAAAGACACGATGCCTTTCACAGCCGAATTCAAGGCGGTGTACGGGATAGGGCCTTTACTTCCCGGGTTGCGGGTTGGAGATATTGTTACCACCCATGGACACGGTGATTCGACACTGGTCTTCGTTGGCGAGCAAACTACATACTGGTTCGTTTTTGTCAAAAGAGATGAGCCAACCCAGGAGTGGTCTCGCTACAGCAAAGAGCAAGAGGCCGAGTTATTGGATAAGTATGCCGACGTTCCTATAACTTCGGATGGCTCTGTTCGCGTCAGGGACCTACGAAGGACGGCGCAGTATACCAAGCTTGTCGACTTGGAAGAAGGTATCATTCCCAAATGGCATCAAGGAAGAATTGGACTGGTCGGCGATGCGGTACACAAGATGACACCGTACGTGGCGTTGGGCATCAACACTGGAATAGAGTCCGCCGTTGTCTTGACGAATGAGCTGCGAAAGCTCGGGGAGGATACATCGACCGAAGCAATCGCACAGGCCTTTGAGGCATACCAACAACAACGGTATGATCGTGCAAAGCTTTGCCTATCGACTTCTGGGAGCTCGTGCAGGATGATGTGCTGGCCAAGTTGGATCGTTGAAGCTGTGTCCCGATACGTGATGCCATGGTTTGGTGCTCCATTTGTCGCAAGGGCCTTGGCCCCGATTATGAGGGACTCAGCTGTGCTCGATTCGGTGGAAGAGAAAAATCACAAGTCCGGAAGGCTGCCCTGGAAGTTCGCAAAGGTCGGTCCCAACGGTCCCAACATTAAATAAAGCAGGCTGAGATCGCTTTGGGACAGCCGGATACCGGCATTGGTTGCTCAGTGTCAGGATGGGATTTTGGGACAAGTGGCACGCTTTCACTTGTTAAACGGTCTAGAATATATTGGAATCCATCAAGGTCATACTGTATCCTACCATAATAATTACCACTCACATACATTCATTATTTCATCACGAAAATGGACACCAGATTTCAGCCAAAACTAGTCAAATGACGTCTTATCTCCTGCAACTTTGGACGATTCTTCAATCAATTAGTTGGCAGATGACAGACAAACTTGGAAAAGCGGCATACATACATGACTTTTGGGTTCAGGAGTCTCGATAATTACTCAAGCCAGGGACAGGGCCCGTACTTCACCATCTGATGAGCTCTTTCGCAGAGTGAAGGTACACATGTGCACGTCGCAACAAAGTGATTTCGGTCCTCACGTTAAGAACAATGAAGCAAGCATGGATACCTAAGGGTACAAAGTAAGTAGGTCAATATCACTGTCAACGTCAATCACTCGACAACGCCAGTTGATGTATATTCATGTGAACGCCTTACTGGAGATATCACCCTAGGGTACCCTGGGGAATTTATTGAAGTTCAGAGTACATTACACCAATTCATTCTATAACCCAACACGTGATGGTATACCCATTCTGAAAATAATCACACTGTAACTAGTTCCTTGGGAAGAGAAGAGGACCTAGCCGCAATCCTATTGCAGAGGGTGGTAATGGGCACACCAGCGAGCACATCGAAGACCGTGATGGCCGATTTCGTTTCCTTCATGACCCAGTTGACAATCTCAATCGCGACGAGCGAGTCGAAGCCATATGAGTGCAGAAATCTGCTGGTGTCGACCTCGGAGGGGTCGGTCTGGAGCATCTTGGCCACTTGCTTCACCAGCGCCTCGAGCACGGCACTGGCCGCCTCCTGAAAGGTCTTGGCCTGACTGATGAGCGTGTGGGCGGGAACACTGTCGCGGTTACCTGCTTCCGAGTCGCCGTCACGCAGGCCGGTGCGGGCCATGACGGAGAAACGAGGATCATCTAGGTAATACGGCGTGTTGATGCCCGCCAGGCTGACGCTGCCGCCCGTAGCGAGGCCGGTGACGACCTGGGGCGAGAACCCGGCCGCCATATCGCGGTCGATGACCCTCTCGATGAGCGCGTGAAAATCGGCTTCCCGGATACCGTACGGCTTTTCCCACTCCCGGAAGTTATCCGTCATCCCTGTCTCGGCCAGAACGCCGATGTCACGCATCAGGCCAAGATCGATGGTCGTCGCGTGCCGCCCGAGGGAACGACGATGGTATGCCAGCGCATCCTCATACGCTCCTGCTGACGAGTAATTGCTCTGTCCGCGGCTTCCGAAGACACCTGTGAAGGAGCTGAGTGTGATGTAGAAATCCAGGTCGTCTGGCAGGTGAGTGTGGAGATTCCAGCTGCCCTGCACCTTGGGGCGCGTACTCTCGACCCAGGCCTGATGTGTCATATTGACGAACAGGCCATCGCGAAGCACCATGGCGCACTGAAACGCGCCCCGGATCTTTCCAAACTCCTGCGTACAGCGGCAAATCGCGCTGGCAACCGCCACCTCATCCCCGACGTCGCACTTGTAAACACGAACCTGGACCTGCTGCTCCCCCAGCTTCTGGACCAGAGCCTGGGCGCTCGTCGAGTCGGCACCGGAGCGCGACAGGAAGCACAGCTTACGAGCACCAAGGCCGACGATCTTGGTCGCCAGGCTGCGTCCGAGGCCACCCAGTCCGCCAACGAGCAGATAGACTCCTTCGGCTGACAGCTTGGGGGCGCGCACGCCCCGTGGGATCAGGGGAACCACGTTTCCTTCCCCCCAGGTCAGTGCGATTTTACCCAAGTGTTTACCCGTCTGCATGAGCCGCAGTGCATCCTCCACCTCGGAGACAGGATAGCTGACCAAGGGCTCGACGGGTCGAGTGATGCCACGGTGGATAAAGTCGAATGCGCCTTCAAGAATGACGGCCATCAGATCGGGTCGACTCTCCTCCACGTGCCTGAGGTTGAAGAAGCTGAAGGTAGCGTCTTGCAGGAAGGGTCGCATGTCTAGGCCGGTGTTATTGAGAATATCCTTTATACCAATCTCGACGAAGTGTCCAAATGGTGCGATACAATTCCATGTCTGGCGGAGTGCCTCACCCGCAAGCGAGTTGAGCACGACATCTACACCACGGCCGTTGGTTATACGTTTGATCCCCTTGGCAAAGCTGGTGTCTCGAGAGTAGAAGATGTGGTCCTCGCGGATTCCATACTGCTCCATGATCAACTTCTTCTTAGCTTCTGAAGAAACAGTAGCGAAAACGTCCATGCCGTAGTGCTGCGCGATCTGGCAGGCGACTTGGCCAACACCACCGGCTGCTGCGTGGATGAGAATCGTCTGGCCTTTTTGGACCTTGGCGACTCGGACCAGCGCATTCCAGGCTGTGGCGTGAACGACCGGGATGCTTGCCGCCAGCTCGAAAGACATACCCTCCGGTATCAGGGCGCAGAAGCTAGCTGGGGCTTGGTGGAAGGTCCTGTGGGCGCCGTATCCGGACATAATTACTTTGTCGCCGACTTTGAACTTGGTTACTGAGGACCCAACGCGATGGACCACGCCAGCGGCCTCCAGCCCGAGTGCTGTGTCGGCCATCTGGCCCATAGCAACCATGATCTCACGAAAGCTAGGAACTAAATGTCAGCAACCCTGCGATGATTCAAGTCTGGGTTGAGAAAGTAGAAGTACTTACTTCAATGCCGAAGCCTTGGTCTGTATCTCAATAAAGTCCGGCTCGAGCTCAGCCTCGGCCGACTCATCTGGCTCCAGACACACCGAGCTCAGCATGCCTGGCGACTGCACACAAAGCTTCACAGGATACTCTATGTCTCTCAGCGGGACCATGGTGATCGTCTTTACCGTCCCGGGAAGCAGACCGTCGATCTCTTCGTTCAACTCTGTATCTTCCTCGGCGCGGCAGATTTGCAGTACATCGCCGTTGACCTGGAACTCGTTGTCCATGCCGGTATAGAAGAAAGCTCTCGACATCAAACCTGCTAGAACTTCCGCTGGCGCCGCGAGAGTTGAAGGCTCGTCTGCATGAAACACGCGCACATCCAGTCCGGGCGTCTCGTTCCGAACAACCCGCACGAGACCGTCGATGATAGCAGAGCTAGGATCGCTCAGTGCCGTGGCCCAGAACAGGCTCTTGGTCTCTAGAATCAGCTTCCTGAGCGACTCGAAATCGGCCGCGGCCAGGTCTCGGAGAAGAGGCTTCTCTACCTCGAGCAGCGAGATGCATGACTTCCCCGCGAGAGCAGACACATCTGAGCCCCAGCAAAACACCCGTGTCTCATAGTGATGCTCTTGGAGGCTAGCGATGAGCTTGGAGGCCAGGGCCAGGGCCATCTCTGTCGGATTAGAAGCTAGTAGGACGGTGATTTCTGGCCAGGGCAATCCCCCGTTTGTCCCATTGGTTGAGCCATTGGAAGTGCCATTTGTACTGCTATTACCACACTTCTTCACAATGACCAGACCAGGACCTTTGTCTGCTGCAGGCATATGTAACAATGGCTTCTGCATGTTGTTGGCGTCCAGCCCGAGTTGTATGCTGCTCAACATACTGTCCGTCGCTAGGAAGCATAGGGTACCTCCGTGTTTCACGGTCTCGCACATGCGCCCGACCGCCTCGGCTAGATGTTGGGAATAGACGCGGAGGGCAGCATGGGACACGCACAGGATGTCGTACTGGCTCTTGGACACATCGCCGGGGAGCTCGTGTCTAAAATCAAGGACCCTGAGCGATCCTTGTGGCGCAATATTCTTGTTGTCCAGAGCATCGTCTGGAACGACTGTTTCCACGTCCCATGTCTTGACTACTTTCACTAGATTGTCCTTCTGGAACAGTGGACTATCGTTATCTGTGACGACTTCAAGGACCGAGGATGCGGGATTTGCATGATGCATTAGGTCGAGGTACTGTATATGTACAATGGTTGGTTAGTAGACAAACAAACCTGTCATCGACTGGCGGGCAATATAATGACCCAAAGAGGTCTGGAATAGGGGTGGAGCATTCGATACATACCTCGACCAATTTGGATTCACCCGTAGGAAATCTCGACAGAATAGAGTATAGTTCCTCTCGAGAAAGAAGCTCAATCGCGGGCTTGCACGTGAGTTTGCTGGCAAGTGACTTAATGCTGCTTGAAGACGACGCGCCGGCGATTTCGGCACAAAGGAAGCCTTCAATAGTTATTCTTGGGTGCTGTTTATCTTCATCGAACATAACAATATCGGCATTAAGCTCGTTGATGCCGTGTCGGTCGGCATTGGCAAAGCCCGGAAGGACTGTGTTGGCCTGGTAAGGAATCTGGGCCGAGATTGTGACTGCATCGATAGACTTGGGAACCATGGCTGTCTTGGGGTCATATCTGCCTCCCTTGACGGCTGCGAAAGCCAGGTGGAAGACGGCATCCAACGTCGCTGGATGGATGACATAGGGGCGACCAGTAATGCCTGGCATAGGGACCTCAGGAAGCCGCACTGCGCCTACGCTCTGGCCATCGCGGTTCCGTATTTCACAGACATTTGTAAATATGGGGCCGTAGTCGAGGCCCCAGGATCGTATGTCGGCATAGAAATCGTCCGGGTCAAGTCGAGTGGCACACGTCTGTCTCGCTTCGTCGTACTGCGCCTTCAGGGCGTGGTGTTCCAGGCTCCTTTCGCGACTCGCCGCGGTGCCATCCGCAGGCTCATACTCAATAATCATCAAACCACAGCAGTTTTGTACCAAGGCCTTGCCGTCCGGAGATGTCGTGACGGTGAACCGTGTCCATGCTGATGCCGAGTCTCTGGTGCCGGCTGTGTGTGGTCGGAGCTGAACCATACACTCCAGGTCAGCCTCGTTGGACATGATGCCTGCTGCAGTCAGCTGGATATCTCGGAGGTTGAAAGACGCAATTTGGCGGGTCTTGTCAGCCGTCTGAGCAGCCGCCTCAATGGCCATGGCAATGTATCCCGCTCCAGGGTAAAGGATAGACCCCTGTATCTTGTGGTCGGAAATCCAGGGCGCCTCAGAAAGTCGGAGGAAACCCTTCCAGAGCCGCTCGCCCTCCGTGAAAGACGGGCTGGGGGCGCCAAGAAGGCCAGGCTTAGGCGCCTCTCTTGCAAGGAACTCGCTGTCTACTCGGGAATCATGCCAGAACCTCTGCGAGTGGTTCCAGGAGTAAGTCGGGAGATCAACAAGAGGGCTGTCGAAATGCAAATCACCGTCGCCGTTTACCTCTCGGATATTCAGCTGGCAACCTTGCGAGGACAAGATGCCCGCCGCATTCATGGCCGTGTCGATGGCTTTCACGTTGCGAGTCAGAACAGAGTAGTAGGGGATATTGATGATGCCGCGTGCTTTCAAGGACTGTATCGAGGGACCTTGCAGTGTCGAATGCGGTCCAAGCTCGAGCAGAACATCTACAGCATTTTCTTGCTGTCGCTTGTTGCCGCTCATCGGGCGGACCATTTCATGAACTGCGTTGGAGAATTGGACAGGTGCCGTGATACTGTCAACCCAGTGGTCGACACCGACCTGAGCGGGCTCGATCACGCCGCCAGTGACGGTTGAGAATAGGGTGCAACAGCCTGTAGGAGCAGGAATAGGCTTGATATCGCCTATCAAAGCACGGTATTCGTCGGCCAATATTTCCATGTGATGCGAGTGATACGCAGTATCGACCATCAACTTCCTTGCGAAGATGCCTGAGTCCTTGAGCATGTTTAGAAGCTGGTCAATGCCCGCACTGTCTCCCGCGATGGTGGTACTGGTGGGAGAATTGATGCAGGCGACGACCAATTTCCCATCTGTGATCTTAGAGATCCATTGCTCCGACACCTCGTGTGACAGACCGACGGCCAGCATAGCACCTTCGATTCCAGGCGCCTTGAGCTTCATCCTCGACGCGACGAAGCCCCGATAGTAAGCAGCCTTCCAGGCATCAGTTTTGCTGAGCCCCCCAGCAGCATACGAGGCAGCAATCTCGCCGCCTGAATGGCCCACGACGGATGTTGGCACTATATTCCAGGACTTGAGCAAGTCCACGAGAGCAACTTGCAGGATGGAAGAGAGTGTGTGGCTGTACAGGGCTTGATTGATCAGCGACGCCGATTTGTTCTTGAGCAGCTCCTCGGTCACCGACCAGGGGCATCCACAGGACTTTTGAAGATAGTCACCGGCCGCCTCGATGTTTTCCCTGAAGACCGTGTACTCCATGAGCTCTGCTCCCATCCGTGGCCACTGGGCACCCTGGCCCGTGAACACGAAGCCTATCCGAGGGACTCTGGAGGACTTGATCACGGGCGCACGACCCTCGTGATCGCTGGCAGTCAGGTAGTTGGTGAGGTCTATTGGTGACGAGGCAATACCATACGTCTTCCACTGGAGCCGTGACCTCCGCTCGCCCAGTGTGTAAGCCAGCCCAGCCATGAGCTTCTCAGTCTTGGTTTTGTCATATGGGCTTTGACCCTGATATTCGGCGGCTTTGCTTTGGATGTACTTCACGAGCTTCTTCTCGATTCGCTTGAGTCCGTCCTTATCCTGTGCGCTCCAGACAAACAGGCGAGGCGTGGAACGATGAGGGCCAGGCGCATGAACCATATTCTTGGCCACAGAGCCGTTTGTATCATTGACCCCATTCGTGCCATTGACCCCTTCTGCGCCATTGACGATACTCGTGCCATTGACACCGTTCGAAGAATGCCCATTTGCAGCATATTTCCTGGCCTTCAGATATTGATATGCGTCTTCCATGACCGCATGTGCATTCGCTCCACCATAGCCAAAGGAATTGATGCTGATGCGGCGCACGCCATCAGTGGGCCATGGGCTCAGTTCTGTTGGGACCCGTACGTTCCACTGGTCCCATTGAATCTCTGGGTTGGGCTTATTGAAATGAATGCTCGGGGGGATCAAGCCGGTCTCGAGCATGATCACTGCCTTTATGATACTGGCGACGCCAGCCGCAGCTTCAAGATGGCCAATCTGTGTGAGTCGATTGATTAGAACGTGATAATAGAATTAATATTGGAATCAACTTTTGATGATGGGAGTTCACCAACATTGGATTTCACGGAGCCCACGATCAACTTGTTCTCTGTGCTATGCGATGCACCTATAGTAGCAGCCAGAGCTGCCATTTCTTCGCGATCGCCAATCTTGGTGCCGGTACCCTGGGAAGTGAACAACAACAGTTAGCCGACAGAAATGCATCATATTGAATCATTACCAGGGACACGAACATGAGCCTCGACATATGACGTCTCGCTGAAATCCAAGCCGGCCTTTTGGTAGACCTCTTCGATCAGGGCCTTTTGGGCCTCCGCACTAGGCATCGTGAGTCCCTTGGTTCGGCCATCCTGGTTTGTACCTGTTCCACGGATGATTGCTCTGATGGGGTCACTTGTGGCAATGGCATCTTCGGTACGCTTGAGGATGATACAGCCAAATCCCTCGCCGCGGCCGTAACCGTCGGCAGAAGCGTCGAAGCTTTTGCACTTTCCGTCAGGTGAGAGAAACCCGTGGTTGGATAGGAAAATGAACATCTCAGGGTTCAATAAGCAGTTGCTGGCTCCCACAATTGCGATATCGGACTCGCCTGTTCGTAGACTCTGGCAGGCGATGTGCAACGCAACCATACTGGATGAACAGGCCGTGTTGATTGGGAAGGATGGGCCCCGCAAGTCCCATAACCAGGATATTCTGTTCGCTATAGAAGCCGGGCATGTGCCAGTGAATGTGTACTGTGGTGCGTTGTCGAGGTCTCTGCATATCATGTCGCGGTAATCGGTGGTGGTATTTCCCATAAAAACTCCTGTTCTCGTCCCAGCAAGTTGATGAAGCGGCAGACCGGCCGTTTCCAGAGCCTCGTAGGTCACTTCCATCATGATGCGCTGTTGGGGATCCATGGCGTCTACATCGTGTTTCGGAAGGCCGAAGAAACCAGCGTCAAATCTGGAGAGGTCCTCTCGCATGAAGTGGGCTCCTTGAGCAGCGCTTGTGCTGCGTCTTTTATTTGGCGACCAGAAAGCGTCCATGTTAAATCGCGTTTGGGGTATGTCGCTCCATGCCGCTATAATCCGGTCGATTGTTGGTCAGAGGAACTGCTTGCCCTTGGAGAATTTGGGAGAATACTTACACTTGCCGGCGCAAATTGATTGCCAGAACTTGTCGAGGGTTTCGCCTTCGCCAGGGAGTCTGCACGATAGACCTGTGACGGCAATGGAACCGTACCCTGCCATTCTTGGTTTGTAGGTGTCTAGGTCGTAGTAACGCAGATGCCGAACGGACTACCAGACTGCTCTTTGGCAAAGTACACAAGGCAGTGATATCTATGGGACTTTAGCATGTACTTGATTGAGTCTTTGGCCGTATGCAGAGGTCATGAATGTCGTCGACAGTCTTGAAGAATCTCAGATTGAAGAAGTAGGCAACTCAATGGTTTGCTTGTGACCGTTCTAGATGCCCAAGTGTCACCCACTGTGGAACCTCGACTTTATAAAAGATTTCCACTTCAGCGAGCAAGCTAAGTGGCGGGAGTTTTCATCTAGGAGTTTTGAAGACAATATGATGCCGCAGGCTAAGTTAAACGAAGATACTCCCCGAGGGTCAGTCGAATGAGAACGTGATTGTCTACCTAGCTTCTTACATGATATCTCACACAAGCGTCTATGAGTCTATACCAGGAGTATAGTTCTACACCGGGGATAGGCTGTCACATCGTAACAATTCCGACGGCAATTAGTGAAGTTCGTTGAGTGGAATCCGAAAGGAATGCCTAGTTCTCTATCGGGTATTTTTCCACCAGCGCCTCCACTGAACAGACCCTTACAGAGTTGGTGAGTCAAGATGAGGCACGCTGGCCCGATTTTGAACCCCGGAAGGATTCACCATTGCGGTTTCCGATTGGCTGGTAGGCTGTCAGTTGTCAGCCTCGGGGACCAGGGGTTTTCCGAGAATGGATGGTTGGATTGGGGAGTCTATCATATGGGACGGGAATGTAATTCACGTGGGATCAGGGTCCTTGCCACGTGAGATTTGACGCATGCTGAATGAAATGCATGTCGATGTCGGTGAGTTTGGCCAGAGCTGAGAGCACGACACTCGACCCCGGTACCGGGAAATATCCCGGGATACTCAAGTATGTAGTCAAAGCTGGCCTCGATTTATAGCCACTGGCCTCCTCTCCAAGTCTAGGCGTCAGATCTTGGAGACGATACATACATACTCACGAGGAATTCCACGACCTTTACAGCTCATTCTGCAAGCTCAACTAGCCCAATCTATTGCCAGCCCCTGAAAGTGTTCAGACTTTGCCCGGTGGATTTTTCTCCTGATTCTTGAGACTACCCACGAAAAACAGAATTATGGCGAATAATATGAAGCTGTGTATCTTCGGCGACCAGACATGCGATCTAACGTCAAACTGGAAAGAGCTGTTCGAAATTCGGAACAACCCAGCCGTGGAGGACTTCTTAGTGAAATCATATGATGCCGTCCGCAGGGAGATCTGGAAGCTGCCCATCGATTCCAGGAATAACATTCCACGCTTCACCAGTATCAATGACCTGATTCTATCCAATCAAGCCGGTACCAGACGATGTCTTGCCATCGACACGGCCGTCAGTTGCATCTACGAGCTCGCAACTTTCATAAGGTAAGTAAGGTAAGAAGAAAGGGCAGTTTCAAACAAATGAGCTGCTTGCCACGAAGACAGAGATACTAATTCATTGCAAAGCCAAGCAGACGCGTGGTACCATGGAGGAGGGCAACTTATCACTCTCGGTCTCTGCCTGGGAGGCCTACCTTCCGCTGCTGTGTGCTCCAGCCGCACCACGCTGGATCTCATTCCAAGGGCTGTGGAGGCTGTCAAAGCAGCATTTCGAACAGGCTTGAAGGCCAGTGAGATAGCCAAGCGTCTCGTCCCGCGAACATCACAGGACGAATTCGAAGGCAACTGGTCCATAATTTGCAGCGGGTCCACTGCTTCTTCTGAAGCACTGGACAAGTACTGTGAACGGACGGTGGGTAAAGATTCATCCTCTGGAGTCAAGTTGCTAGGTGTTGTGATTACTGACTTTGGCTGCCCCCATCGACCTAGGCCCTACCCTTGACCGCCAGGCCTTATATCAGCGCTTTCTCTTCAAACGCCATCACCGTGAGCGGTTCACCAAGCTCACTCGCAATGCTGGTCGAATCGGAGGATTTCAAAGGCATTAGGTTCAAGAAACTTCCCGTGTATGGACCGCTCCATGCTCCCCATCTCTATACGGAAGCAGACATCGACGAAATCGTTGAAGGTCTGGGCTTGGATTGCGGTACTGAGCGCTCCGACCATATCGCGTTCCTGTCAAGCACCGGTGCTATGATCGAGAATTCCAATTTCGCTGGCCTCTTGAAAAGTGCTGTGGGTGCCATCACGGCTCAGCCGATGCGGTTTCCCGACTTGCTCGATCAACTACAGGTTCAGATCCAGGCTGCGAGCCCAAGGTCATTCGAGATGATTCCCATTGCTACTACAGTCGACCGACTTGTGTACAACACGTTCAAGTTGACACCGCTGGCCTCGTTGGTAGCTCTTCCACCCCAGCCAGCAGCCCAGCAAAAGTCAAACTTTCCCGACACGCCACCTCCCAATCCTAAGACTCCCAAGCTTGCCATCATTGGCATGTCTGGACGCTTCCCCGGGGGTGCGAACTCGGTCGAGGCTTTCTGGGATATCCTCTACCAAGGCCTAGATGTGCACAAGTCTGTCCCAACACGTCGTTGGAATGTCAATACCCACGTCGATCCTACGCTGAAGAAGAAAAACACGGGTGCAGTCCCATGGGGTTGTTGGATCGACGATGCCGGCCTATTCGACGCACGCTTCTTCAACATTTCACCTCGGGAGGCGCCGCAGATCGACCCGGCACAGCGCCTTGCCTTGATGACCGTTTATGAAGCTGTCGAACAGTCTGGGATCGTGGGGGATTCCACCCCCTCTACCCGACCTGACCGAATCGGTGTATTCTACGGTGTGACAGCGAACGACTGGGCCGAGACGAATAGTACCCAGGATACCGACACGTATCTGATCCCAGGCGGAAACCGAGCGTTTATCCCCGGCCGGATTAACTACTCCTATAAGTTCAGTGGCCCGAGTTACGCAGTTGATACTGCCTGTTCATCCGCGTTGGCTGCTATCCATATCGCATGTAATTCTCTGTGGAGAGGCGATATCGATACAGCTGTTGCCGGCGGAACGAATATTATGACGAACCCAGATCCCCACGCCGGCCTTGATCGAGGGCATTTCCTCTCACGAACGGGCAACTGCAAGACCTTTGATGATAGTGCTGATGGATACTGCCGAGGAGAAGGTGTCGGCACGGTTGTGATCAAACGCCTCGATGATGCGGTTGCCGATAACGATCCTATATTGGCTGTCATCCTGGATACATATACGAACCACTCGTCCGAGTCCGAGTCCATTACGCGACCCCACGCCGGAGCCCAGCGTGCTATCTTCAACAAGATTATGAACCAGGGAACTTTAAACCCCTACTCGGTCAGCTACATAGAAATGCACGGCACGGGGACCCAAGTCGGCGATGCTACGGAAATGTCTAGTGTTCTCTCGACATTCGCACCGCCGCTGTCTGAGGTTCCACACGGCAGATCAGAAGAGCAATCTCTCTACCTAGGCTCGGCCAAGGCTAATATTGGCCACGGTGAGGCTTCCTCCGGGTCGTCGGCTCTTATTAAGGTGCTGTTGATGATGCAAAACAATATCATTCCTCCGCACTGCGGAATCAAGACGAAAATCAACCACAAGTTCCCAACTGACCTTACGGACCGAAATGTGCACATCGCCATGAAGCCGACCCCATGGGAGCGGAGCTCTGACCCTTCCAAGCCCAGAAGAGCGATCGTCAACAACTTTGGTGCCGCGGGTGGCAACACGGGCATTCTGCTGGAAGACGCACCGCTCAGACCTGAGTGCACTGAAGTCGACCCACGAAGCGTTCACGTCGTTGCTGTGTCGGCTAAGAGTGGCACATCTGTTCAAGGCAACCTCAAGAGTCTACTTGGGTACTTGAAACAAAATCCGGATGTCTCCCTAGGACAACTGTCGTACACGACTACGGCACGTCGCAGTGAGTAACATGCGAGAGCAAATAGTTTCCCCATGTGGTTCCCCTTGAGTCCCCAGACATGTTTGTTCCGGGAGCAATAAAGCCTGTGCTCTTGGGTCATTTCTCGCGACTCCCGCAAGTTCCTCTTTCATGCAAATACTGACGTTAATATAGTGCATCATCAGCACCGCGTCATGATCTCTGGCTCACGCGTCGAAGAGCTTTGCACGCAGATCGAGAATGCCCTTCAGAACAACGCAGGCGTGACGAGACCCAAGTCTGTCCCGAAGTTCATCTTCACCTTTACCGGACAGGGTGCACAGTTTCCCGGAATGGCCAAGGAGCTGGCTAATATTGCTTTTTTTCGCAAGGAAATGCAACAGCTGGACCAGATCTGCCAGACCCTAGGCTTCCCTTCGATTTTGCCTGTCATCGAAGCCGATGAGGAGCAAGATATCAATACCTTTACGCCTATCGCAGTCCAGCTAGCAAATACTTGCCTACAGATTGCCTTAGGCAAGCTATGGGAGTCTTGGAATATCGTCCCTGTCGCCGTTGTGGGCCACAGTTTGGGCGAGTACGCTGCCCTCAACTACGCTGGTGTCCTCTCGGATGCGGATACCCTCTATCTCGTAGGGAAACGAGCCGAGCTTCTACAAAAGAAGTGCACGCCAGGAACCCATGCTATGCTTGTCGTCAGGGGTTCAGTCGACAAGATTACGGCTATTCTGGGTGATGCTAAGGACACTATTGAGTTCGCTTGCATCAACTCGCCCGTTGAAACCGTTCTAGCCGGAACTAAGGAGAATGTCTCTAAGGTGACAACAATTCTCGCCGGCGCCGGCAGAAAGACGACTCCCCTCAGCGTTCCATACGCCTTCCACTCCAGTCAGCTGGACCCAATGCTTCCAGACCTGATGGAAGTCGCCAAGAGCATCACCTTCTGCAAGCCCACCCTGCCTGTGCTATGCCCTCTGGATGGCAGTATTGTTGAAGAATATGGCGTTTTTGGTCCCGACTACCTAGTCCGCCACTCTCGCCGGGCCGTGAACATGATGCAGGCACTCTTGTCAGCACGCAACGGGAAGCTCATTAACGACACCACCATGGCGCTTGAGATCGGTCCCCACCCAGCCATAGGGGGTATGGTGCGGGCCGTCCTGGGCTCACAAGTGCCCACGCTTGCATCTTCACAGCGCGGCAGATCAACCTGGGCAGTCCTTGGCACCACAATCAAACAGATGTACACGGCGGGTGCCGACCTCCGCTGGACAGCATACCATGCCGACTTCAAGGCTTCGCACAGGGTCCTGTCCTTGCCAACGTATAGCTGGGACTTGAAAGACTTCTGGATTGACTACGTTAATGACTGGTCTCTCCGAAAGGGCGACCCTCCCCTTGTGATCCATAGTGGCGGTGGCCCCAGAGTTGAGACCACAACGATCCACAGGGTGGTTGAGGAGACCGAGAGCGTTGATGGACTTCATATGGTTGTTGAGTCCGATATTACCCGCCCCGATATGCGCCCGCTCGTACAGGGCCACGAGGTCGATGGGGTTCCGCTCTGCACGCCCTCAGTGTACGCAGACATTGCGCTCAGTCTTGGAACGTACTTCATTCAACGATACCGCACTGGTCAGGCAAAGAACACCGTGGATGTGACAGACATGACAATCCTAAAAATGCTAATACTACGGCCCGATGCAAAACAGCAGCTCATGCAGGTCCATTCTGAGGTGGAGTGGGCAACTGATTCGGCTATTATCAAATTCGTCTCCTTCGATGTACGTCCATCCTCCCGTGGCTGTGTCTCCCTAATGCGCAAATCAACTAATGGGATACCAGAATAAGCAGAATCTACAGGAACATGCCTGGTGCAGGGTCATCTTCAAGGACGGGTCTCTGCAACAAACACTTCAGAAGGGTGTCCCCGAACTGAAGCAAAGGTTCCAAACCCTCCGAGACGGAATCATGTCTGGGGCTGTCTCCCGCTACACCGGCGCCATGTGTTATCGTGCCATTCGGCCGCTGGCACGCTTCCACCCGGACTACCGGGCGGCCGGCGAGGTTCTCTTGGACAACAATACTCTGGAGGCCGCTAGTCGTCTGAGCTTCGCTACGGTGAAGAGGGTCGGCAACTTCCATACCCACCCGGGTGTGATAGACGCCCTTTCTCAATCTTGCGGTTTCATTATGAACTGCAATGATTCCGCCGACCTGGACGGGGATGTATTCATGAACCACGGATGGGGCTCTCTCCAACTATTCGAGCCTATTAGCTTTGATGAAGAGTACATGACTTACACGCAGATGAAAGAGGGTAAGGATGGTCTGTGGCATGGTGACGTTGTGGTATTGAACAGCAAGGATAAAGTCGTCGCCTATATCGGGCACGCTGCGGTTCGTCTTTGCATTCTTTTCCTTCTTTCAGATTGAACAGGTGGATCTGACTAAAACCCTTTTCCAGATACAACAAGTCGCTCGAAGGATTCTGAAGGTTATTTTGTCCATTGAAAGTGGCACCGCTTCCAAGGCTCAGAAACAGTTGCCCACACGGCAGTCTGATGCTCCAGCTCGAGCCCCAGCGCCTCCTACTCAGACCAAGGTTGCGCGTAAGGCTTCTGCTCCCACTCGCATTCCTGTCTCATCTCAGGTTTCTGCGCCCAAGGAGCCTCAAGTGGTCTCTGGCGAGGTACAGCATGGTGTATTTGCAAAGGCCTTAACAATTGTCGCCGAAGAGAGTGGCATTGCGGAGGCCGACCTGACCGACAGCACGGGCTTCGCCGACATTGGTGTCGATTCTCTCCTGGGTCTGACCATCTCGGCCCGATTCAAAGAGGAGCTCGACACGGAATTGGACTTCAACGCACTCCTCTTTGAGTACCCGACGGTGGGCGAGCTCAAGTCGTTTTTCGGAGGGGGAAGCAGCACATGTGACTCTTCTTCATCATCCGGGAGCATGACTCCGAAGTCCTCCACTGCTCAGGAGTCTGCTACTTCGGGCGCTGAAACTGTCATCTCGATTTGTCCTTCGACAAACGACGACGTGGGTGAATCGCCGAAAGAGGAGCCCGTCGATAACTTCGACTTCATCCGTGCTCTTCAGGTGATTTCGGAGGAGAGCGGAGTCGCACTGGAGGATTTGACAATCGACACCGTCTTCGCCGATGCTGGCGTTGACTCTCTGCTCTCCCTCGTTATTGTTAGTCGGTTCAGGGATGAGCTGGGGCTTGACATCAAACAAGAGTCACTGCTCCTCGAGTGCCCTACCGTGGGCGAGCTGAAGACGGCACTGGTGGGAGAGTATGCTGTCGAAGAAACCAAACAGCCAGCCGCGACTGTTGAGAGGACCGAGCATCCAGCACCAAATGGTATTCCAGAGAAGCAGAAGCATAATCGGCAGCAGGATACGCCGACCGAGGTATTGGCCCTAGAAGCCCGTGAGGACGCCGTCAACAAGCTCGTTGCCAAGTACACGGCCGGATTTTCGGGACCTGCTCTTCCTTCTGCAGCAGCGCTCGCGCCAAAGGAGGATGAAAAGGTCGCTATAATTACAGGTGCTTCAGGAAGCTTAGGCGCGCACTTAGCCTGGCATATCGTACAGATGCCTGAGGTGAAGACGGTCATTTGCATAAATCGCCAGCACCGAGAGGAGCCTTACAAACGTCAGATCAAGGCCATGAGGGATAAGGGGATCCGCTTCCCCGAGGCCCTCAAACCCAAGCTTGTGGTGTACCAGGCCGATACCTCAAAGCCTCTTCTGGGTCTCAGACACGATGATTATGAACGACTCGTGAGTACAGCTACCCATCTCATCCATAGCGCCTGGCCGATGAGCGGGAAGCGTGCCCTGGAAAGTTTCGAATCGCAGTTCCAAGTCATGAGGAACCTCATCAACCTGGCATGCGATGTCGCCTCCCAGCGTCCCCCGTCCTTCAAATTCAGCTTCCAGATGGTCTCATCCATTGGTGTTGTCGGCCTCTACGGCAAGCAGGATAGCAATTCGATGATGAAGAAGGTACTTGTGCCCGAAGAGCGTTTCGGTATCGACTGCATTCTCCCCAACGGCTATGGGGATGCTAAATGGGGCTGCGAGCGCATGATTGACGAGACACTGCACAAAGCTCCTGAGCGGTTTCGTGCCATGGTCGTCCGTCTGGGCCAGATTGCGGGTTCGAAGACAAGTGGCTACTGGAACCCCATGGAGCACTTCGGCTTCGTCATGAAGTCGTCGCAGACTCTGGGCGCCCTTCCTGATGTGCCAGGCGGCGAGCTCTACTGGACCCCGGTTAACGATATGGCCGATGCCCTTGCCGACCTGGTGCTCTCGGACCATAACCCCTACCGCTTCTACCACCTTGAGAACCCCTGCGGCCAACCTTGGAAGGACGTGAACGCAATTTTGGCCGACGCCATAGGCATCAAGGACATGATCCCCTTTGACGAGTGGGTCCAACGCGTAGCAGCCGCCCCCCCGCTGAACAACCCAGCTGCTACTCTTCTAGAGTTCCTAGATGACAACTATATACGGATGTCCTATGGAGGACTTGTCCTGGACCCGATGAACAGTCTGAAGCACTCCAAGTCGCTAAGAGCTGTGGGACCAGTCAGTGAGGAATTGATTCGGAAATATGTCCATATCTGGAAGGAGATTGGCTTTTTGAGCTGAGGAGGGGCTCTGAGATTGGACATGGTCGAGGCTTTTTCTATGAATTCGGTTGCTTCCTTTCCTTGAATTATTCCTTAACAACAGATTGGTAGTGTAATCATCACTTTTTTCACTCTACATTTCTCTGACGACCTCGGGAGTAACAGCTATGAGCACCATGTTATTGAGCTAGACTATCCGGTCAGAGACAGAGAAGGCCCATGCCACCGTGTTGCCTGAGTATCTAAGTATCTGAGCCTTGTTGCTATTGTAGGAGCCTCTTCACCTCCGCGACCAGATCCACCTTTGAGACAAGCTTTCCCAGATTCTTCTCACCCCTGTCATCCCCTTTCCCTTCAACATCGCCCTCTTGCCCGCTAGAGACCTTGAGTCTCACATTGCCTGCAGCCAACTCATCAGGATCAAGTATGACATTAATTGGCACCTTTCTTGCCACTTTCAACTGTGGCAATAGCTTGGGGTTGGCTTTTCGCATGAACGCGGTCCGTACGCCAGCCTTCGTGAGTTGACCCAGCACGGCCATTCGCTCTAGCAGGAGTCCTTCGCCCTTGTCCCCCACGGACATAATGTACACGTCGATATCTGGTCCCGGGTGGGAACCCCCTTTTTTCTTTGGGCGTCGAGCATCCAGGATAGTGTATATTCGATCCACTCCGAATGAAATACCCACACAAGGAATGTTGCGTTTTCCGTACATGCCTACCAAATTGTCGTATCGACCGCCGGCAGCAATACTACCAACCTGAACTTCTTGGCTCTTGCCTGTTGAGCCGCCTTTGCTGTCGGGTATTACGGTAACAACCTCAAATATTAGCCCTGTATAGTAGTCCAGACCTCGGGCAAGCGAGAGGTCAAACAAGACCTTGTCGGTAACGTTGTAGGCTTCGAGGTAGGAAAGTAATAGCGTAATATCGTCAACCCCTGACTTGATATCGTCATTCTCCATGAGTCTCGGATTTGAATCCAGGAAATTCAGCAGCTTGTGCATATCGCCGCTATTCCGGACAAAGGTGCCAATCTGATCAGCAACATCTTCTGTGAGGCCCTTCTGCTCGACCATCTCCTTCTTGACCTCATCCCAAGGCATCTTATCGAGCTTGTCGACAGCTGAGCTGATAGGACGAATCATCTTGTCTGATACACCTGCGACCGCGAAGATTCCATCAAGGATGCGCCTGTGATTGAGCTTTATCGTAATATCGATGTGCAGAGCCTCAAAGGCCTCAGCGATAATCAGCAAAATCTCGGCGTCCGGTATCATAGGCTCGTACTCGCCGGCGATGTCAAAGTCGCACTGGTAGAACTCACGATACCTGCCCCGAGCTATCGAAGGCTGGTCTCGCCGATACACCTTCGCGATGTGATAACGACTGACGTGAGCAACGTTGGAGTTCATTGCCAGCCAGCGTGCGAAAGGCACGGTGAGATCATAGCGCAGAGAACACAATTCACCTCCCTGGTCCTCCAGGTCGTAGATGAGCTTCGAGTCCTCCCCGTACTTCCCGGAAAGGATGTCTCTCAACTCAAACACGGGAGTATCGAGCTCCTGACCACCATGGGCTTCGAAGACGCGGCTGAGCGTCTGGCTACATAGGTAATATTGTCAGCGGAGATAACAATTTGAGCGCATGATTTAGGTAGCGAGCATATGTGTACGTACAATATGTGTTTGCGCAGCTGTGCATCTGGGCCGAACCAGTCGAGAGTTCCTTTCGGCGTTTTCAACTGGATTGGGCCCGCACGGGACGGCAAGTCCGTCTCTTGTGGTGTAGCCATAGAGAAGACAGAAGACACAACAGGAGACCTCAGGATCGGGAGGCTCCCTAACAAATGACAGCAATAAAGTTTGAAGCAGCTGCGTGAAGGGAGAAGGGCAAGTGAAGAGAATGGGGATTGTTGTGATGTGACACAACAACAATATAATGGCAGGGATTGTTGAGTCATAATACGATCTGAATTGGCACCAGGTCCATTCACGGGCAGTGCATGCAGCAGCCAACTGTAAACGGCGATCAAGACTTCCGTTTATTTCGCTACCGCACGGATCATTCGTTGGTTCGTTGGTTTTCAATATATATATATTATTGCTCAATGCTCACCAGCTCTTCGATGTTGCTAACAAGTGCTACATAAGCTGGTATTGGATATTCCACTAACAAGCAGTCTATAATATATGGTTAATACATGTAGATTCCAGACACAACATCACAGCACAGTAAAAACTCCCGAGGTCGGTGGATGCATGCACTTATCCACTCAAAAGGCGAAGGGTTCCTTTCAGTGTCATATACCAGGTGCAGGCTTCCATCACTCTCAGAGAGCGTTGAGACGTGCCAGGTGTCAACGTCAGTAACTTGTTTCCGGTTTGCCTTACAGGCGCACCGCGTTGCAATTCCATGGAATCAAATTCCCTCCTGCCCTGACCGTCCCTGCCTAGCCTTCGAATATTTCTTTCCACTCTCGAGGTCTCACGATCCCATGGAATTTCCTGGCGTCTGTCTTCAAGCCCAATTCCATATCACAACCTGCAAAGGTCTTTACAAATCACGTATCCTTATTGTATCAGGATTGTTTCTCAAGATTCTTACTCTCAACCATCGGTCAGTTACAAACCTGGGAACAAGGAACCTTATGCAGGGCAACCGACTCTCAGTACATGTGAGAGAATCATTCAGTCAATGTGCGGTTAACAGGCAGTATAGTAGCCGGGCGACATCCATGGATATTTACCTAGATAGTCCCAAAGTTGTGTCTGAACCTGGTTAGATCTAGATTATGGCCATAACAAAGCAACACCATGACTCTTTATACACAACGAAGAATCTTTATGACCATGAGATAAGGAGGGTCATGAGAAATCGATGTCAATGATAATGCATGTATAATCATTACCTCAATTCAGATGTCCGATCCGCAACCTCCTGGTAGAGCCGCTCTCGTATCGCCTCTCCATCCATCATGCCGTGGATATAGCACTCGTCTCTGAACTCATACCAGAGTTTAGGTCTTCTTTTTTGAGCCGCGAAGTGGCTTGTAGCTGTATTCATCAATATCCTTCAATTGCGGGTCATCGTACTTTCGGAGCTCCGAGGTCTTGGTTTGCTTGTATTGGACTGGCACAAGTTCATATTCGCCGTCCTCCAATCTCAGTATACTACGCGTGTGGGACATGGCGTCGGCTAATGTAGTCACGGACGACTTGTTGGCTGTGGACGAAGTTGGTTGGGCGAAAGCAAAGATGTTGAGCAGGATGAATCGAAGTTGACGGTCAACAATGGGTGACCTCAGACCAAAATACTAGGCCACTCTGTGATAATATATGATACTGCAGCAAACAAGGCTGTGAGGGTACCTAGGTTCAAACACCACCAATCTCTCTATATTTCCGATTTGAAATGCGATAGTGGGGACTAGGAGGGAAACACAGCCGTATCTCTCTTGATATGTGTACCTACCAAATTGGTCTGAAGGTGCATGAGGAAAAAGGTGTCACAGCAGGATGTTTGACCAAGACTCGTCGTACCAAGTCCGTACCCAATGGTTTGAGAAGGGTGTGTAAGTTCTTATGGGTACTAGATCTTTTGTCATTACATCCGGCGCCCCATATATCTACAAGGCAATGACAGTGCTGCATACAATCGTGGGGTCGTGTTTGAAGGTCGCGCAAGATTGTTGTGGCTGAAAACTCCTCCAGGAAATGATTGCCTCTGGTGCATTGCATGGGGCTTTCATGATGTGGGTATCTGGAGGAGCAAAGGCCACCGAAGGACTAGAATTCAGCGTTATTAATGCCAGCGGGTTTGATAACCCTACAGATGAACATAACCTGTAGGAGTGGGGTAGATATTGAGATATGGAAGAGTGTTTCCAGTGGTGTAGATAGTGTTGTTGGTATCTGGGTGGGCCGGAAAACGAAGGAAGATAGTAATCCCGACTTACTGACACTCGGTCAGGACGACTCTTTACCTCCCTAGGTAATACGTGAGACTCCTCAAGTCTCAACAATTGGCTAGAGATAGGAAGTACAGAGTGGAATTTTATAGGGCTCTTCTTCATTGGGTGCCTTTCCTGTGAAAGTTGGTGCTCCTCCTCTCGGCCTATTCTGCAACCCATCCGCAACGTACCTTGCCACATACCCATGCTTCATGCTGCGCGGTGCCTGGACCCAGTCTATTCCTCCGCCCCCAAGATTCACGGAGGCCAGACTGTCCAGCCAAGCAGGCAAAATTCTCACTGTGGCAGGCTGCAATGGCGGTCTCGGTCTCCATTCGACATCGAGACCCATGTGGTTGTCAATTTTGTTGGACTCCTGCTCTTCACACAGTTACTATTACCGCAGATACCAGTAGCCTCACAGTCTCCTATCGCTGCGTCTACGGATAGTTCCCGCGTTATGTAGACTGCGTCGCGTGCTGCTGAGACGATCACACGCCGGGGCGGCTTGGACTAGGGCCGCCGGGGACAACAAATGACCCACAAAACGACTACGGCACATCCAAAGTGGACAACTGCCTGCTGGCCGTAAACGTTACAACACAGTGGGGTGAGTTAGGCATTATCAGCGAGATGCAACATCCCAGTCAGCTGAAGATGGATGTATACATCAACGTCCCGTGGTGGATAATGCTATTTGTGGAACCCGCCTTGTATGATGGGAGAATGATATATGCCGCCCCCAAGGTTCTCTTCAGAAGTAGTGATGCCACAAAAAGGTGCGTACCTCACTCCTTGGGGTGGAACCATATCACGAAGCACGAGAGATGGTATTGTGGCGTCAATTGAGAAGGTAGTGGCTCGTAAATCTGTCCCGGGGAGTGGAGTGATAGAAAATCAGTTAGGTATACCTAGCAGCCAATACAATAAAATCATTGCAATATACACCATATCAGTCACGTAGTCCTTCTCGTCATCTCTGTTATCTCTGTTAGGACCCTGCCCCAGGTCTTTCTTCTAGCAATACGTGACCCGAACTTCTCGCTAGGTCCTCGCCTTCATCACCCCTTGCGTCGGTTAAACCGAGAACTGCAGCCTTGCGCTCTTCGCTCAGCGGGTGGACGGCGATAAAAGCACCGGCAATGATTCCAGCTCCAAGGATAGCTAAGTACTATGTGTCTTTCGTCAGATCATTAGATGTCGTATAGATGGGGAAACTTACCATAATCCACATGGCTCTCAGTGACTGATACATAGCCTTCCTAACGACCAATCTTTGGGCTGAGGGTAGTGAGTTGATGAATTCACTATTGGCTGCGGCCTCACCACCGCTAACTTGCCCCGCTAGCTCGGGTCCTAGAACAGCCACGAGTTGAGCGGACCGTCTTCTCATTTCGTTTTGGAACATCACACCGCCGACGACCACTGAGATAGCTGTAGATATAGTCCGCATAAATCCGAAGGTCGTGGTGGCGGTCGCGATATCCTTGACTTCGATGGCTGCTTGTAAGGAGAGGAGCGGGCCTTCGAAGTTCATTCCAGTGCCGATACCAGCTATTAGCTGATAGATAACCAACTTGCCCCAATCGGCCTCATACCCGAGGTTCATGAAGAGGCCAACGCCAATGATCATTATCGACAAGCCGATATATACCGTGTATATATATCTGCCGGTTTGCTGAATATAGATACCAGTAAGAGCCGCCGCAACGCTAATTGAAAGAACATATGGAAGTAGGTAGACTCCAGAGAGCAAGGGCCCGGCTCCAAGAACGGCCTGGAAGTAGAGTGGCAGGTAATACGCAATGCCGAGGAAGACAAAACCATGGAAGAAACAAAGAGCAAAGCTCGCGACGCTCGACCACTTTCGAAATAGTCTCAAGGGCATGATTGGAAGAGCAGCAATACGCCACTCATTGATGCAGAAGACCCCCCATGTGAATATTCCAAATGCTATGAGGCAGACCACTGTGACAGAATCCCAGGGGTAGGTGAAGCCTCCAAAGGTCAGGCCAAGCAGGATCATCAATGTGCCTCCCAAGACGAGCAAACTGCCAAACCAGTCGATAGCTAGAAGGCCTCTCCATATGGGCGTCCTTGGTGTCTCAAGGTGCAGTGTGAAGAGTAGAAGGAGGAATACCAAGCCGGTGATCGGAACTGCCTTCATATTAGCTGTCTCCTTCAAGGCTGCTCGTCGTCGAAGGCGAGGAAACCAAACCTACGGTTGATGTAGAAACACCATCGCCAGCTGAATTTCGAACAGAACATGAGTAAGGTTCTAATTTTGGCAGCTGTTGATTGTTGCATCTACTCACCTGGTCCGTTGTGCGAAGGCACCTCCTAAAACTGGCCCGATTCCCGCCGCAAAGGCCCAGACGACGGACGTTACACCGAAGTATAGACCACGCTCCCTCAAGGAGAATAAGTCACTAATGCAAACGTTCACGAGGTTCTGCAAACCGGCAGCGCCCACACCCTGGATTGCCCTACCAGCAATAAAGGCCGCCAAGGTGTCGACGAAAGAGCAGACGGCACTCCCGGTGAAAAAGATGACATTGACCAGCAGCAACGCCGGCTTGCGTCCCCAGATGTCAGAGATCTTGCCCCATATGGGTGTTGTGCTCGTATGGGCGAGAACATATGAGCTGCCAATCCATGTGTAGCCTGATGCGGCACCGAAGTGATTGGTGATAGTTGGTAGTGCTGTCGACACGATTGTGATGTCCAAAGCAGCCACAAAGACACACGCACATAAACAAGTCATGATTACCAAGATCTCAAGGAGGGTGAGCCTGGCAGGCTCTAATGAAACAGCAGGCGGAGCGGTGGCACGGGGCCCTCTAGAGCCTATTTCCGTGGTGATAGAATCATTTGGAAGGCCCCGGACTGGTAAAAGTGCAGGGGGCTGGGTTGGCACATGTGTTGAGCCTACCTCAAGGGAGCTAGTCATATGGTCCTGCTCCGGCCTTTCCATCGTTGGTCGTCTGTGGGATGCAACCAGGTACCTAGGCCCCCCCCCCCC
>LKEA01000012.1:185286-195979 GCA_003795315.1 Cytospora schulzeri | reverse complement strand
GGAAATGCTCAACTAACTCTTTCGAACCCAATATGACCACGTAATCACCGAAACTTAGATATAGGGAAGGGCTACCTTCACAATTCAAAGCATACTAGAAACATAAGATATCATAAATTGATAGAAATCGAGTGCCCGTGTATCTTGGCTATACATTACTGCCGGGTGAGATCCGCCGGTATGACCGGGCCGCCCGAGCATTTATTCTTGCACGACTGGGCTCCACCTTCCAAGCTAAAAGCTCGTGTTGTTCGGATTTAAACTTTCCTGCTCTTCGTTACTTGTTGTGAATACTTTACTCCACATACAGGGCCGCTGGATGCTAGTGATGTTCTGCCTGCCGAGGCGGATGGAAGGGGCATGTGATGTTGTGCGGGTAAAAGCCTTTCACTCGAGGGTGGTCAGCAGGGAGTATTGACAGTGCTGAAAGAAATAATGCCCAAATTGTGAATAGTGTCCCCGGTCTGTTACTATCAACTATTTACATGAATTCAGCATCTTATCCCTGTACTTCAGTGGAGTGTTCGTTTGCACATGTGACTACATCAGATGGCCAACCTGCCTCCATCTTCCGAGGCTGCTTCTATAAGCGAATACACTGGATCCATGTGCAAGTAAACACTGCATTCAGTCCATCAATGGCGTCCATAATCCAAATTCGGACAATCTGTACCTCGGGTTCGTCAGGTGAAATGTCACATAGCCCATAGCAAATGTATTCCAGGCCTCGGCATAGTCCTTCCGGCCCTCGAAGACAATGGACGCTCGCCGGAACGCTGCCACGCAGTCTCTGATGGTGGTACTCAGTGCTGAGATGCTGTCTTGCTGTGCATAGCCCGCGCGCAAGCTAATATAGTTTGACTTGTCCCCGGCAAGCTCTTCTTTGTAGAAACTGTAATGAATCTGTCAGGGTGTGGACGACTCCTCGACTGAGAAAGGAAACTCACGATAGTACATCATTCGTGAGATTGATATACACGCCGATGTCATATATGGCTTCCTGTCATCAAGTCTCAGTCATATCTGTAGTCATTATTTCTCCTCCCATGCCCGTCCGTCCGACCCAGGAATTTATTGGGGTTTCGCGACCTACCAGGAACTGACCGATATCTGGGTACAAAGTCTTGGGCCAGATCATATACCCGTATGCCTCTGGAAGCCCTCCCTTGTCCCGGACGTAATAAGGCCAATTTTGACCACCCCTGGTCGGTGTCAACTGTTCGAACTCTGGTCGAACCTCCAAAACACTGGCAGTGACGAAAGAGAGAGATGACACGACGATGAAGTTGGCAACAATATTCTCATAGTGAACATATGTCTCCTTGAAGACATCTGCCAGAGCCTGAAGAAGCGAGTTTGACTGTGTTTCACCGGAATAAAAGCGCTCCTGAAACATTTCGAGCTCCGGTCTCATGGCGGCGGCAACATCGTCAATGACACAGACCAGCCAGGTAAACGTTGCAATGTACACCTGCACTTCAAGTGGGTGTCCAGCGTATGCGTTCTAGACAACCCTGACTTAATATTACAATCCAAAGGCAAAGTCTTAGCAACATAATATAGACGTTGACGTACGGTTGTGATGATTAGCCCCGTTCTGAAACATTTGTTGGAGTGGTCGTCATCCCCTGGCATGAACGGAACCCCCGTGAGGATGGCTCTCTTCTCGACCGCTTCTGCCAGGATAGAGTAGTCAATCTTAGAAGGCTGTATATAGCCAATGTCCCGAGTGAAAGAAGTGATTAGTGGGTGGAGTGCCCTGCCCAGGGGCATTGGCCGCCTTGGGCCCAGAAGTTTGCTGCTGAACTGACCCATTGTAATGATCAAGGATATTGCTGCATTCAAGGAAAGGATGCAGCGCTCGAAGAGCCAGGGTCTATCAGTTAAATATATCTTGACACATTTGCCCGGCCCCCAGTAAATATATGACCCATGGGTGGCCCGGGCTGTATCAACCGGCGCTGGCGATGTGGAGGCCGCAACTCCTGGAGGGGATCGAAAGCATGTCAGAGACATCGTCTGACCAACTGAACAATAGTCAATAATTCATCACTTGTCCAGGTTCGCAATTGGTCATGTACAGTGCTGGATCACTTCCAACTCGAGTTGTTTTGCAGCTCACCTCAGCCGTCTCTGGAGCGGTGTCCACCGCGGGTGACACCTCACCAGTCTGCAGTAAGAGACTTACCGTAGAAAGAAGGAAGGCATTGATGAGCCCTACATGCGTCTGACCATGCAGGTGAGTCCCACAATGACAGGCAACACTGCTCCAAGGATGCACCAACGTCGGAATAATGTACTGTGTAGACCCTATCCGCGAACCATTTGGAACCACCGGGTCGTGTTCTGACCCCGGGGATTCCCGCCACAATGTGAAGTGGAAGCGATGGTAATCGTCTCAGATGAGGTTTATTGTTGTTAGTAGTCATTGGGGTCTTGCAAACATACTGGTGCCTCCGTATGTTGGCAGCGTCAAACGTGTGTACAGTGTACTGTGCATGGAAGCCTTGCAGCTTTGAATACCTGGGAGAGCTGGGGATGATCCTGCCATTAGGGAGGGAATGTTGTCGTACGATTGTTGATCGGAATGTCTTGGCGTCTTCTCCTTTTACTATTTGTACTAGTAATACACTTTCCGCCCAGATCCTTCCGTTGTGGGGGAGGCTCAGCATTCAATGCTCCCAAACTGATCTGCTGGCAAGGGTCCTACGTGCCAATTGGAACACTGAAGACGAAGGTTCGGAGTCACTATTGCTCCCGAGAACCCTGAATGTAGTAAACAGCTCGGGGAGGCGTTGCCATCGAAATGGAACTCCTACCGCGAGGCTCCAGAGCGGCCCGAGAGATCGGTACATACCTAATATACACCCTGGGATAATCCACCGACTATCTGCATTCTCCACCAACAATCACACTCCTCCGCAACCTTGTGGATATTTGCAACGTCTCCTGCAGCATATCGGATCGTACCCCAGCACGGCACATGCGTTGGCAAGACTTTGCGTGTCCTTGGGGGCCATCCTCCCCCATGTGTAGATTGTAGATAGAATCATGTATACCTACCTAGGTATCAAGCGGGTATGATCCCGACCTTGGGGTCTATCCACCCATACTGCCACCCGGAGCCTTCCCGTTCGTATTGGGCAATTATTACGTGAGAAGACGCATGGTATGTACATACTGTTAGAAAGGGCGGTCTTGGGCCTCGCTAAAGTGTATGTAGATCGATCATCAATTTCGATCAGGAATTGCCGTTGGTTTTGGCCCCAGCCCCCTGCAGGTCGGCAGTGAGGTATTGGTTCGGCCGCGATAGCCGAAACACACACGGCATACCATCTGCAGGAGGATCAAATCCTGGCCGGGAATATAACCCGGTTCAAGATATACCGGTGTGCCGATTGTCCTATAACAGTCCGCAGGCAATGGTGACATCTAACCGAGCTTCAGTTTACAGTTTAGCCGCTTCCACTTTTCTTCTTCCTCCTTATGACTACTTGCATGGCGACCTTCCTCGATTACGACGCAACAGTGCTCCCTTACCCGAGTTGGTTCTGTTGGCTGGGTACAGGTGTAAGATGAAATGCACAGGGTCCTGCGCAGGCTCTGACAGATCACAATGTTATTGCCTTCAAAAGTACTTTGCCTACTGCAGTTGTACTGTCCTGATTTCTCTCATCTGTCACTTATGCCATCTGTTGTAACTTTTCGAAGACTCATTTATTACACATGAATTTTGTACACCCAGTCACTGCATTCTGTCTACGAGCCTTACAGCAACCAAGATGACGGCCCTCACCATCGAGAAAGATGCGATACCAGCTCTGGATGGCAAGGTAGCCATAGTCACGGGTAAGCTACTTGAAATCGACAGTTCGTTGGTCCTGAGCGGCTAGCATTATGCATGCTGACAGAGTATCCGTCACATTATAGGGGGTGCCTCGGGTATTGGCCTTGCAGCGGCGAAACTACTCTTGGAAAAAAATGCAACAGTGCACATTATTGATCTTGTTGACCCCGAGGATGAAGATTGGCAGGAGTGGCCAAGGTTCCACGTACACAAGGCGGACGTCCGCGATTGGATCAGACTCTCGGACGCATTTGCAGTAATTGACTTGGTTGACTACGTCTTTGTGAATGCTGGGCTGGGCATGCTAGACGACGATTTGCTAGTCGACCATTTGGATGCAACGGGCCGGCTAAAGGAGCCGAAATTTCTTGAAGTAGATACAAACATCCGTGGTGTCTTCAACACAAGTAAGTTTGATACCCCTTGCACTTCCCTGGAGGATAATCCGGGACAACTTCTCCGAAGGCACGGCCAGATCCTGACACATGAAATAGTCAAGCTAGCCTGGTTCCACATGACCAAGCACCGGCGACAAGGAAGCATCGTGCTCACTTGTGCGTCGACGGCATACTGGCCAGACTACCAAGTGCCTGTGTTCGCAGCCACCGCTGCATCGGTAGGTCTTGGACAACAGAGATGACTGTTACATGGACTATGCATACTGACCAAGTCGAAGCACACGGGTATCATTAGATCCTTGCGCAATGTTCTTCCCGAAGACAACATTACTATCAACGGAGTCGCAGCCGGAGCCACTATCTCCAAGATGCTCCCCTA
Organism: Cytospora schulzeri; assembly: GCA_003795315.1. Taxonomy (NCBI): domain Eukaryota; kingdom Fungi; phylum Ascomycota; class Sordariomycetes; order Diaporthales; family Cytosporaceae; genus Cytospora; species Cytospora schulzeri. The sequence continues at coordinate 191,355 of LKEA01000012.1, read as the reverse complement.
CGAATTTGCCGTCCCACTAATCAAGGATGGCATCGGTATCAACTCTCCAGAGTCAGCCGGCCTCGCGCTCGTGTACTCGGCAGTTGCTCGCGAGAAACGAAGGGTGGAGGTGCATGGGCGAGAGTCAGGAGAGAAGTTGAACACCCCGGGGAGATGGAATGGCAGAATGATCCTAGCCTTGGGTGATAAGTTCAGGGAGATCGAAGAGGTACTGGCGGATACCAGGGAAATTTGGTTTGGCAAGCAGTTTTGCAAGTGGACAATGTTGCAACAAGCGGCTACTGACTTTAGGGGCTCAGATGGATCCGGGACTGATTCGCAAGCAGAATGAGATGCCCAATGACCCTCGAGGATACTTGGGTCTCCGAACTCTGATCTTTTAGCCGAGTATTTCAAAGATCGATAATGCAACTGGGCAGTCAATAATCGTTTTCAGAGCCTTGCAACATTCCATTACCTTCTGTGCCGTCTAGCAGAGTTATCTAGGACACTTACATCCCAGCTTACGGTGCTGGGGGTTAGATTTGTTGTAATCATACAGTGCAAACAAACTCAAGTTCACATATAAAGACATACACCTATTCCATAGCTCATGATAAATCCCTGCTTTAGTACCTTTGTCTTTGGCCTTGAAATATTTGGCTTCACATCTAGTTCGGTGCTCTTGGATTTGTCGGCAACGTCCTTTGTTTACGGCTATGCTCAAATCATCTCAGCGAAGACAACGCCCCTTGGCTTCGAAATGTCTTCTGCAATATTCCGCGACTTTTGAAATTCAAGCTTTTCGGCGAATGATTTGGCAGCCAAATTGGCGCGGGTGGGAATATTCCTGCAATTCGCAGGAATACAGCGTAGTGAGAATCTTCCCTAGGCGCCATGTTGTTGATATTGCAGACATGCTCATCAGACAACTCTTGTAGTGAGAATGGCACGACAGCTCCGTATCATAGGCCATCGCTCCACTGTTTGTGGTTAAATTTGTCTTATACAACCGTAGTACAAGAGGATTTCTGTTGGTGGACATTTGTTTCTGCGTTCTCGACGCCATTTGCTTACCCACTGGCGCTGTTCTCGTACGCTTGGTTTAGGTAGTTTATGATCATTGCGACTCATTGAATATCAATTTCAAGGCCTGAAACTCGAGGGCTATCATACTTGACTTCTGGTATCAAAGTAATAAAGGATCAAACTTCCTTCAATTTGGAAACAACCCCATGGGGAGCATCCATGTTACGTGCTCAGCAGTCCCGAGATCATTGTCAACCGGTGGAGACTTATAACTACTATAGAAGGGGAGGTTGTCTTAGCAGAACGACTTGCGTAAAGTCGAGTTAGCTTTACGTGGTCGAGTGGTTAGTCATAAAGAGGAGGTTGTCCCTAGCGTACATCAAGTTATTGATTATTACGAGGTAGCTGTAGACAATCATGTGATTGCAGTACATCGAAATGATCCTTGAGGTAACTTTGTGACAACCTGCTTATTGTGGTATGGCGGTTTGCAAGATAGCAAAAGCCTCAATATAGACTTGGCCAACGCATATTCTGAAATGAAAAGTCTAGGATACGTGCGACATCATAATTAATCAAGCACTTGAAATTTTCTACCTTTCCTCTAGGGTTTATATCATGTTCCCTTCAGCGCGTCACAGTCCCGGGGCCCCAAGCTCTGTTTCCAACCGCACGCCCCTGACTGACAGCCTGGACGGCACTGGGATATCGACCTGCCGCAATATCCAGCAGAGCTACAGCGGCTGCCTTGTGACCAAATTCCACAAAGTCTGTCCTTTTGTGCGAGACCGCAGGTCCCGTCGGCTGTCTAGGTAGCCTTCTGTGACGCAGTCCCCGGATTGACAACCGCTGGCACAATAATCGGACCCGCTTCCACACCAACCATAACTACTACAACAATTTCCTGTCGACCAATTTCCACATACCGTGTTTCCGTTTGCTTGACCACAGGTTCCGTTTATGGTGGGAGTGGGTGTCATGCCGCTGGGCAAGTTGATAATCAGCAAACGGTGCCAAAGGAACAATGGAATGAATATGGAACAAAAGGGGTATAGTTACCTCCCTGCCCCAGAGTAGAAATCGACACTCCAGGCCATCGTTCCCCCAAAGCACTGTGTATCAGCCCAAGCCTTCTTGGCGTCGATAGACTCAGCATCGTTGTATCCAATCCACTGGTCGTCCCAGGTGATCTGCTTCATCATTGCCTCGGGCAAATACGTTGGAGTAAGGCCCTTGTCCTCTATAAGCTGGTCGATTTCGATCAGAGACATAACGCCTTCGTTATTAGTACATGTACCAGGCTTACTCGGCCCGCTAAACGGACAGAGAAGCTCATTGCAGCTGGAGCTGGACAACGTATAGCCGCGCCCGTACAGCGCGATCCCAAAGTTGATCTTCGAAGCGTCCAGCTCGTCAAACCATAGCGGCAGGGTGTCATTTTCGATATCCCGGATGTCGGCCTGCCCGCGGACGAGGGAGCCCAATGTCTTGACATCTTGATCCCAATAGCCATGGAGATCATAGGCCATAAAGCCGTAGAAATCTACATAGCTCTCCATGGCTTTGGCGTCAAAGTAGCGAAGATACCAGTAGTCAGGTGCGAGTGTCAAACTTATCCCAAAGGTTGTTCCGAAGGCGGCTCGCATCTCTTGGGTGAGAAGCACGAGGTTTGCCGTGTCAGGAGGGCTGCCTCCTCGCGCTGGGTCGACAGGGTATTCCCAGTCCAGATCAACGCCCTGGAATCCGTATTGGTTCATGAAGGTGACCAGAGATGATATGAAAGTAGCGCGGTTACCGGGGCTCGCGACAAGGCTGCTCCAGGTCTCATGTGTGGCCATGTCCGCATCGCTGAAGTCGAAACCGCCTACGGCGATCCAGGTTTGCAAGCCTCGGCTTTTTAGGGCCGTGAATTCTGTGTAAAGAGGAATATCTGCATCTGTAGCGGGGACGATGGTGAAGGACACTGGGTCGATAGAGGCAAAGGCGAAGTAGAGGTGACTGTACCCCTTGGGCGCAATATCTGTAGGGGTGGTGACGATATCGCTGGGGGATATCTTGTTGCATAAGCGATCACGCGAGTTGGAAGCTTGATAATAGCCAATAGTCCTACCACTGGTGGTGCTGTCGCTGGCGGGGCAAGTCTTGCCTTGCTTTACCTCACAGGAGCCGAAGCCTTCTTGGCATGGTAATGTGCCCCCTTGCGGGTCAGCATTGGTACAGTACGTGTCTGTAGTCTGGAAGATTATCGCAACACCATCAGCTCAAGTCCATGTTATGAAGAGAAAGACGAGGTGAACAAGATGACGGAAAGATCTTACTCCGCACCAGCCCAGGGCCGAGCAGCACAAGTTCATCCCGCACTTCACTGCACCGCCTGCGCTGTATATTCCGCACATCGCAGTCGCATCGCAACCTGTAGAACACTTTTTACCACCGCCGGAATCAGTATATTTCAGGCACATAAGCAAGTGTGGAGCTACCCCGGTTGATGGAACGCAGAAATCGGTCGCTTACGTTCCCTAGGCCGCAGTACGTCGGACCGTAGCCACACGTTCCGGAAATGCTGCAACAGCTTAGAAGCACTCATCGTCAGCATATTAAGTCTGCAAGCTTCACAAGTTTCACATAGCATGTATGCGGACAATTCAATCTCAGAATAAATCACAAGGTGACATGCTCGTAGACTTTAGTAGACGCCTTACCTGCCATCCGCACATGTCCCATCCGAAAGGCACGCAGTTGCATCACGACGGGCAAGCACCGAGTCTCCAAATAAACCCAATGTGCTCGCTGGTGATTCCACGTGTACAGGCCCCTGGGGTGCCTTCTGTAGGTGTTGATGGGTTGGGGCCTGAGCAGAGCCGCCCTCTGAACGAGCATGTGTGTTGATGACGGCCACTGATGACCTGTTAGCGGCGTATATCATTGATATCCAGCAAGAATATTATGGAAGCAGCACATGCCGAGCTCAGGTTGATGAGACAGGTCCTTGGTAGGTAGGGTGGCTGAGAAAGTGGTCTGGAAAAGGCTACCCGTGACCAAGAAGCCGTAGATCAAAGCAAGCAATGTCTGAGGAGATTTGATTGACATTATGGGCGAGGCTGTGAGAAGGCTGTTGAAACTGTCTGCCAGATTAAATGCTATGGAATGAAAAGAGGAAAGTGATAAAGCGATGTGATATATATCGGACCTTAAGCATTACCGTCTTTTATCACCGAATGCTCACCGGTTCAGAAATCTAGATGGTCTGAAATTTTTTAACCGAATGACCGGTATGAATCGGACTCAACATTCCAGCCAAGAGATGAATCCGAGAATAACTTGTATCCATTATTACTGTATATGGCAGGTGCCACAGAAGGATTGCTATTGCTCACATCAGACCAATAGTCCATTGTTATCGTTTCGTTGTGATTTAATATATTTGCTAGTTGCACAGCATGTGTCTGCTGTGTATTGAATCAGGAAGGTTACAATATTGTCCAAGCCGGTCGCAATGGTTAGCATATGTTAGCAATGGCTGATTATTTAGGAGCCTGCTGATTTGACCTGCTGACCGTGAACCCCGGTGGTAGTGTCGGAGTGTGAGTTTGGTTTGAATTGCTATACAGATCCCACATCACGAATTATGGCGAATATCCCGTACTGAGATGCCCAGGTGTCCACGGTAAGGTAGGCATACGTTAGTGCTTACTGAATATTATTCTCAAAGCACTATTGAAGCGACAGTGACTTAGAAATGCGACAAAAGGTACTATTGCTCACCGAGAAACACTGAACAAACCTTGCAACATTGATAATCGAAGTTGAGCATATCTGAGACTCTGTGGGTACTCAACACTATTGCGTCGACATTCCTATCGATATCATTGTCACGGGGACTGAGTTGGTGTTGTGATGACAGCGGCTTTTCTAGCGAATTGTTCGCCGAAACCCAGTTGACGAAACGACATATGTAGTACGAGGTCAATGGATTTGGTTATGCTCCCTGATGTCACCTAACGAAATTGCATCCTCCTTGGTGGATCAGGATTAGATAATGCTCGTCTCAAGCTTGTGACTTTGCCACCTTGAACGAGTGCTCTCTGGCTGCTTTATCTTAGTCAACATTGTCAGCCAACTCCGCTTCGATGACGCTTTCGATCCCGCGCGTGTCCTTCCACACTTTGATGATTTTGAAACCCGCATTATCAAGCAGTTTCCTCCAATCGGCCTCAGTTCTCTCGCCGGCTGCCAGTAGAGCCATTAGGCCTACATCGTGCGTGGCCTGCATAATGCTGGCCTTCTCGGGCGGGACCACGACATCGGTGATCACCAGCTTGGAGTAGCCCTTCTTGAATGCTAATTTGAGGTTCTCCAGGATCTCGGTGGCGAGGTGGTCCGGCCAGTCGTGCAGAATGGAATGGAGGAAGTAAATACGACTGTCTCGCACGGGCTGGGGTTTGAAGAAGTCGTGGGCCACGGGCTTGATCTTCTCGTCCACCTTCACCATCGCGACGACATCTGGCACATCTTGCAGAACGATGGAGCCATGGGGAACTCCAGGGTGTTTCTCCAGGAATCGCGTCACATCGAGTCCACTGTTGCCACCGACGTCAACAAAGATTGGCCCTTTGCTCTGGAGGACACTCTCATCGATCAGGTGAGTTGTGTCGAAGTACTCGGTCCAATTCTGCTTCCACTTCGTGATGCTTGTCATGCAGGCGACAAAGCTCTCCTGGTACTCGGGCCTCCAGCGGCAGCGGGCGAAGAAAGAGAGGCCCTCGGGATTGTTGCTCATGGTGATGTAGGCGGACTTTTCGGCGTCTTTGGGCTCCTGGTAGCCATTCTGTGCTAGATGGTCGGGGATGTTCAGAGCCACGGGGATCCAGTGGTGCGTTCCGCATTGCATGGTGACGGCGACAGTTGTATCGCCAAGGGCGTAGGAGAAATTGTTTGGCTTGTACTTGTCGACTCCTGTCTCCACCACGACATCACGAGCTACAAGGAGGCGCATCAAGCGGCCTGGAGAATTGTCAGACTCTGGGTGCCTTTCGAGGGATTGGTCGCTTGCTGGGTTTG